>OY856409.1:1339483414-1340083414 GCA_963693085.1 Alisma plantago-aquatica | reverse complement strand
CAATATGACTTGAAATACTCTAAAATGATATGTTGTTGATAGGCCAATATGATAGATGCTCGAAGAATGATATGCCTCAAAGGCACTAATTTCCATGACCAAGAGATGTCTAGTGAAGATGGAATATCAAATTAAGATGTCTTAGTTGAGTGTGGAGACCGACATGGCCAAGCCTAACCCCAATCTGATACACTTACAATCTGACACCCTCTAGCCGGATACATCAGGTGAAGATGGGGGCAATATACTCTTTGAAGCCTTGGCTGATGCACCAAGTAATGATGAGGTCAATAGGTGAGAGAACTAAGGTGTTGAATAAGGGTTCACCCGTTACAACTCAAACCCTAGAGGCCAATATCCCATAATGAGCTATGTGGCTGATACACTACTTGATGGTGTGACAGATACACTAGTTGACGGTGTGGTCAATACCTTAGTAGATTGAGTGTCTGATACTCAAAGGGATAAGCTAGGCCAATACCCTAAGTAGATGGTGTGGCCGATATACACCATGGGTTGATATGGATGATACACAATGGGTTGATATGGCCGATATACACCATGGGTTGATATGGCCAATACATAATGGGTTGATATGGCCAACACACAATGGGTTAATATGGTCAATACAAAATGGGTTGATTTGGTCGATACACAAAGATATAGGGTGTTCGATACCCCAAAGCACATTATAGCTGATATACCTTCTCAAGCATCTGTAAACTGATACCAATTGACATGCCTTGGCCTATACAAGTAATGGTACTTTGGCTGACACAAACACAGGTGTCTAGGCCGACACAAGGTGTAACATGTAGGTTGATACACCTAGGCTGACACATCTTGGTGAGTGTAGGCTAATACACCTTAAATATATTCAATGGATACACTATAAAGTAATGAAATGGATATACTTTGAAAAGTGTAGGCCAGTATACCCTAAAGAGGGTCAAGTCAATACAACAAGTTAAAGTTGAATCTAATATCCTAGTAAGGATGAAAGAGAAACTTGTGCTACTCATATGATAAAGATAATACCTTATGTTGATAATTAATTAATGATAATTGATGAGAGTAATCAAGTATGATTGAATACTTATGGCAATGAAATAAGCTCCTAGATGTGAGGAGTCATGAATTAGGGATTCTGTTGTTGAATAAACCCCAAAGGAATTAGGATGTCTCCCCTATGTGTTTCTTGGATACATATAGGAATTTTCTACACCCACTTATTCTAGGGGTAGTCTCCATGAAGCATCTTCATCAAATTTTATCTTGAAATTGCTACTGTTAGTACTACAGGGGACGTCATGCTATCGCTATTATTGTTTGTTTTGGAGCTGCTACTGCTATCCTATTTGTCATCATCATCTACACTACTATGGATCTACACTACTATCAATCTACACCACCTGTGTGGAGTTCTAATCCCAAATATGAGAAAAAATATCTCCTTTTTTGGATGATATTGGGAATATATCATCCATATATTTCTATTTTGGAGATTTAAAATGAGTTATCCATCCTTTTTTGTTGTCTTGGGATTTTTTGCTGTTGTTTTTCCACTAACATGACATGTTGTTTCTTGACATGGTTGTAGGTGGAATCCTGCTTCATTCATGACTTGGTTCACAAAAAATGTCCAATGTAATGACATGTTGCCTAAATGACATTGAGTGTCACCAGCGATCTGCCCTACTTCTTCTCCAAGATTCATCAACTGACATGGTGTATTGCGACACACCATGTCACTTACTTTTCACTAGTAATGACCTGCTACATGACACGATATGTCTGTCTAATAACACGGTGTGTCCCATATAACTACTTCTACATCTTGACATGCTACATAATCTAAGATGATTCTATAACATGGCATAGATTTTTAAAAATTCCAAGTCCATATCTTTATCCTTAACAACAACACATATCTTTCTTTTCCTGCAATTTCATATTTCTTTTGTTCTTTATCATGCCCAACCTTTCTGGCCCTACGTATATATTGTCCACCTCTTCAAAATATATACTACCCCTATATACATATTATACTAATGATAATCAGATCCTATTATTTTTTGATTTAGCCCAAAAAATATTGGGTCATAGAAAGATCCATTTATTTTTCTACCCAGATCTATGTAATCAGGTCAAGTTGCACGTTGACTCAAATTTTCAATTACCTCCTCTATGTACTTTCCTACATAGACCTTGCCTCTACCATTGTTTTTTACTATCCATCCAACCACTCTCTTGACTCTTTTCATAGTTGGCGTGAGGGGGAGAATGGAGGATGATGAGTAGAGGGAAGAGATGAGATGGAGGAGAGAGGAAGAGGATTTTAGTATTTCTAGTCTATGGATCTTCATGCTACTTTTATTGATGCTATGTTTGTTCTTTGTGCTACTATGTGGATTCTTCTACTACTATGTAGACTCTCCATGATACATTTTCTATTGCAATGTAGTGTTACTTTTGCTTGTATGAGGATCGTATGATGTTATGTTTGATATATTTACCTAATGAAAATCTTAAAAAACTTATTCATCGTCACCTTGACTACTGCTATAAAGTTATCTACTTCACTTATGTGATCCAATGACTAATTTTCTGTCAAAAAATGTCACTCTTACTACTTGTGCTATTATTAGCACACTTTATTCACTACTTTTGTGCTTTTACACTAAATCTCATTCATGCTTTATTTACATGTTGACTCTCTATTTGTCTGTACTCTATTTGCAAGTTGACTCTTTGTCTACGACCTCTACACATCGATCACTACTGCTGATCTGACCCATCACTCTCTGGGGACTGTGACGTCAGCTACTGTGATGGAAACTTTATGAAGAGAGAAGATGATGAAGGTTTTTTTTATTGACGGCTTATAAGAATATAATGGAGTTTCATGCTTTTTCTACTACTATTGTTCATCTTAGAGTCCTTATTCTTCTTGCTACTTTGTGCATTGATCTTCTATGTGGCAACATCATCTACTTTTTATTGTTGTGTTCCAACAATCTTTGTCTTATTGTGTCTTCCACATGTTGACTTTTTTCTTGTCCATACATTGTATGTATGATGAATACTACTACTTGTGTTCCATCAATTTTTGTTCTCCTCATGATGATAATGACTAGGATGAAAACCTTTATGCCTACATGTTGTTGTTTACTATAACTCTAGATGTCACTTCAAGCTGATAAAGAAGCTCCAGCTACATGTTTACTTACCTACTTTTAGATTATCTTCTTGAGGGGGAGTATTTGAGTGATTTTTTATAACATTGAGGGGGAGAAACATTCTTGTATGTCTTGGGTTTATCTTTTGCCATTTTGCTCTAGTATGTCTATCTATTTGCAAACTAATCCCCAACTCTAGATTTAGGGGGAGTATTAGAGAGTTTATTTAATTAGTTAATTAAGTTGTTGGGTCTATTTTTAATATGAGCCCAATTGTTGATGCATTAGGGTTTGTTTTCAGTCTGTATGCTTCCCTCTTATCTGATATATAGGGGAAGGGGGTTGTCCTTCTATCAACAAGTAAAACTGACACAAGGGGGCTTTTCCCATCATATCATTTTTCCACATTAACAACTAGTGTGTGTGAAGGTGTAATCTTATCACTTCTTTGTCTTTTATTCACTGATATTTTATATGGTCGATATACACCATGGGTCGATATGGACGATACACAATGGGTTGATATGGTCGACACACAATGGGTTGATATGGCCGATACACAATGGGTTAATGTGACCAATACACAAAGAAATAGGGTGGCTGATACCCTAAAGCACACTATAGCCGATATAACTTCTCAAGCATCTCTAAACAGATACCAATTGACTTGCCTTGGCTGATACAAGTAATGGTACTTTGGCCGACACAAACACAGGTGTCTAGGCCAACATAAGGTGTAACATGTAGGGTGATACACCTAGGCCGACACACCTTGGTGAGTGTAGGTTGATACACATTGAATATATTCAATGGACACTTTAAAGTAATGAAATGAATATACTTTGAAAAGTGTAGGCTAGTATACCCTAAAGAGGGTCAAGTCAATGCAACAAATTAAAGTTGAATCTAATATCCTAGTAAGGATGAAAAATAAACATGTACTACTTATATGAGAAAGGTAATACTTTATGTTGATAATCAATTAATGATAATTGATGAGAGTAATCAATTATGATTTGAATACTTATGGCATTTAAATAAGCTCCTAGATGTGAGGAGTTATGAATTAGGGATTTGATTGTTGAATAAAACCCTAAAGACCCTAATCGGGTAGAATAAAAGTCCTAACCATAATTATGAGAGGGTTGTAACTTGATCAAGTGATAATCTGTATTACAATTGAATGTAAAGATGATAATATAAGATCCTAGAGATAAGGAGTTATGGTCTAGGGTTGGTGATTTAATATAACCCCGGAAACCCTAATCAGTTGAAAAGAGAAACCCTAACCCTAATCACAAGTGGGAATGTAACTTGAAATGGCATGATGATAATAATCAGTGGTTACAATGATGAAATCTTAACCATGAATGCTTATGGATATATCCAAATGAGGGCTATAGTGGTTATAATCTATTATAGCTTGATTATGCCTCATGAGACCTATGGAATAATAGTTTCACAGAAAGAATGTATATAGGTCTGATGACCTGGCAAAAACATAATTGCCTAGAAGGTGATGCGGTATTTAGTGGTGAATTTAAGAGATTGATATCCCATGATGAAAATAATAGGGTAACACAGGGGTGTTTTAACTGTTAAAGAATCTTAGACAATATGATATACTTTTCATTTTATTATATTAGTAAATTGATTAAGGGGATTATTCTTTTACAACTTGGAGCTGGCATTTAAATTGATATCTCTTTTATCATGAGACCCTAACCATGCAAGTGTTTTGAGATAATAAGCATAGTCAACTATGGGCTATGGTGATGTGACATTATATAGATTAAATGGGCCTTGTGAGCCATGAAAAATATTTGAACAACACGTATAATGTTTATATGGGTTTTATGATCTAGAGTTGGTTGTTGCCTAATGAGAGGTGATATTGTTCAATAATGAACTAAGAAGATTGAAACCTCATAGCATGTGATAATCAAGTATATGGGTCTAATGACCTAGAGATCATTGTTGCCTGGTAAGAGGTGACACTGCTCAAAGATGAACGGAGGGTTTGCTACCCAAAACATGTGGTTAGGATGATGAGAATATTTAAGGGATGAGATTCCCAGTAATATATTCAAGAGATTGAAATCCCAAGAAGGGTATAGCTAAAATATTCCAACTGATACCAGATTTCTTGAGACATTTATTATGCTTTCCTTGGTAGTAATTACTAATAGTTCATGTTTGTAACTTGATTGATGCTAAAAGATGCAGTAATGCACTTAACCTATCAAGTGAGCTGAAAATGTAGTTGCCCTGGCCATAGATCTGTTCAGTGTCATAACTTGCTCAATTGGTGAAATGAGCTTGACTCGGAGCGTATGTGGGGTACAAGTTGTATCCCGAATCCACAAGATTGGCTACGGGCCATACCCTGAAAAGAGTGTGGTCAAGGTCGTAGCTCTAATATAAAAGAGGAGTATGGTTGTAGGCCATGACTCAATACATATAAGCAAGATTGACTGAAGGTATCATCTCTTGATGGGACCCGGGTTTGAAACCCAGTGGCTGCCTCTGAAATGGAACCCGTCGTGCAGGTCAGCCAACTGTGCACTTTAACTGGTTCTCGGGTGTGCGGGGTGCCCGAGGCCCGAGAGTTTTACACTGTCTGGGGGGTCACAAAAGTGGCACTTCTACGGGGGAAGTTCTCTCGATAATAAAAAAAAAGATTGACTGAAGGTCATACCCTGAATAGAGAACATGCTATGTGTTGTATCGTTATAACGAAGAGCCTCTATACGCCGGGCTAGCTAAAATGTAGATTGACTCATATGTCACTACCACTCTTGTACAGACTGGGGAAGATGAGTTCGTGGATTCTGGCTCTTCCATAGACCTATACGGCATTGATGCTTACTTTGTAGTGGTCAGTTGGAGATGGAAGGTATATTCCCATCTCCGTAGGGCATAATAAGAAGGATTATTAAAGATGTAATCATCCTTGTAGTGTATTTGTTTAAGGATCAAATACAGAAACATTAGTTGAAGCCTTGCTTTGATTATATTTTGTTTAGTTTATAACAATTATACATGTTCTTCATATTATTTTAAAAAGTGATTAAATGATCTATTACTCAGTTGTATATATTTGAGTTAATGATATGATGAAGCTGCTCTACTCTGCATATTATTAGTAGTTATACATGTATAATTCAATAAATGTTTCTTATGATCTCTTTCATAAAAGTTTAACTGTGATGATAATAATAATGTGGATAGAGACTTATATCTCTCACTGTGACTTGTTGTCTCACCCTGTGGGTTCCACAACTTTTTAGGTGGACATGCAAAATAAAATAATGATCGTATAGTCGAGAGTGGGTGGCAATAGCAGGAATAGCAGTAACAACTCATGTTGAGTGTGTTGTTATGTGTCTAATAGAATAGAATCCTATGTGTCATCCCTGTACTCTCAGGTTCTTAGGAGATAGTTTTGTATATCTGGTTTTACGAATGATTTGAGTTTTTAGCTAGAAATGTCTTGATGTATAATGTTGCTTTTATGTACATTTTGGTAAAGAAACTATTGTCTCATATCCTTGCTATATGAAGGAATGATATATGCATAAGTTTTTTTTATTTACTAGCGAACCACCCCCGAGGAGCAGCCACTTCGGTGACCCCACCCTGGCAATGTAAACCCAAGGGACATGAGTAATGAGTGGTCTGGACACCCCCTCCCACGCCCAATTGAATTCAGTTACTTTTTGTAGAGCGCCTTCGGTGTGATTCAAACTCGGGTCCTTCATCTAAATGTACCGAGCCGCAACCAGATGGGCTACTGATGTATGTATAAGTTGACAATGATGCATATGTAAATATGGCCTTAGGTCTTTTAGTGAAAAGTTCCTGGCAGTGGATCTTTGTGGGAAAAAATGGTTTTAATTTTTAGTGATTTTTGGCAATTCGTAGTTAATGGTTGTTTCCGCGAGGTTTTGCGTGATGATTGTTATCGTTGGATAGAGGTTGTGACACTGTTCCTACATGTGCTTTTAGTATTATACCCACATCCCACGATTACTGTTAACCATGATATTAGGGCATAAGTTTGAGGATCTATACTTAATACAAAGTTCACTCCCAACTTTTTTTATTCCAAACTCTTTGTATTCTCGCATTCAAACACATAAACAAACTTTACAAGGGAAATTAAGAGTTTATTACTCTAATCTGATGCCAACAATAAAGATGCATATCTAAACATTCATTCTATTTCTCACACTTCCATGTATATATCACATGATAATCAGATACATTCTCTCTTATTAAGGAAACAAAGATACACATCATCATTTACAACTCTCTCACTTCTATACAAGGACCTAGAGTGATAGGGACTGACTAAACTTAACTAATCTGATACTTATCTCTTGTGGTAGACCTACCTTGGCATTGACGTTCTTCAATCTATGTCATTTGCCTAAAAATGTGATTAGAGGGGTGAGCCTACTCACTCAATGAATGAGTACTTCATAGAAACTATTTAAAGAACTTATCTAATTAAGATATAATGTTGAGCAATTGATATTAAGTAGAACAGAAGCAAGCTATAAATGGACTAATCATTCACAAACATATGTACAACAGGTTACTCTAGATGACTGCAAAGAGTAAACCAATCACTGAGCATTCTTAAATCATCACAAAGTAAACTATTAATCAAAATCATAAAAATAGCAAGTTCCTCTAGAAAATCCCAAGGAATAAATCGGTAGCTGCATACACTTGATTAATCTCACATTCTTCTTATTATGCCTTGAAGCCACATGAAGTGTACCACGACATGTGAAAGCATTGCAGCAAGCTACAATCTCAAAGTATAAGGATTAGAAGCAAGCCCAGGTTCCTAAGCCTATCTCTCGAGTAAGACCTTGTCTGTAGTAGGCCTCTGCACGTCTTCCTCTCGGTGGCTAATGGGAGTGGCTGGATATGTTAGACTCCACCTCTTAACCTGGGTACTGAGGTGGTGAGTCAAAGCCCTCAAGCTTATTGTGCTTCAGTGAACCTACTGACCACTGATCACTACAACATGTAACATAGGTACCATTGCATCCCCGATTGGTGTTGGGTACCACACAACTATAAGGAGTCTTCCCCATTGTTCAAGCCCCCTCACCCTACCGGTGCGCTCTGCTTTACCTTGATTTCTACTACCTCCAATTGGGAAATTGTTTCCTCCCCACAGTGTGGGCCTCATCCTATGAG
The DNA here is from genome assembly GCA_963693085.1 of Alisma plantago-aquatica. Lineage (NCBI taxonomy): Eukaryota > Viridiplantae > Streptophyta > Magnoliopsida > Alismatales > Alismataceae > Alisma > Alisma plantago-aquatica. The sequence continues at coordinate 1,340,075,018 of OY856409.1, read as the reverse complement.
GATTCGATAGTTTTCAGGGAATCTAAACGTCTGATTCACTCTTTAAATTCACAATTAAATCATCACGTCAACATTTATTTGTTTAACCTCATAAATAGTCCTTTTCATAAATAATCAGCAATATGTATCATAAACCGAACAACTATGCAACACCACTTATCTCACTGAATAAAAATAAATTGAAAACACTTGCTTTATTGAATTCCCTATCCTTAGGGTTTCATTCACCTCATTCATGTATCATGCAACTCGTGTAAGGACTTTATGCATCATAATGTTTCATTAACATCAAATCCAAGATAGTATATAACATATATGTACTACTCATTCATATGAACAATAAATAATAAACAAGGAGATTCAAATGTGATAAGTTCTCTATTTAGTTATATAACAAAATCAGGCATAAAAGAAAACCTATATTTTAGTATGTTCTTATAACCTTTGTAATTACTTAATAAATTCTCTTTTAGATGAATTTTATGCATTTCTAATATGATTGTATCATATGAAATTCATCACAATAGAGAAATATTCCATTTTAAATCATATTGGAAAAGCTAGAACTGAAAGGCAATTTAGGGTTAATTGTTGCATACATGAGAATTGAAGATTTATGGTGGATTTAATCCAATTTCGCGCAATATACTATTTAAAGGAAGTACCCACTCACCCTAAGGTGTGAAAACACCTTAAAAAACACATCTCATCACTAAAATTCTCGAATCCATATCAAAACCCTATCAAATCATTGCTTTCTTGTTCCTTTCAACTCAAAAATCCTAGAAATGGAGATTTATGGAGAAAGAGTGAGAAAAAGAGGATATTTGATATCATTTCAAATCAAATCAGAGTAGGGGAGGAATATTGACATGTGAGAGAAGATTCACCATGAAAGGCTATGCAAAGAAGCTAAACTTACTTGATTTCATCATATCTCAAATAGTGAAACCCTAGGTCAACATCTCCACCACTTTCTCCTCCCAAAACCCTATCTCTCATCGCTCTCCATAGAATTCTATTTCTCTAGAATTGATCATGAACTATGAGAGCTCCTAGGGTTCCATATTTCTCAAATAGAGCCATCGAGGTGCTTGGGTAATTTGTACACGGACCTCTCACTATACTTTCTCTTATTTCAGCTGATTTTTCGGTCATAAAATTGTTATTGTAATTCATTTATTTAAGATGTAAAACATCATCCAAAAGCTATGAAAATTTATCATGATGTATAACATGTGATTTCAGAGCTCTAGTAAGAATTTAATATCATTCCAAGATACCAATAAATAAATAAAAATCAAACACTACAATGTTAAACAACACTTTGTCAGCATGGTCGGTCAAAACATATCTCGACCGACAAAGATATTTAAAGAACATCCAAATATTCTCAAATTTTTTATGGCATGCATGATTGGGTTATCTATATCATATTTAAATTTCAATTAAATCCATTTTATATAGAAAATATGAAAAATTATTTACCACACTTCTATCCTGATCAAATTCCATATTCACGTACTATCAAAATCCTAATTTTTCTGACTAGGGTTTACATTTCTCAAACCTTGATACTTCAAATTATAAGCATGCTTAGAGTTCCTTATTAGGTTTGAAACATAACAATTGAGATAACATAATTGGTTAGGTTTAAATGATGTTCAATCTAATGAAATATGTAATCATACATGTAAACCATATTTTATCAATTAAGCACAAATGTGGTCATAACAATTCTTCACCCTTAAAAAGGTTTCATCCACAAAACATAAATATATAAGAGAAGTACATTCAAGGTTTTATTTTAACTTCTAAAATCTTATATTTCGTTATAATCTTGTATTTCACATTTGAATATTGTTTAACCTTGAGTTTTTTTTTTTACTTTTTTAACCACAATAAATTTAAAACAAAGTCTCTCAATGATAGCAAAAGAATTATCTATGTCACAATCAATAATAGGAAAGATAAATAGAAATGAACCATTTGCAATCTTTTCAGACTCTTGAGGTGTTAACTCAATACTAGGAATTTGATCCAACTATCTCAATTTATACAATTCAATGTGTACTATTGTTCTTTATCACGTCAGAGTAACTAAAGAGAGTTCACTCTATCATTTTGAAGTTTACTATTGTGCTAGTCATATGGCAAAGCACTCATAAGTTATAAGACTCAATTTAACAACAATTGTATAAATGGATTACTAGAATGCATGACTAAAACCATATCACCCTTTTAATTTGTATATTTCTTACACGTGTACAACTGAATTCATACCTAAAACAAATTTACATCCCTTGACATACCTTCAAAAAATTGTACTTTCTAGAAACAAATTCACGTATTACTGTAAGCCATTTGTTTTCTTCGATTTCTCTTCTTATTCATTACTACTTGCATCTTCTTACTTATCCTGATCATTTCAATCACATAGATTAAACATCTCTAATCATTAAAATATTTGAGGTAAGAATGAATTGTTCATCATTCTTACAGTCACTGTAGAATTTATGTCAAGTCACACTTTGCTTATATTGCACTTCTCCTTTTGTTCAAATCATACATCTTGTATCTCAAATCTATTTCTTATCCTCCATTTGTATTCATTTCCATATTTTTATCTATCTTTATCATCTACAGCCCATACCCCTTAGGTTACTATCATTGCTAAGTTACTTCTCATATTGCTAATCACAAGATCTTGTTTTGTGAAATTATTAGTTCTCAAGGTCAAATCACTAGTGACATCCCTTGAACTCATTAGAACCCTAAACATTCTAGGATTTTATCCTTATCAATAACATGATCTTGTTGTGACATGAATTTACTATCTTATTTTGATATGCAAACTTTAGCTCTCTAGAAGTTTACTAAGGTCTTCCCTAACTTATCACTTGAATTTCCTTTCTCTTACTTGGCCTTTTTGATAGGTTACTTTCTTTATTTACCCTATTAGGGGTTTCATCTTCGTGTTATGTGTCATTAATACATTCAATACACATGTCTACCCTGGTGGTTATGTATCATTCTGAATCCATTCTCTTACCCCTTCATCCCCACATTACTCTCATTAGGGAGGATATAAAAGAGAAGGTTATTATAAGATTTACAATTCTAATCTTCATGTATTCACTTTACACAATTCTCATATCTAGGTTTAATTACTCATCTTCAAAGAGACGAGACTATTTAGCATCTTCTCACATCTCCCCAATATCACTCTTTTATCATCTATATTACTCCCTCATGTTTCATCCCTTTCTATATTTTCTATCATAGGATTCATGTATGCTGCTCTTCCCTAGATCATTATTTACTTTTACTTATCTCTTATGCTCATGTTTCTCACTCTCATGTATGATTCCATATTCCATTCTGTATATACTTTCTTATCATCCTTTTATTTTATCTAGTTGAAATTCTAAATTGATATTCTCCCTAATAGTTTCATCTTATGCATAATATATTACGTGTCCTTCATTTTGAATCAAATGACTCATGCAAGGGTCAACCATAGTTTCTTTGTCAATCAAGCTTATATGTTCTGAATAAAATTTACCTTTATAAGACTTGTTCATTTATTTATCCGCACCTTTGTTCTTCTTTTGAGAAATAGTTCTATTTCATCACTAGGAACCTATTGAATACACCTGATGTAAACTAGATTGCTCTTCATTATAGCATGTAACCCTCCATTCTAAATAAAACTCATCATTTCCATCACTTCCTTTATGTTTCATCTTAGTTTCTTATCCTAGACTTATAATTTACATGTTAGTCTAGTTTTCTTCACTTTCATTCTTCTAAACTTCACTTCTATATTGTTATTGTATACTTCACTCTTTTCTCCTCTTTTTCCTTTGTTGTAGAGTACATAAATGCATTTTACTTGATTATAATCCATTCATTCTAATTGACTCTTTCTATCTTGGCTTTCCATGTAGTTTTCTCTTATCTTTTCTTGATTTCAAATTGGGTAAAGTGTATCAATTAGTTATATGGTTCAGTTCTCTTTATCCATCCTTTCTTCTTCATTTTGTATGTTACATACTAATATATGTCTTTTATCTATAATTCCTCTTCCTTCATTCCCAAATTAGGATTTCTTATCTGAGGCCCCAAAGTTGGATCTTAAATATCAACTCAAATTGATTTTTAGCTATTCGTGTCTTTTCCTTTTATTTAAACATCTTAATGTATGTACATTCTCACTATGATGTGGGTCTAATTTATCTAGAGTCTACTCTTACTATATTGTTAATAGGAGTCGTTAGATCCCAGTAACGCACCCAACTAGCTAGACCAGGCCAAACTTACAGTTCTGAAGCCAAGGCCTACTCAGGATTAACCAAATCTTATGCATCTCAAACATGTGGAAAGAATATCCACTTAGGGAAAACTCAATTCAGCATAACTTCTAGTCTACTTGATACGAAGAATATAAACAATAACTGAAGCAACTTCATGGTATACAACAATCTAAAAGAACCATATATATTCTACCAACTGATAATCTAAATTCCAATATATAAGAGCATTTCTATTCATCTCTAATCAAAACAACAATATAAATAATAGCTATATCTCAATCTATCTTTAATCTCTTACTCATTCATTATTTTATAGTCTCCTAAACGTAATATTTGTACAATTTCTCAGTATTCCATCATTCCTCTTCATACATGGCCATCAAGGGAAGAGTATATAGAGTAGCATGATATTGGTCAACCTAAGTATTCAGATATCGGGCTAGGGCATCCAAATGCTGAGACCTCCCAGAACTATTGACACATCACCACCTAACTGCCACACTTATGACTCTGACTTTCTATCGTAATGGTCCCTAACGACCCAGCCTAAGCTCTAATACCAAGTTGTTACACCCACATCCCACGATTACCACTATTCATGAGATTAGGGCATAAGTTTGAGGTTTTACACTTAATACAAAGTTCACACCCAACTTTTTTTATTTCAAACTCTTTGTATTCTCACATTCAAACACATAAACAAACTTAACAAGGGAAATTAAGAGTTGATGATTGTAATCTGATACCAACAATAAAGATACATGTCCAAACATTCATTCTGTTTCTCACAATTCCATGTACATATGACATGATGATCTGATACATTCTCTCTTATTAAGGAAATAAAGATACACATCATTATTTACAACTCTCTCACTTCTATACAAGCACCTAGAGAGATAGGGACTAACTAAACTTAAGTAATATGATACTTAGCTCTCATGGTAGATCTACCTTGGCATTGACCTTCTTCAATCCACGTGGTTTGCCTAAAAAAAATGAGAGTAGAGGGGTGAGTCTACTCACTCAGTGAATAAGTACTTCATAGAAATAGTTTAAAGCACTTATATATAATTACAAATACAATGATGAACAATTTATATTAAGTAGAATAAAATCAAGCTATAAAGGGGCTAATCATTCACAAGGATACATATAGCATGTTACTCTAGATGATTGTAAAGAGCAAATCATTCACTCATCATTCTTAAACCATAATAAGTAAAATATTAATTTAAAATCATACAAGTCGCAAGTTACTCTAGAAAATCCCAAGGAATAAACTAGTAACTACATACACTTGATTAATCCCACAGTCATCTTATTATGCCCTGAACCCACACGAAGTGTACCACAGTGTGTGAAATCATTGTAGCAATCTACGATCTCACTGTACAAAGCTTAGAAGCATGCCTAGGTTCCTAAGCCTATCTCTCGAGTAAGACACCGTATGCAACAGTTATTGGCACATCTGCCTCTAGGTGGCTAATGGGAGTAGCTAGATATCTCAGACTCCATCTCTCAACCTGCGTACTCTGGTGGTGAGTCAAAGCCCTCAGGCTCGTTGTGCATTAGTGGACCTATTGACCACTGATCACTACAACATGTAACATAGGTATCATTGGAATTGTTGATTGGTGTTGGGTACCACACAACTATAAGGAGTCTACCCTACTAGTCAAGACCCTCACACCCTACTGGTACGCTCTAGTTTACCTTGATCTGAACTACCTCCAGTCGGGAAACTGTTCCCTTTGCACAGTGCAGGCCTCATCCTGTGAGGATTCTACAATGTTTAGGGCACCTAAATGCCTAATTGACTCTTTAAATTCATGATTCAACCATCACATCAACATTTCTTATTTTAACATCATAAATAGTCCCTTTCATACATTATCAACAATACGTATCATAAATTGAACAACTGTGCAACACCACTTGTCTCACTGAAGAACACTAAGTTGAAAATGCTTGCTTCACTGAATGCCCTATCCATAGGGTCTCATTCACATATCACACAACTCACATAAGGACTTTATGAATCATAATATTTCACTAATAAAAGATTGCTTTCAATAATTGGCATACAATCAATGTATATATGAAACCCTAGAATTGAGCTGAATTAGGGTTTCCACACCATTCACTGAGATATCATGCATCAAGAATAAAATTGAATAAATAAATTCTATGATGTCAAAGAGAATCACTTCAAATATATTTTACAATGTCTATTCACAAATTTACAACTTTCCACTCATTTATGGTTTCACCCTCTTTATTGAGATATCAAACAGACACTGATAACATCACATGAAATCCAAGATAGTATTTAACATATATTTACTATGCATTCAGATGAACAATCATTCATAAATAAGGAGATTCAAATAGGCAAAGTTCTTATTGTTGGGTAATACAACATCAGATAGGCTGTAGAAATAAAAAATTTACTCACATATTTCCCATTAACCGGCGAATCACGCCAATAATTATGCAATGAAAAGAATGGTTTCATAAAGATATACCTGGTCCTGGAGTAAGTTCAGTGACAATCCTCGTCGATGTAGATGTGCACTCTATCTTCAATGGTGTTTGTACAGCTCATGGTTGTACTAGGACTCGTCTTATTGCTCCTCCATGGATAGTAGACTCAAACACCATCGTCTGCAGTAGATCCTCTTGTCATGTACTGTTGGCTGACGTCATTCTCCTTAGTGATGGGATAAGGTCACCTCACCTCTAGATAAGTCCACACGGACCAACTAGAACTCCTGTCGCCCTGCTAGAACAGACAAGAAGGAGTTGTCTCTCCCATTGTTGTTCTAGTCTCCATCCTGCTGTCCCATAATAATGATCTTCAGTTATTTCTCTCTCATAGCTATCCCTCCCTAGTCAGGTAGGACTTGCTTGTCTCTCTTGATTACCACAACCAGAGAGGAGAACAATTGTTAGAGCAACTAATTCTTAATTATTTGTGTTGTGGGAAGCCCCCAATACCCCTCTATTTAAAGTAGAGGCCAGGGTCAAGGTTCTCAGTCTATGCAGGAGTGGAAGGGACTGCAAGATCTTGAATTTTCAAATCAATTCTAGAAATTTCACAGATTGCGGCAGCCAAAATGGTTGTCTGGTAACCCAGATGATTGTCTGACATGTGAAATGGTCATTTTGTAGTTTCCCAATTTTGTACATGTTTTGGCTATTCAATTCTAATTAATGCATATCATGACATCAACACCAATCCTTGATGTAATCAAATTGCACCCCCAAACTGGTTGTTTGGTGCAGACAAGACAGTCATCTCACATCACATGAAATGGTCATCTCACACAAGCGAGATGGGTGTCTCGCAACCCAGTCTAGGCTGACTTCCAGCCAATGTACAATACAGTCAGCCTGTCACTCCAAACGGATACTTGAAATGATCATTTGGCAGTCCAGTCAACTGATTTGTTGCGTGAATAGAATACCTAGACACTTTAGTAATCAATCCAATCATTATTCATGATCAAACTCCTCTTATAGGTGAATTCCTATGTGTGTGACCCTATAGGTTCCATATTACATTGGCAATGAATGTCCATAATAACTTATGACATCACAAGCAATGAGCGGTGCCAAGTCATACATTATTGCTACCCAAGTAAATGGGAAGTTGGAGAACAACTTCAACCTACAATTTGTGTATGGTGTTATAGTGTTTGTATAGTTCCTTTGTCACTAATATCCAGATTGAACTTGAGTCATGGATATGTCATCCTCTTCAACATTCAATCTATGTTTCTTGCTATAGTAGACTGTATTAGATATGTGTAAGCTCATTATCATATATTGACTTACATGTACATGGCCATGTATTTCTCAGTCTTGCTAACTTAAGTAGCCTTGGATATCACACTCCCATAGGAGGGACAAATCCTATCTCTATCACTCAAAGTCAGTCCCCATGTGTCACAGTCACCCAATCATCACCTTTATAACAATCCATGTTTCAAGATTACAATTGATGATGTCAAAGCATATCGAACGACATGCGATGAGCGTAGTGATTTTAGGTCTAAGAACCACAAACACAACCATCACTATGAGAGACAACTATGACTACCATGGTAATGGTTTCCATGTTTCAGTCTCATGGTGGGTCTGTCTGATACATTGTTCTCTAACATGTATTGTGTTCTTGGTTTGAGATTGCCATATCATGACTAATGAGATTTTTTTCATCAACCAAATCACACTCTGATCTTATGTGTTATTGTTTTATATCTACCTTCCCCAATAACAACCAATCAGGGACATAATGTGAATCTATATACTCTTAACATTTGTATGATCTCGTTCTTCCAAGTCATGTACTTTAAGACATACGTCATTGAGTAATATCATTCTCTAGACATTTATTGTGTTATTTCATTAACTCAAAACTGAATAAATAGAATAAATTGGAAGGTTGCCTTTATTAAGAATCAAATTATTTAGAAGTTATGTCACTACAATAATCATATGATTGGCTCTTTGGGCATACATACCAACACTTGTGACATACCAATCACACCAAAGTGAGATTACTCGAAACAAAAGAGAGGAATTAACACTAAACATCTAGATTACCAGAAAACATGGTGAATTAAAATCGATCACTTACAAATTCACAAGAGGAAACATATTACATAGAAGTCCACAAACTATTCCACCTATAAAACATCATACCACGAAGGTATATACATCACTGTACAGTGGCCATCCTACCACAAACCTATTATAAAGGACAACTTGTTCACATATACAAGCCATACATGTACAACCATGTCATACTGCCAGAAACCTCATATCGATGTGAAATATCTACAATACACCCCAAGGACCTGAGAGTACAGGGACAACACATAGGACTCTACTACAAAATAATAGTAATATATCCAACCTTCAACAGCTATTGCTGACCTTACTGCTCCTCCTCAACAGCATGATCTCTACCATGTCATGCACGACCACCTAAAATATGTAGACATCCACAAAGTGAGACCAACATCCCAGTGAGAGATATAACTCTCCACCCAAAACTATTGTTAACACAGATAGATATGTACAATAGGTTAAGAATTATGAGAAGATTAATCTAAATGAATAAATAAAAATTGATAACACACATTAGGCAGATTAAGTAGTTGTAGAATATCATTTTATTTTAGAAGGAATATGTGACACCTCATCACGCTAAACGAGATTACTCAAAATACAAAACACGATCAACTACTAATTAATCACATAGTAAAAAATATGGGATAGTTAAAACTAATTCAAACAATGTAAATAAACTCTAAAACATTATAAAAAGTCCATCATTCCATTCTCATATATTGTAACAAGTATTTAGATATGGGTCCAAAGACCTCAGTCACATCCTGAATACAAAAGATATTTCACATGTACATGTCATATATTTACAAACATTGGCATACTACCAAAATCTCATGTTGATACGAGTATATCATCTAGAAAATACATCTCATAGCTAGACCTGAGAGTACAAGGATGACACTAGGACTCTACTACTAACATCTACAACTAACCAACCTTCTGCATCTATTGATCACCAGATTGGTTCTCTTCCACAGCGCAACCTCGACCTCGTTTCCTGTGACCACCTAAAAAAATGTGGTGACCCACGGGTGAGACCCAGTCCCAGTGAGAGATATAACTCTCTCCAACATATATTGATCATAACATATTAATTAATAGTAAATACATTGAGTAGTTAGGGTATTGAATAAGCAATATGAACAGATTGAACAGTTTAAGCATACTAAGCAGTTAAGCAAATAAGTTGTAGCATTAAGTAGAATTACACAATTTTCATAAGTCTGCATCATGTAAGAACTATGTAGTGTAAATACAAGACAAGGGTTAATCAACCAATTTGATATGTATTAAACCCTAGCAATTATACTACACGGTTGGTATTATATCTTTTATTATTATGCTCTGGGGAGTTTGAGTCGTACCACTCAAAGTCCAACTGACCACTGTGAAGTGCTATTCAGTTCCGTATAAGATCTAGGAGTGTCGGTATCCTAAGATCTCTTCCCCTCGGTCAGTACAAGTAAACTATAGTGACATACCAATCAAACTACCAATAGTGACATATAGTCAACTGATAACAACTAGTTCATACTTGGTACAAGTTACGACACTAGAAAATAGGGTATACAAAACCCTCTAATCTAAGGTACAACCACAGCTGTCCTCAATCACATCAAATGTCAGAGGCATGGCCATAGCCATCCTCCATAACATGCAATTGTGGATGACAACGATATATCCTCAACTTGCCACCCCCACATACTCAACATTATGCGCTCTAAGTTTCCCTTGGGAATACTCGTTTCACCATCCAGTAAGTTCTAACACTGAAGATGGCTCTACGACACATGGCTCTACATGATTAAGGTTACACTTGATTAATTACTGCCAATTGAATGCATTAAGGCTTTATCATACAAGTGGACATTCAAACCCTGATTCTTTTCTAACAAGAGTATATGTATAACAAATTCAAAAGATATAAAACATTTGAGATATAAATCTTAATCACATTACCACATGCTATCATTCATTGCAAATTAATGGACCACGCTTATCATCATAATATTATAAGATACCAATATCTTATCACAAGTTCCAGGGTTTTAACCCTTATTAGAACATGAAGAGGATTTTACCTTAATCATGGCTTCAAACATGCCCAAAGGTCGTTAAGACCATCACATTATTCATAGTAAGTTTATCATCATCATTCCATGCCTTAAACAAGATTCAAAAGATCATTAGCACATATATGTCCATAGATATTAACATGGCAAGGCACTATGATATTCAAATAGTACTACATTGTGGTTTCAACACAAGAAGAGTGTAATTCATTATCACATTAATCATTCAAGAGGTCTGATTATAACCAATAAACATCATATAATTACATTAAGGTTAGGTATAACAAGCTAGATCACATGGGAGTATGCATCCACTTATTTTAGTGATTTATCAAATATAACTATATAATGGCAAAGGTAAAGCTACAAATTAATGATATTGAACCATCGAATTATCATCACTAGGACCCACATATAATACCATGTGATTTATTCTAATCCATTGGATGTTAAAGCATCCAATATTATTCATTGGATCAGGTTCATTGTTCAAGGTTATCAATTGAAGTACAAGTATAACCATTAAATCAATTGAACCAAGGAACCCTTGGTTTAAGGTTTAGTCAATTCTACAATTACATTCCTAATTCATCATATATGGTGATGACCTGATCCACCATTAATTGTGATCATTAGGTCACCATTGGTTGCTAGATCAGTAATACATTCAGTTAACACCATCAAATTTTAAGCTAATGTCATCATCGATTGATAACATCATTAGAATACTTAGTAAATGATAATAAACATCTAATTGAGCCAAAACCTGACCTAAGGGGGTGACCATAGGTTGTCACCATATATTTGACACCCTTGATCACGAACATTAGTTGCCAAGATAGAAACACCATTGATTGTTGAATGGTATGACCATCGGTTGTGTGATAGAGAAGGAAATAGCTTGAAAACCCTAATTTGAACCATCAATTGTTTTGTACATAGCACCATAGGTTGTTGCTATAAACCTGTCCTAGATCATGTTACACCTTAGAAAGGTTGTACACATGTTTACAAGTTCATATAGAACTGGAACAAAATAGGGAACACCACAAAAATTTGTAATTCTAAACAAGCATGGTTTCTCGATGCTTAGATCATCACATTCAAGCATAAACATGAAGAAACAAGCTTCTAGTAAGCAATATAAGTGAAGAATGTTATATAACTCACCTCTGTAAAGTAGGTAAGATATCAAACAGAAAGAATATCGAGCAAATAAGGCAACAAATCCCTAGATTCAGATCTGAACTTGGCCAAATAGGCACTTCTCTCCACAAAGAAGCAAAACCCTAGAAATAGAAATAAGAATGAAGGATTTTTGAGTTCTATAGTCATTTTCACCATGGAACAGCAGGGTTCTGACCTGTAGAAATATAGGAGGAATAACAACTAAGAAATAAATAAAGGAAATAAGGTAATACTTACACTTTCAGGTCAATATCACTAGGAAGGAGCTTTAGGAACCCCTGAATGGAATTAATTTCAACCTTAGATCCTTTCTCTAAGAATATCCCCACTTTCTTCTTCCTTGGGCAGCAAAATTCATAGCTGAATAGAGGGAGAACGAGGTTGGGAGAAGGAGGGAAGTGATGGAGAGAAAATGGCTCGTTTTGGTGCTTGGGGATAAGTATATGAACTTTAAGATAAAGCAAAAAGAAAAAGTTGAAGTTCTAGTATATATCCAAGTGTCCATGGCTTTAAATTATTAAGAATATACAAGCACACACACAAGAAGCTCTCCCACTATCTGTATAGACCTTCTTATCTTTCCTTTGTCGAATTTCCCAGCCAATCACATAATTCATTAGTTGATAGCTACTAAAGGTATCTCATCCATGAAGGGGTAAACCCTAAAATACCCTTGCGGAAAACACCTTCAAACCATGGCTCAACTAGAAGCCCCATGGCTAAAAAATATCAAGAATGATAATATAACAGCTAAGGAACATAATGTATGTGATAAATTGCAAAGAAAACCCCTCAATTGGGTAAATTGTAGAAAAGTTCAAAATATACAAAAAATTGCATAACTTGCTCAAACAACGTTCAAATTGGAACAAATTCGAAACTTAAGCTTGTATTATGATTTCAAACATATCAAAAGGTTATATTAGGGTTCTAAGCATTCAATTATTGTAATTAATCTTATTAAACTCATTAAGCAAGTATAGGGGCCTTACAAAATATAAAGAACATGTACCACCACTATCAATTAAACAGTATAAGAAACAAGGAAAAGGGTCATCCAATGTGAATCTTGTTTAACCCTAAGAAAATATACTACACGGTTGTATTAAGTCTTTTATTATGCCCTGTGGAGATGAGGTATACCACTCATACTCCAACTAACCACCACTAAGATGGAATCAATATCATACAAGATCTAGGAGGACTGGACTCCTATGATCTCCAACACCCTCAGTTAGTCCGAGTCTGCCACGGTGACATTTAGAGTCAAAATGAAAATTAGCAAAGTTTATCTTGGTATATAGGCATGACACCAATGAGATACGACTGCAGTCATTCTCCTATCAGGGTATGATCGCAATCATTCATGTAAACATATCATCTGAGATACAGTCTCGACCATTCTCCTGTTGAGGCATGACCAGCACCATCCTCAAAACTAATGATTGTGGATGCCATGATATATCCTCAACTTGCACCCCCACATATTCAACAATATGCGCTCTAGGTTTCCCTTAAGAATTACTCATTTCACTATTCTGCAAGTACTGACGCTAAAAATGGATCTATGGCTCAAGGAAACGATATGATTAGGGTTTCATTTGATTAGTTATTGCCAATTGGGTATCTTTTAATACATCAATCCAGTTACAACGTATAAACTCTAAACAAACTCTATAAAAATAAGGGTAGATTGCAACATCAAAATATATAAAACATATCAAACATAAAGATGATTACATCATCCCATGATACTGTCTTACAACCTTACACCAGGCCATCACCATTATCACATCATTGTGGGCTAACCATCCCTCATCACATCATCAGAGGATAATATATCAAATTAGGCACAAAACATCTACTAGGTCATAAAACCCAATCACATCATCATTCTCTTACCATGCCTCACCAAGTCTCATAACCATCACCCTATGTTACATAAGATATCACAACAATTACAAGCTATGATGTTCATTCAACCTGTAACGTTAGAGTTACACAAGTAAGAGAGAAAGTACTTCATTACATGCTAATCACTCAAACAAGTAAGCATTAGTTACCATGTACATGAGATTAGGGTTAGGGTTTCTCATATATATCTGAATAGGGTTTCCTAAATAGCATATAACATTCAACCCTCATATCACTACTTCCCACATTCTTGGAGAACTTATTAATGTCAACCATCACCGCTATTAGGTCAACCATAATAGGAACATAGGCATAGAATTTTCAATGATCGAAGAGAACCAACACATTATGATCAAAGACCATCAACCTGTGTGACCAAAGAGAATTACTACACACCTTCGACCGAAGAAAGAAACCTAGGTCAAAGAAGACTAGGTCAAAGACAAACATCAACCTTAATGACCGCTGAAGATGGTCATTTCAGTGACCAAAACAACAACAATTCAGTGATCAAAACCCATCAAGGTCAGCAACCAAAGATAAAACCAAGACAAGTGAATGAAAGAAACAAGGAAAAAAACTTCTTTGAACAAAAGGCACATAGTCATTCCTTCAACCATACAAAGAAGACCACCTTAGTGATCCAAAGGCAACCAAACCTCATCGACCACACAAGGTTATTAGGAACCACCAAGATGGAGGAAAAAACATAAAACACAAGATCAACAGAGTGATCAACACTCCAAAACCAAAACCAGATATAAAGAGAGGTTCATGAAGGTAAACACCATCCCAAAACCCTAGAAATTTGATCACCAAACATATGAAACCCACACCATGATATTATAGAGAAAACACATGCAATGGAGAACCAAAACCTTTATCTTTCACAAGATAGTTGAAATAGGATCATGGGGAGAAAAACCAATGTCTCAAGGAGCGCATGCAAGCACAATCTTCTCACCATACATAAAACTCAAAACAAGAATTAGGGTTTAGGAGAAAGAGCTAATCTAAGAAAGATTACCACAAAATCATAAACCCTAAAACAAGTTACCATCATCAAGTAACATATAGTCACATTTTACAAATAAGATGAGCTTTGTATGTAATATTAAGGTGCAACAATAGTAGAGGAGAGAGTTATATAACCCGCCTTGAGGTGAGGATCAACTCCCAAGCCATTAATCTCCAAGAGAGAGAAGAAATTCCAAGCTTGGATCAAATCCACGTCCAAGCAAGATCACCTCAAGAGAATAATATAAAACCAAGGTCAATGGAAAGCTCAAGAGAAAAAGGTGTCAACCCTAGGCCAGAATAGAAAGGGAGAAGGAGAAGATCTCTATCTCACACAAGTATTACCATGGAAAACCATGGATTCAACCTCTATGGGAAGAAGTTCCTCAAGATAGCCACCATGGAGACCATGGTTCGGCCAAGGAGAAGAAAAGAGAGGGTGAGGTTTGACAGACATGAGATTAAGAGGAACATTACTCACCAATGTCAAATATCACCAAAGGGAAGGGTTGCACCAAACCCTAACTCCACCACTAAGATGATCAGCCACCAAAGCTCCAAGATCAAGCTCCTCTTCACCACCAAGACCACAAGGGAAAACTCCAAGAAATAAGAGAGGAACAAAGGAATTAAAAGGATCATATGCATGCAAAGAGGGAGGTATATATACCCAAAGGTAGGAGAGAGACAAAAGAGATTAGGTGTCAAGATACTAATGGCACTTGTCCGCCAAGGAACAACCATGCAACCAATAAAACCATGCATGCAAGAAGGGTCATGAAAAAAAAAGTCAATGACCTCACTTGGCCTTGGAGGCCATTGGTCAAAGGGAACCAATGACACAAAGGTCCATTTGTCGAAGACACATCAGTGATCCAAAACACATGAAACCCTAGATTCCTCATCGACCAAAAACAAGGGGAAAAGCTCTTCGACTGGAGAGAACTCAATCATAACCAAAAACCTCTTTGACCCCAGAGATTAGTACCAAGAAACATAAAGGGTGGTTGTTAAAAGACAAAGAACTCACATGGTCAACACCAAACTAGGTCATCCAAGCAAACCCTAGAAACAACACTTAAGGTGTCACCACTTCCCTCCTCATCAAATCAAGGTACAAAAATGTACCTGTGAGTATCATTCTCTCTCTCATGATGCTAAAACATAAGAGGCACATATAACATGTGACAAAATTCCAAGATACACCCTCAACATGGGTAAATTGTAATTAGGTCCAAAATAAGCACACATATAGCATAACTAGCTCCAACATCATGCAAATTGGATCAATACTGAAAACATAAGCACATCACATGTTATTAAAGCATATCAGGAGATTAGATTAAGGTCTAAGCATCTTATTTAGAAAAATTAAGAAAGATCAAGCACTAAGCTAGGTCAGGGGTCTTACAGTTCTCTATTCAATTATATAGAAATTTTAGGCATAATTGAAAACCCTATATTTCAGTATGTTCTTATAACCTCTGCAGTTACTTTAGAAATTCTCTTTTAGATGACTTGTATGCATTTCTAATATGATTTTATCATCTGAAATTCATCACAATATAAGAATAATCCATCTCAAATCATATTGTAAAAGCTATAACTGAAAGGCAGTTTAGGATTTATTGCATATAAGAGAATTGAAGATTTATGGTGAATTTTATCCAATTTTGTGAAATCTACTATTTAAAGGAAGTACCCACTCACCCTAAGGTGTGAAAACATCTTAAAAATGCAATCCATCTCTAAAATTCTCAAATCCATATCAAAACCCTAGCAAATCACCACTTTCTTCTTTCTTTCAACTCAAAAACCCTAGAAATGGAGATTTATGGAGAAAGAGTGAGAAAATAGGAAGATTTGATATCATTTCAAATCAATTCAAAGGAGGGGAGGAATCTTGACATGTGAAAGAAGATTCACCATGAAAGGCATTGCAAAGAAGCAAAACTTGATTTCATCATATCTCGGATAGTGAACCCTAGGTCAACATCTCCACCACTATCTCCTCTCAAAGCCCTAGATCTCTTCTTTGTCTAGAATTTCATTTCTCTAGAATGTACCATGATATATGAGATCTCCGAGGGTGATAGCTTGCTCATATAGAGCAATGGAGGTTCTTTGCTAATTTGCACACTAACCCATCACTAAACTTTCTCTTACTTCAGTAAATTTTTCAGTCATAAATAATTTTTTTTATTTATACGTAAAACATCCTCCAAAAACTATGAAAATTTATCATGATGCCTGATATTAATTTTAGATATCTACTAAAAAAGTATATCATTAAAATCTACCAATAAATAAATAAAAATTAAACACTACACTGCTAAACAACACTCTGTCAGCATGATCAGTCGAAGTATAGTTTGACCGAGAACCATATTCAAAGAATGTCCAAATATTCTAAAAAAATTCACTAGCATGCATGATTGATTTATCCATACAATACTCAAATTTCAATTAAATCCAAGTACATATAAAATAAGAAAAAATCATTTACCACACTGCTATCCTAATCAAATTCCACGTTCATGTACTATCAAAACCCTAATTTTGTCAACTAGGGTTTACATCTCTCAAACCCTAATTCTTCAAATAATAAGCATGCTTAGAGTTACTTATTATGTTTGAAACATCACAATTGATGTAAAAATAATTACTCATGTTTAAATGATGTTCAATTAATTAAATATATAATCATTCAAGTAAACCCTAGTTTACCAATTAAGCACAAATGTGGTCATAACATTTAGTATATTAAGAGTTTGGTTAATAGGAAATTGATATGCAAGTGTATGGCAAGTTAAAAACAATGCATAAGATCTAATGAAAGATAATAATATTAAAATACAGTACATATTTATGTACATCTAGTAGGACGACCACATGGTTACCATAAAATAGCATGTCAGTAATCCATGTACACTTGAACAATTATACCAAAGTATCAGTTACAAGATACCAGGTCTTGTTGCATATACAATGTATTTTAATACTAATCTAGATTGGGTGGTTTTTCTTAAGTATTGATCATACTTGTATATGGATTATAGTAAATACTAGTTAGCTTGTCATCTAAATATATATAAGCTAACATTCTTGTCTATAGTATGATCTATTTTCAAAATATATTTATTATAAATGTAATTGATAGGGAGGTAAGTGTTAAGAAAACATGTTTTATATAAAGGTGAATATAACCTAATATAACGAGTCAGTTCTGTTATGATGATTATATATTGACAGAAACATCCTTATATATATGTAAGTAATGATGGATATTAGAACTAAACTAGGTATCTAATGGATCATATGTCCAATAATAATATTAAAAATACTAATATGACATTAAGCAATAAAAACTAGTATAAGCATGGTATGTATAGCTAAACTAGGAATGGCAAAACGCATTTGATTTGACTAACACAATTAATATGTTTCTAGGATGAAACTTGACTTTTTGGACCAAGTGTGCATACTCACTTAACCATTTTTCAAGAAAAATAGGTATGTGCATTTAATTTGCTACAAATTCTAATTTTCTACAATGAGGCACGTTTTAAATGTTTCTCCTTTCTATATCTAGATTGAAGTTCTACTTTCCCTAATTGTTATCATTTAAAGTATTATGAATATTGAGTGATTCTCTTGTTATAGGTCTTTTGACCCCTCCTTATATGTCTCTAAAATTCATGTTGTGATTAGTGAGTACAATGCTAATCTTGCCTCACTAGTATGCATTCTAAATGTTTTACTAAAATATCTAAAGTAGGGGTATGTATTTACAAACATACTTAGAAAGGATGTGTATATTCTGTTTATGGTGTTTGTTTCCACCCTTATTTTATATGCCATGATCCTATGATGGTATAGCCATCTTTTATGTGTATAGTATACATTGTTTATGCATGCAAAGTTGTAGTTATTATTTTATGGTAAATGATTATTATGGAAGCTTTTAGATCTCAAATATTTTTGTAAATTGCAATGCTTCAATATTTTGATTATTTCTTTTAGATCTTACCTATATGTTGATAGGCCTCTCATTTCTTGGGAATACTTTTATATTTTGACCCATTACAATCCCCAAATATAACTATGGACATGCTCAGTTATGTTTTGACAGATACCTTTGTTGTGTTTTGTAGGGATTTGTTCCCAAAACCACCCCAATGTAGGAGCATTATAGAGCATGGACCCATGAAGATCACATACTAGATGTGGACTTATTAATAGCTTGGAATGGTCGGATTTCCCTCTGTAACGGGTCTTACATGTTATTAGATGTATATATTTTTACTTTTCTATACCATCTTTTAAGGTGAGGAACGAATGTAGATGGCATGTATTGTAACTTTGTATTAGTTTTGTGTATGATGCTTATTAACTTTTATTCTTTGTCATATATATACCATTTTGCAAATAATGAAATTTTTCCTTTCCTTTATATATGGAATAGGATGGTTTTTTCTCTATTTAGTGAAGATTGGATCCCCTCCTGGGTCCGACTCTTTACAAATCTAGTTAAACATCCTTCAATATAAGGTTTCTCTCAAAAATATCAAGAATTGATATATAGTTCATATATGAAAGAGAAAAGGTAAATGAGGATTATTAGGGTTCATAAACAATTTTTGATGAGTTATGTCCAATAGGATTTTATGTTGGATTGAAAATAAAATATAATAAATCACAAACTTACTCAATAATTTCCAATATTTTTTGCATAATAGAGACTTTTTCTTAGATTAGGTTGATTACACCAAGAAATTTCCATTTTCGCCTCTCTTCCCCCAAATTTCAATTCCTTGCAGTATAATGGAAATTATTGGTTTTTAGGTTCATAATAAGCATAGATACATCATTTTAGGTAGTTGGATTAATTTCATTTTCCCAAAAAGGTTTTCTATCAAATGAAAAAGGTTGGTTGAGTTACTTAAATGTGGAACTGACATTTAGGTATCAAAAACTACCAACCTATAGTGACCTAGACCAGGTTACATAGGTGAAACAATTATTGCTTGGAAACCTCTAGGGGTCCAAGTCATTAGCACTTCTCTAATGTGTTGGCAAATTGCATAAAAGTCTAGACCAACCTTTAAGGGTGAGGGAAAAACCTCACCCAACAACTCTTGGTTTCTAACCTATGGAACATCAGTAGACTTTTGGCCAAACTAATGCCAAAAAATTTCCAAGTTCTGATGTGAACCTGAAAAGCTTTTAACCCAACACATAGGATTTCAAAACATCATTTAAGTTTTAACACAAGAAAAACTCACTCCTTATTGCTAGGAATATGTTAGTCATGATCGTTTTTGTTGGGAAATATGACTACAAAATAGGAAGCAAAAAAATTAATTACCATATTACCCATAAACCAGTGGATCGTGTCAATAATTATAAGATGGTAAAGATGGTTTCAAGGATATACATGGTCCTAGACCAAGTCCATTGACATCTCCTTGTCATTGTAGATGTACAACTGTCTTCTAGTTGCATGGGGACTCGTATGACTAATGTGCCTCCTGGTCCGCACCACAGACTGTAGGTTAACGTTGTCCTCCTAGAAGTAGGCAATGGCCTCCACGCCTCTATGGAATCTCACACGGACTGCCTAGAACTCATGTCATCCTACCAGAACGGATAAGAAGGAGTTGTCCCTCCCATTGGTGTACTAGTCATAAACTTGCTCTCCCAAAATTGTTTCTCCCTTGTGACTGGCCTAAATCACGCGTCCTAAAATTGGAGGCGGATTCGAGGTAGTCGAGCTTTTACATTTATAAACCTGAATCCTTCTAGGCCCCCGCAACTTTGTTTACGGGGTCGAAGTAGATATACGGGGTCGAACACAGGGATAAGGGGGTAGTGTTGAGAACACGGAATCGACACGCTACACTCCGATAGGTATAAAGAGAGATAAATTTCCCAAAAAGGGAAGCAATAAGATGTCATAAATAAAACAAAGAAAACTATCTCCAAGTGGAGCTACAAGAGAGATATAAGATTTTTAGTCATTTAGCAGTTTTTAGGGGTTTTCATGCAACGGAAACAGAAAGATATTGCTCGAGCTAAAGCGAGGTACGAAGGGTAACATTCCGGTAAAACAAGTGGCGGTAGAATCAGTCATGTACCGCTCCTCTCGAAGCGGGTACCTCTAACAAGGCATCAACGCCCCTCTCGAGGTCACTGGACTAAAATTAGAGTGGAAAGGTCACTAAAGAAACTCCGTTCCAGGCACTCTCGTACTCCAGAATCGGACCAAACACTAGAGCCACAACACAACTCTCGAAGTTGTTGTGACGGGAAAACACGATTCGTTAGCTAAGCGAAACGCGATCCAAACATGCAAGCTAGAGTTCGGATATCAAACATAGCAGTCATCCAGCAGATTGTACCAAGCATAGAGCAACAAGTAATTAAGCATCTTCTATTCCCATAGACAAATAAAGGGTCTTAATTACAATGCATAAGTAAGGAATTAAATGACAGAAAGTAAAGATAGGTGTCGCCTCCTTGATGTAGAAGGACGACAAGGTGTTGTAGCTCTCCTGCCCGATATCGGTCAGAGGCCTAGCCTGATACGGAGGTGTCGGGCGGCACACCCTCTCGGGTGGCATGCGCCGACTGTCGACCGTATCTCTCAAGGACCCTGGCCGATACGCTCATGTCGGGCGGCACACCCTCTCGAGCGGCACGCTCGACAAGCTAAGCGTATCGGGTTGATATCGTGTCGGGCTAAGAGCTACGCATTGTTGTTGTCGGGCACTTGTGTCACTCATCTACGTCGGCCGATATCGGCCCGCAATGTCGCCCGGGACGGTCCTAAGTGAACTGTCCCCTCCCTCTCGGGATGAGGAGAAGCTCACCTAGTGTCGCCCGAGACAAGCACTGGGGTACGACACGTATGCCCTCGCAGTCTTCTCGGAAGATAGCTCAACTCCCAACTGTCCGAATTCTAAAATTCCGAACTGTCTTTTCGGCTCCCTGTAGCTGCTATTTGTAGTCAGCTGGCCGGGAGGAGTTATGGTGCTCGAAGCGCCACGTGGCCCCCTTAGGCGCCGGTCGATGGACGGCCGATACAGGTATAGCTCAGCGCGGAGGTGTCTGCTATAGTTCACGTGACGGGCGGCACGCCTGCCGGTGGGTGGCTGTGTCGCCTGACAAGCTGGGTTGTCGGGGCGAGCCGGGCTCCCTGTCGGGTAGAAGGTGTGTCGTCTGTCAGCTTCTTCTCACGCGGCACCTCTTTGTCGAGCGTCTTTGTGTCGCCCAACCCCTGTCGGGCAGGGGTTGTATCGGGCGTCAGGGAGGCCGAGATAGGCTTAGACTTATTCATGGGCCGGAGTGGCCTTATTTCCCAAAAATGAGGAAAACTCTACAAAAGATAGGAAAATTGGATTAAGAGCATTGCTTGGCCAATTATTACGAAAGTGCATACAAAAGAGAGGAAAATAGCTAAAAATGGTAGTTTTGATAATAGAAAAATAGTCTAAAATATCACAAAATTTGGTGTTATCAACTCTCCCAAACTTAGCATTTTAATTGTCCTCAATCAATATTTAAACTATATTTTTTGATGCTTCTTCTGCTCGGGAAAGCTTTCTTGTTCAAAAAGTGAAACAAAGATAGTAATGCCTTAAAGATAATGTTGTTTCAATACGAACAAAAGATTTAGTTTTTCCTGCCTTATTGTTTAAGTAAGATTTTTCTCGACAGCTTTGGTGAGACTTTGTTGTACGATTCCGAAGTTAGCGTACACACCAAACAACTTTATTTTTGGGGCAGAAAGTTGTGTATAGGGTAGGCTAAGGCTTTTTGGGTTTTTCATTCTTGTCTCCCATCAGTCCATCCAGGTAAGGGTCCGTTAGAGGACATGTGGTTCCTGCAGTCCAAGCCAGTTGGCTTTAGAGTAGTGATTTTACATCCTACGTACCACTGCCCCGGATCTACCATGCCTAAAGATGGGTACTTTTGGAAAACAAGTGGTGTATATATATATTTTTTTCTTTTTCTTTTATTGGGCACAACTCTCATGCTTTTATTCATGCTCATAAGGCTTCTCTCTATTTTGGGATTTTTGTTGGGTAAGGGGGAACAAAGAGATTCCTACTGTTTGGGCAGCTTTTTCCTTCTCCATACTTGTCTCTTAATTGTTTGCGAGATTATTGTATTTTTTTTTTGAAATTTTTGACATGAAAAAACATATTCTTTTTGTTCGTTTGAAGTAGCATTATCAAAAAGATATAACAAAACTTGTATCTCATTAAGTACAAAGAAAACAAACTTTGCAAGAAGTCGCAACAAGTTTTTACTAATATAGCAACTTTGTACATATGCATGGGAACAAAATAAGCAAAATTTTTGAAATTTTTATATGAGCAAGGGTACAAGTACATGATATAGGGGAAAAGCAAAATGACACAAGAGAATTTTATACCTCCTTCACTGGTACATGGGTACCCCCCCAAACTTATCCAATACTCTGTCCCAGAGTAGTGAAGAAGAGGGTGAGTTCATGTTAGTCCAGTGAAGGTTATTTAGCGGGTTTGCTTGTACCTTGTAGAAGCTGCAATATGCTTCTTTGCTGTCGCCTCATTCTTTCTCATTTGGAAACAACTTCAACAAGTGTGGACACTTGTGACTGCTTCCTCCTTATTAAGTAGCTGGAACCGGGATGCCCAGGTTCCATCTGGAGGTCGCTGGCAAAGCACTTTCCAAGCTCAGCCTCCGCTTTATTTCCCAGCTCAGCCGGAACACACGCAGTAGCTCATGGTAGACAGAGAGCTCTTGTGCAGTCACGGCAGTCACCGGGGTTGTACTCGGGCTGTCTCTGTAGTTGGCCCCAGGCTACTACAGAAGACAGACCATGATAAGGAAACGAGCCTCTTTCGAGGCTACCTAATCAAGGAAATTTTCCCTTGCTCGCTTTTTGGTGGTTGGTGGCCCCTTGTGACGTTTCTGTCCGACAGTTGCTGCTTCAGCTGTGGCCGCAACGCTGCATGTTATCAAGTTCATTAATCATTTAAAATGTTAGATAGGAAAAGCTAAAGAGACTTGATAAAACATGACTTATTTCGAAGATCCGGGTATCGTCCATCAAAACAAAAAGTCGAGTCGATACAAAATCGGGCGATACGAGGGGGCTGCGCGACACAACATACCTCCTGATACACGTATATCGGGCGATAAGGTCGCCAAAGAGCAACTGCTCGATAGGACGTCACAAAATAAAAACGTGTCACCCGACATGGTGTGTCGGGAAGACACCATCGGCCGTTATGTCGCGCTTAACTTTGTTGGGCGATACAAAATTGACAGCACGCGATAGGAAAAACCCGTGTCGGACGATAAGACTATCAGGCGAGAGGCTTATCGGGCTATACCTTTACTCATAGGAGCCATCGCCCGATACTACGGTGAAGGCAACTGGCCGACACGGGAGCAAAAGGGCGGACTACTGCATGTGTTACATGTGGCTAAAATGAGTAAAGTGTGACAACCCGACACGGTAAAACCTCCGTTCTTATTTATAGCCAGCTCGGCCCGGGGCGAAATGGATATCTTCGGCATGCACGTCGGGCAACTGGTCAGGCGGTTCCTGAGACGATGGTCACATCAGTCTCTTTAAGGGCATTTATTCCCATGCACGATAGGGTGCACGCCACCCAGGAATGCCGACCGTCATGGCCGTTGCGATGCCCGAGAGACCAAAGCCCGGTACAGGCGGTCCTTGCGCGCCAGCTGAGCGGCTGCCTGACACGGTTAAAATAGGCGGGCAATCAAAGGGTAAAACATCATCGGCTAAGGGTTAAGCCTTTGACCTCAGAGTGCAATACTCTTCAAATCTTCGGAAAATTCGGCGATGACCCATAAAACAGAAGAGTTGGCACGCTCGGCGCGTGCTCTGACTCGGGCCTTATTACATACCATAAAGTTTGTTTTTTTTATAATAAACATGCAACCTATTCTATGAAAGAAAGAAGAACTCGGGCTGCCTCCCAAGTAGCGCTGGGGTTTGAGTCGCAAGCTCGACTAGCGTAAGATCATCTTGATCAGCCCTCAACTGTACCCATATCTTGCAGACTGATCTCTGCTCTCCTGACAAACGTTTCATCTTCGTAGAACCTTTTCACCCTGTGCCCGTTTACCTGAAAGGCTTTGGTCGGATCGTCTTTGTCGTAGAGCTCCATCATCCCTGATGGATATATCTTTGACACAGTGAACGGTCCAGACCACCTTGTTTGCAACTTCCCAGGGAAAAGACGAATAGAGGACTTGAATAACAAGACCTTATTCCCCTCGCTTACATCTTTTCTCCTGAGATGGATATCGTGCCACAACTTTGTCCTCTATTTGTAGATTTTTGCATTTTCGTAGGCATTCATTCTCAGCTCTTCGAGCTCTTGAAGCTGCAAAAACCTTTTTTCTCCTGCTTTGTCGGGGTCCATATTTAGGAACTTGATTGTCCAAAGGGCCTTGTGTTCCAATTCCAAAGGCAGGTGGCAGGATTTTCTGTAGATGAGTCGGTAGGGGGTGGTTCCAATGGGTGTTTTGTAAGCAGTACGGTAGACCCAAAGTGCGTTGTCAAGCTTCATGGACCAGTCTTTCCTCGTTCGGTTGACAGTTTTCTCTAAGATTTGCTTGATTTGCCTGTTGGAAACCTCTACCTGCCCTGACGTCTGTGGGTGGTAGGGTGTAGCAATCTTGTGCCTCACTCCGTACTTGCGCAAAAGTGCTTCAAACTGTCTTTCTCCAAAGTGCGACCCTCCGTCACTTATCACAGTGTGCGGTACACCGAAATGAGGGAAGATGGTCTTCTCGAAGAGCCTGATAACCGAATTGGCGTCGCAGGTTTGGGTGGCTACCGCTTCCACCCACTTCGATACATAATCTACTGACACTAGTATGTATTGATACCCCCGAGATGGGGGAAACGGTCGCATGTAGTCGATCCCCCACATGTCAAATATTTCCACTTTGATTCAACTTGCCATTGGCATTTCATTCCTCCTCCCTATGTTTCCTGTAAACTGGCACTCCTTGCAAACCTTCACAAATTGTGCAGCGTCTTTAAACAAGGTGGGCCAGTAGAAACCTGACTGTAGCACTTTTGCAGCTGTTCTCTCGCTACCCAGGTGTCCACCGTAGGGGGAGGCATGGCATTCTTTCAGGATGTCTGCGGTCTCTTCCTTTGGGATGCACCGCCTGTATAAGTTGTCAGCACATCTTCTGAACAGGAGAGGATCATCCCAGTAGTAGTTTTTGACATCCGCAAATAGCTTCTTTTTCTGATTGTACGTGATATCAGGAGGCAGTTCTCTGCAAGCAAGATAATTGCAGATGTATGCAAACCAGGGTAAACTTTCTTTTTGAGCTTCTGCCAACATCAGAGCCTCGTCAGCATAGTCGTCGTTGATTTGAGGCCCTCTCTCTCTCAGTCACGATTCTTGATAGGTGGTCTGCGACCACATTCTCTGCGCCCTTCTTGTCGATAATTTCGTGGTCGAACTCTTGGAGCAGCAAGGCCCACCTCAACAGTCTGGGCTTTGCGTCTTTCTTTTGCATTAAATATTTTATAGCCCCGTGATCTGTGTATTCCTTGACCTTGGCTCCAACAAGATACGACCTGAATTTATCAAACGCGAAGATGATCGCGAGCATCTCTTTCTCAGTTGTTGTGTAGTTTACTTGAGCCTCGTCCAGTGTGCGACTAGCGTAGCAAATCACATGGTGCTTTTTGTCTTTCTTTTGCCCCAGGACTGCTCCAACCGCGTAGTCGCTAGCGTCGCACATCAGTTCAAAAGGTAAACCCCATTCTGGCGCTTGAAGGATAGGTGGTGATATTAAAGCGTTTTTAAGGGTCTGAAAAGCACTTAGACAATCATTAGAGAAAACAAATTCAGCGTCTTTTACCAGAAGATTGGACAGCGGTTTGGAAATTTTTGAGAAGTCCTTAATGAATCTTCGGTAATATCTCGCGTGCCCGAGGAAGCTTCGCACCCCCATCACGGATCTCGGTGGAGGAAGCGTGGATATTGCTTCAACCTTGCTTGCGTCCACCTCGATCCCACGCTTCGAGATCTTATGCCCGAGAACGATGCCCTCCCGCACCATAAAATGGCACTTCTCCCAGTTTAGAACTAGGTTGTTCTCCTCGCACCTTTGAAGGACCAATGACAGATTCTTCAGACAGCTATCGAAGTCCTTCCCATAGACGGAAAAGTCGTCCATGAAAACTTCTACGATGTCTTCTAGAAAATCTGAGAACATCGATATCATGCATCGCTGAAAGGTTGCGGGGGCGTTGCAGAGTCTGAAGGGCATCCTTCGGAAGGCATAAGTGACGTAAAGGCAGGTGAACGTTGTTTTCTCTTGATCGTCGGGCAAGATGGGTACCTGGTAAAAACCTCTTTCTTGACGACCTCCTTGAGCATCTGGTTCAGCTTCCTCTAGGGTTGAGCCAGAGGCTTGGCAGACTCATCCAAGTTGATGCGATGCATGCACAGGGCGGGGCTAAGGCCTTTGATATCATATATTGAATATCCTATAGCCCTCCTGTGGAGCCTTAACTCCTCAAGGAGTCAGTCCAGCTGGTTGCTTGAAAGATCGGCGTTTACGATGACGGGGTTTCTGTGCTCTTCATCTAAGAACTTGTACTTCATGCCTTCAGGAAATGCTTTTAATTCTGGCTTTGGTCAGGGTGCCTTCTCCCGAGGCCCCTCATCGAGAGAGGCATACTTCGCAGACTCCACCACTGTATCCTCTTCTTGCAAATCTTTGTCAGAAGGGTTGAAAAGGTTGAGGTGCTTCGTGACCTCAGGATCTTTGAGGTCGGGATCTTGACAGTTTATAGCCTTCAAGAGGGGGTCTACTGTCCGGATATCTTCCTCTACTTCCTCGCAGAATTTATTGTAGCTATCTGTGAAACATGCTGATTCGGATAGGGACGGGCTCTTCATGATCTCTTTCAGCTTGAAGTCGATATGGTCATTTCCGACCCTTAAGGTGATCATCCCCTCGGAAACATCAATCAGTGCTCTCCCTGTCGCCAAGAAGGGGCGACCAAAGATGATCGGGCAACGGGGGTCTTCAGCTGTGTCGATGATGACTATATCGCAAGGGATGAAGAAGTCACCAACCCTGATCGGCACATCTTCGACAATGCCAACGGGTCTCTTAAAGGTGTGATCTGCCAGTTTAATCCGCATGTTGGTTCGAACCATGTCGGTCAAACCCACCCTTTGTGCGAAACTTAGGGGCATGAGGCTGATGCTAGCCCCCAAGTCTGCTAGGCCCCTGCGCTCGACGTTGTCTCCGATGGCGAACGGGATCGTGAAAGCTCCGGGATCCCTTCTCTTATTTGGCGTGTCAGGCTTCAAGAAGGCGGAGGAGGCAGAAGCTAGGTGCACTGTCTTTGTCCTTCCTCCCCTTCTCTTCTTTGTGATAAGGTCCTTGAGGAACTTGGCATACATAGGCATCTCTTCCAATGAGTCAAGGAAGGGACTTCAAGATGCAGTTTCCTGATCGAGTCCATGAACTTTTCGTGACGCCTTTTCAGATTTGCCTTGATCAGCTTATGTGGGAACGGAAGCCTTAGAGCATAAGAAAACCTCCCACCAGGTAGCTCATCGAAAGGCTTCCGTGCAGGCTCTTGAGCTTCTGCTTGTCCACCTTCGCCCTCTGCTGGAATGATACTCTCTGACCTCGGTTGAGGTTTTGGTTCGGCATCAGCTATGCGCTCCACCGTCTTTCCATACCTTAGTACCGCCATTCTGGCAGTTTCCGGATATGAGAGTGTCTTTCCCGCAGGGTTCTTTATAAGAGACGCCATCTGGGCCAGTCGTTGATCGACCTCCCATTGGCGCATCCGCATACTTACCATCTGGTGTTGCATGGAATTCTGAGCTCCAGGGCTAGGAAGTGCACCCTGCACCAGCCGATTGATGATAGAGTCTTGTCTTTTTATGAAAGCATGCAACTGGCCAACCAGGCTGGGCTGGTGTGGTATCTCATCTCAGCCTTGACATTCACCTTCGAACGGGGATTGCTCACAACGAGGCGTGGCGTCAGATCTCGAAGGAATAGGTCACCGTTCCTTAGGGTTCCTGATAGTGGCACGAGGAATCAAATTTAAATGAAAGATTTATCAATTTCAAGCAAAGAATAGTAGTAAAGAAGAAAAATAGTGTTGTCAAGCTCATTGCTAAGCTTGAGGCACAAGAGTGTAGTTAGTGGATACGGGTTTGTCAACAGTACCATTTTCGCCTCGTCCCCAGCAACGGCGCCAAAAAGTTGACCAGCCTAAATCGCGCGTCCTAAAATTAGAGGCGGATTCGAGGTAGTCGAGCTTTTACATTTATAAACCCGGATCCTTCTAGGCCCCCACAACTTTGTTTACGGGGTCGAACACAGGGACAAGGGGGTAGTGTTGAGAACACGGAATCGACACGCTATACTCCGGCAGGTATAAAGAGAGATAAATTCCCCAAAAAGGGAAGCAATAAGATGTCACAAATAAAACAAAGAAAACTATCTCCAAGTGGAGCTACAAGAGAGATATAATATTTTTAGTCATTTAGCAGTTTTAGGGGTTTTCATGCAACAGAAATAGAAAGATATTGCTCGAGCTAAAGCGAGGTACGAAGGGTAACATTCCGGTAAAACAAGTGGCGGTAGAATCAGTCATGTACCGCTCCTCTCGAAGCGGGTACCTCTAACAAGGCATCAACGCCCCTCTCGAGGTCACTGGACTAAAATTAGAGTGGAAAGGTCACTAAAGCAACTCCGTTCCAGGCACTCTCGTACTCCAGAATCGGACCAAACACTAGAGCCACAACACAACTCTCGAAGTTGTTGTGACGGGAAAACACGATTCGTTAGCTAAGCGAAACGCGAT
Source organism: Alisma plantago-aquatica (assembly GCA_963693085.1). NCBI lineage: Eukaryota > Viridiplantae > Streptophyta > Magnoliopsida > Alismatales > Alismataceae > Alisma > Alisma plantago-aquatica. Next base: position 1,340,044,971 of record OY856409.1, on the reverse strand, counting down.
CCAAACATGCAAGCTAGAGTTCGGATATCAAACATAGCAGTCATCCAGCAGATTGTACCAAGCATAGAGCAACAAGTAATTAAGCATCTTCTATTCCCATAGACAAAAAAAGGGTCTTAATTACAATGCATAAGTAAGGAATTAAATGACAAAAAGTAAAGATAGGTGTCGCCTCCTTGATGTAGAAGGACGACAGGGTGTTGTAGCTCTCCTGCCCGATATCGGTCAGAGGCCTAGCCCGATACGGAGGTGTCGGGCGGCACACCCTCTCGGGTGGCACGCGCCGACTGTCGACCGTATCACTCAAGGACCCTGGCCGATACGCTCATGTCGGGCGGCACGCTCGACAAGCTAAGCGTATCAGGTTGATATCATGTCGGGCTAAGAGCTACGCATTGTTGTTGTCGGGCACTTGTGTCGCTCATCTACGTCGGCCGATATCGACTCGCAGTGTCGCCCGGGACAGTCCTAAGTGAACTGTCCCCTCCCTCTTGGGATGAGGAGAAGCTCACCTAGTGTCACCCGAGACAAGCACTGGGGCACGACATGTATGCTCTCGCAGTCTCCTCAGAAGATAGCTCAACTCCCAACTGTCCGAATTCTAAAATTCCGAACTGTCTTTTCGGCTCCCTGTAGCTGCTATTTATAGTCAGCTAGCCGGGAGGAGTTATGGTGCTCAAAGCGCCACGTGTCCCCCTTAGGCGCCGGTCGATGGACGGTCGATACAGGTATAGCTCGGTGTGGAGGTGTCTTCTATAGGTCACGTGACAGGCGGCGCGCCTACCGGTGGGTGGCTGTGTCGCCCGACAAGCTGGGTTGTCAGGGCGAGTCGGGCTCCCTGTCGGGTAGAAGGCGGGTCGTCCGTCAGCTTCTTCTCGCGCGACACCTCTCTGTCGAGTGTCTTTGTGTCACCCAACCCCTGTCGAGCAGGGGTTGTATCGGGCGTCAGGGAGGCCGAGACAGGCTTGGACTTATTCATGGGCCGGAGCGGCCTTATTGCCCAAAAATGAGGAAAACTCTGCAAAAGATAGGAAAATTGGATTAAGAGCATTGCTTGGTTAATTTTTGCGAAAGTGCATACAAAAGAGAGGAAAATAGCTAAAAATGGCAGTTTTGATAACAGAAAAACAGTCTAAAATATCACAAAATTTGGTGTTATCACCTTGCTATCCCCCCCTTTAGTTGATAAGACTTGCTCGGGCTCTCTATTGGTTACCACTACTAGAGAGGACAAAAATTATCTGAGGCAATTAAGTTGTATTCTGGGAAGCCTCCAGTACCCCTCTATTTATAGGAGGGGTTAGGGTTGTGGTTTCTAGTCTGTGTGGGAGTGGAAGGGACCAGAAGATCTTGAATTTTTGCAACTTGCGAGTATGGAAGTGGTCAACTAGAAGCTGAGACAGTCGCCTAGCATGCGAGCCAATCATTTTGCTCAGTGAGATGTTTGTCTCACAATTTTCCAATTGTACACAAATTTGGCAATTTGTTTCCAATTAATGCTAAACATTAATTCCTTGCATCAATAGAATTGAGTAATCGAAATGATCAAACTTTCTCACAAATTTGAGAAGTTACACAGAACCTTCCTCCAACCCAACCGAGTTGATCAGTTCATCAGGTGAACCTATCGTCTTTCTCTACCCGAGCTATTCAGTTAACTCAGTGAGACAATCGGTTGGTGCCTATTTTGTGCTGAATTTAAGCTAATTCAGTTCTAATCAACCTCACACTCCAAATAGTTGTCTCACTAGGTGAGACGGTTAGTTGGCAGTCCAGTCAGTTGATGTGTTGTGTAAATTGAATATCTAAACATTTTAATAATCAATTCAATCTTCATTCAAGATTAAACTCCTCTTCTAAGTCAAGACTTATGTGTGTGACCCTATAGGTCCCATATTACGTGGGCAGTGAATGTCCATAACAACTTATGACATTACAAGCAATGAGCGGTGCCTAATCGCACATCAATGCTATCCAAGTAAATGGAAAGTTGGATAACAACTTTAACCTACAATTTGTGTATGGTGTGACAGTATTTGTATAGTTCTTTTGATATCCATATTGAACTCGAGGTATGGAGTAGTCATCATCTTCAACATTTAATGTGACACCCCGCCATCACACAGACAACGAGATGACATGCGAAAATGTGCGGAACCTCACATTATCGAAAACACGAGTTAATTAAAACTGATTGTGGAAAGCATACATGAGAGAACTTTTACATCCAGATCCTGTAGAAAGACATGTTATATAAACATTCACAAGCCATGTTATAGGTCCATAGCTTATGGGAACCAGCTATACTGTCAGCACCAAAGTTCAACACCTGTTTATACATTCATAACGGCCACGTACGGCCAGCAGCAGGATATACAAAAATTATAACAGCCAGCATTGTGAAACGTCGTCAAACACCTCCAAGGACCTGAGTGTACATGGATGACTCTAGGACTCTACTACAAAACCACAAAACTACAGCATGTCCATCTCTTGCCTTTTACTGCTCTTCTTGCAGCTCGGCCGCACCCTCACGACCACCACCACGTATAGAACGATCACCTAAAAAGGGTGTAAACCAGCGGGGTGAGACACACAGTCCCAGCGAGAAACATAACTCTCCGCCAAAACTATAAAACCTCAAAAAGGCTAAAGCAGATAACAACAAATAACCGATAAAGCATATAACAATAGTAGCATACTGAGCAAAGCTATTATTACCATCAAGCTTACCAAGATATCTAGGAGGCATATAACCCAATATTTCTTTATGGAACATGATTGACAAGATAAGCTTTATAAGAACTTATCACAAGATATAAGGATCATACGCACAACCGCATAGATCAACTAGATCAGCTATATAAGCAAGGCCTCAATCAAATGTTCTGTATTTTGCTCTAAGCAAGATATAATTATTCGACTGGATTACGTTTTATTATGCCCTGAGGAAGTGAGCCTTCCCTACTCAAATCCAACCATTGGTTGTGAAGCCCAATCTGGTGCCATACAATGTCTAAGGAGATCTAGACTCCATGAACTCACCTTCTCGTGGTCAGTACATGAATCATCAAGCAAGACAACAGTCTTATGCTTATAGGGCCTCAGCCTCTGGTTCAGCTCCGCAAGCTACCCATATCTCTAGCTCACCTCATCATAGGTGCCAGTGCATACATCCGAGCCATGAACGCATCATGCTCATGATCACATATCGTGAGCCATGGGTCTGTTCACCATGCTCCATATGGCCCGAGTCTGCAACCACAGTTGCACTCAAATCCTCCTATGTTATGCTAGGGGAAACCTCACATATTCAACAATATGTGCTCCAGGTAATCCCACAGGATAAACCTGTTTCACCATCACCAAATACTGACGGTAATGGATCTATGGCCAGGGCAAACTACATGATATGTTCATCTATAATTAATTAGTATATTTTAAGCCAATTGTTGAGGCAAAACAAAGTATAAACACAACCTTATAGGATTACATCATTATTGCCATCATCATACTGTCTTGGGACCTCAGTCCCTTATTATATCAACCACTACCTCTCAAGGCATCATAATCATGTATCAACATCCTGGGAACACATCCCTTATATCATCATCAGAGGATAACACCTCAACTAGGCACTCAGCCTTATATCAGGTCCTCAGACCTATCAACTTGTTGCCATATTACCACATGGTGCTATTCCAGCACATATGTCTCATAGATCTTACCAGGCTATGAATCCACATGAAATACCTACATGGTTAGTATACACATTCATAGAGATAACTAAAGCCATCATGGATTAATAGAATGATCATGCTATCAAGTATAGAGCAACATCTATGATTATAAGCTTTATCATTCGTGGTATTATTATTAACCATGATCATATATTATGCCTTTACATGTGACCATAGGCATGGGTCACATCATCATGTGAAGCAACTTCATATGCTTCCAAGCTTCCTGGTTCACAACCTATCATTATATTTCATCATCATATTTGCAGGATTCAAGGTGATTACATCATATCACTTGTTTTATCATTATAAGCCATACACATTCCGAGTTATCAGAACCCTCACCAAAAATCCTGCAACCCTCACGATAGGTAGCATCGGACAGGGTGACTACCCTCACCCAAGCCTATCGGCCAAGGGGGTATAACGCCCAAGGCGCCTCTATGTGCAACCATCTCCATGTCGTCCAAGAGTCCTTCATATCGACCAGGGCACCCTATCGCCCAAGGTGCCATATCGTGCATGGACCAGCTGGCTAAATAAGCAGCATCTCTACCAACTCCACTAGGGGTGCGTCGGGCAACACAACCCCATGTCTAACATAGAACTAATGTCCATCCAGATCAAGCTACTCATATCGGCCACCACTAAGGCACCATCTAGGGTTCTCTATACAACCATCATTTCGGGCATCACAAGAACACTTAATATTGCCCAACACAAGAAAATCTATTAGACGTCATATCGGTCAAAGCACATCCAAGACAAGGGTCATCTCGGCCAAGGCATATCGGGCATCAAGCCACCTAGGCTCAACAAAGCATATCGGCCAAGATCAACACAAGGCAAGAGGGGGCATCATGCAACCTTACTTCAGAGTGTGACGTTCAGAGAACAAGCTCAAGGTGTAACGCCCAAGCTCCATCTCCACTAAGTGTCGACCAAGGGAACCATATCGAGCACCAACCAAACCCAACTAGGTGTAACAGCCAAGGTTACAACCCAAGACAAGAAGGTTATCAGGCAGCATTACTGCAAGGCACAACCCAACATGGTCATCTTCAACCTCAAGCACAAGGGCTCCAAACCCTAATTGATCAAGAAGATTAGCTCACCTCTCAACAACCAAGAGAGAGGGGTTTTGCACAACCTCTATCACAAATTAGGCAACCACAAGGATCCACCTCAACATAGGTCATCATCTATTCAAAAGCTCACCTCTCAAATCCATGGTGAGAGGAGGGTGTCTCCCAAGCAACTAGAATGTAGACTCACCTCTCAACTAAAATGAGAGAGGGGTATTTCCTACATCACTAGAGCTCAAACTCACTTCTCTAGACCAAGGAGGGAAAAGGGGTATTGCTCAACAAGGAAACCCTAAACGATGGTTCGGCCAACTAGGTGTAAAGGCATATAAACCATCAACAACATCAACAACATTATGCTCATAATATCCATAAGATCAACAACATGTACTAGAGTAAGGAACATAACATGCAATGGTCGATCATCAACATATATGAAACATGCAACATAGAGAAGGTAGTATATCTAGGATTAGAAGTTATGTAACCTGCCTTAAGCAAACTCCTCAAGCTCCAAAGCTCCAAGCTTCTAGCTCCTAGCTCCAAGCTCACCACTTTCGGCCACCTCAAGAAAAGGAACAAGAACCATAACCACCATGGACGAAGAGTAGGCAAGATGGAGAAGAAGATGCTAAGGAGAGAGGGAAGATGCTTACCAAAGGACAAGACCCACCTAGGGTTCGGCCACCTAGCTAGAGGAAGAAGAAGAGATCTCCACCAAGGGGAAAGGATCGGTCACCAAGCTCTCCAAGGAAGGTGTGTCATGCACACAAGGAGGGGAGAGCAACAAAAGAGCTAAAAGGGTTCCCAAGGAAGAGAAAGTCAAAGCATATATAGATGAGGGTCAAGGTTAAACCAAGGCAAGGTGTCACCTTACCAAGGGACATTTGTCCACACATTTTACCACCTTACAAAATGCATGCACATGCCATGCCACCACTCAACCAAAGTTTGGCCATATGTTCAAGCTAGGGTGACACAACCAAAGCAAGGAGGTCAAACCAGGTCAAAGGCCGACACAATCCATCCAAGGATAACACCCCCATCCAAGGCCGACACCCCCATGGGTGACATAAAGCATCCCTGCCCGATACAGGGCTCAACCAAGCAAGGCAAGGCCCAAGCAAACGAAAACAAGGACCAAAAGAGCTCAACCAAGCCCAAGACAACTCAAGGCACGAGCCCAAACCTTCCTCTCAACTCTAGAGGAATTAGAGAGAGAGAAAGACATTTCTCAAGGTTGCCAACTTGCTCTTCAACCCTAACTTAGGTTATTTTGCAAGTAGCACATCCAGCTCTCAACTAAGCATAGGAAAACCCTAATCATTACTAAAGATGATTAGCAAGCAACCAAGCATAAGGTTTAGGCAAAACAAATAGGGTAATCCCAAAATGAAGGTCAGGGTCCTTACAAGCCATAAACCTCTACAAAGGGATTTTGTCCCCAAAATCTGAAGAGAAAAGCGAGGGATACTTCCTCCTTATCTCTTCCTCAAGCTCCCACATGGCTTCCTCAACACCACGGTGATGCCAAAGAACCTTCACAAGAACCATATCCTTCCTCTTTAGCTTCTTTACTCTTCTGTCAAGGATCACCACCGGACCCTCCTCATAGGTCACGTCTTCATCAAGCTCAACCTCAACTGGCTGTATCACTGTCCCTGTGTCTGGATGACTTTTCTTTAGCATACTGACATGGAACATTAGATGCAACCTGTGCAACTCTGGAGGCAGCTCTAACTTGTAAGCTACCTTGCCAACACGTGTTATCACCGGGTATGGCCCCATATACCTGGGTGCCAGCTTGCCTTTCCGGCCAAACCTTAGCACACCTTTCTAAGGTGAGACCTTGAGATACACTTTGTCTCCCACTTGGAACTCTAAAGGTCGTCGACGATTGTCTGCATAAGACTTGTGTATGTCCTGTGTCACTTTCAACTTTTGTTGTATCACTCTGATCTTTTCTGTTGTCTGTTGTACTAACTCAAGACCCAAAAGCTTATATTCACCAGACTCATACCAGCATAAAGGGGATGTGCACTTCCTGCCATATAGAGCCTCGTAAGGATCCATGTCAATGCTCCGCTGGTAACTGTTATTGTAAGCAAACTCTATCAAACTGATATGCACATCCCAACTTCCTAGGGACTGCAAAACACAAGCTCGGAGAAGATCTTCCAAAGTCTGAATTGTCCTTTTAGACTGTCCATCCATCTGGAGGTGGAAGGAAGTACTAAACCTCAACTGTGTTCCCAACGCTTTGGGCAACTGTTCCCAGAAATGACTTGTGAATTGAGGACCTCTGTCGGAAACTATCATTGCTGGTACACCGTGCAAATGCACTATCTCATCTACATACATCTGAGTAAGCTTCTCTGTCATATATGCTATTTTTACATGTATGAAATGAGCAGATTTTGTCAACTTGTCCACTATTACCCAAATGCAATCATGATTCCTAGCTGTCTTTGGCAAACCAACTACGAAATCCATGGTTATATGATCCCATTTCCATTATGTTATCGGCATGGGTTGCAACGTACCTGCCAGCTTCTGATGCTCAACTTTAACTTGCTGACATACTGCACACTTAGCCACAAACTCATCTACATCCTTCTTCAAGACAGACCACCAATACAGGTCCTTCAGATTATGATACATCTTGGTGACTCCTGGATTCATAGCATACATCGACGTGTGTGCTTCCTCGAGCGCTAGATTTCTTATATTATCACCATCGGGGACCACCATTCTACCATGATAGCAAACTAGTCCATCCTTGGACTCATGGAACCCATCACACTTTTTGCTACCAAGCTCTGACCTGATCAACTACACTGTATCATCTTCCTGTTGTGCATCTTTGATCTGTTGTCTCAGCGTAGGCTTGACTTGCATTTGTGCCAACAGTCCTTCCAACAAGGAAACTTCTAACTATACATTCATCTGTCGCAAGGAGACAAACATATCTCACCTATGACATGCCAAGGAACTCAATTGTGCCTTCTTTGTGGAGAGAGAAGAAGACTTTCCGCTAAGCGCATCAGCTACCACATTTGCCTTACTAGGATGATACTTAATGGTGCAATCATAATCATTGATTAGCTCCATCCAATGACGTTGTCACATATTCAGCTCACTCTGCGAAAAGATATACTTCAAGTTCTTGTGATCTGTAAAGATATGACACACCTCCCCATAAAGATAGTGTCTCCAAACCTTTAACTCATGGACCACCGCTGCCAACTCCAAATCATGTGTTGTATAGTTCTCCTCATGTTTCTTAAGTTGTCGTGAAGCAAAAGAAATTACATGATCCTCCTGCATTAACACGCAACCTAAGCCTTTCTTGGAAGCATCGTAGAAAACAACATAGCCCTTCCCAGGCTCTGGCAGCACTAGCACTGGAGCACTAGTCAACTTCTCCTTCAAACTTTGGAAAGCCCGCTGACAACGATCATCCCAGATAAAAGGTACACCCTTCCTGGTCAACTTTGTCATCAACAACACGATCACACTAAAGTCCCTTATAAACCTCCGGTAGTATCCTGCCAAACCCAGAAAACTACAAACTTCTATTGGCGTCTTTGGTTGCTCCCAATCTGTAACTAACTCCACCTTCTTAGGATCCACTCTGACTCCTTCTGCAGATATCACATGACCCAAGAATGTCACTTCCTTCAACCAGAACTCACATTTGCTGAACTTGGCATACAACTGATGTTGGCGAAGAAGAGTAAATGCTTGTCGAAGACTGTTCATGCTCTTGACTGTCCCGACTGTAGATCAAGATGTCATCTATGAATACTACAACAAACTGATCTAGAAATGGACGGAACACCCTATTCATCAGATCCATGAAAGCAGCAGGTGCATTGGTTAGCCCAAACGACATAACCACAAACTCAAAGTGACCATACCTCATCCTAAATGCTGACTTAGGTATGTCATCCGCCTTTATCCTCAACTGATGATATCCAGACCATAGATCGATCTTTGAGAACATTGTAGCACCACGTAACTGGTCAAACAGATCATCTATCCTCGGCAATAGGTACTTATTCTTAACCGTGACTTTGTTCAATTGCCGATAATATATACATAACTGCATCGACCCATCCTTCTTCTTAACGAACAACACTGGAGCACCCCAAGGTGACGTGCTCGGTCGGATGAAACCTTTCTCTAACAACTCCGGTAACTACTTCTTTAACTCTTCCATCTCTGCTGGAGCCATCATGTACGGCGTCTATGCAACTGGTTGTGTTCCTGGTACCAGATTGATCTCAAAATCAATCTCTCGGGGTGGGGGTACACCGGAGAACTCATCAGGAAACACATCTGCAAACTCTCGGATAACCGTCACCTCCTCGAGGCTAGGACCTTTCGTCTTGGTATCCACGATGTGAGCTAAGAATGCTTTACAACCTTGCCGCAGCAACTTTTCTACCACCATTGCTGATACTAGACATGTCGGAAGAATCTTCCTATCTCCTTGGAAGAACCACTTCTCTCCACCGTCATCAAATGCTGCCTGCTTGTAACCACAGTCCAATACCACCCTATACTTCTCTAAGGTATCCATCCCAAGGATCACATTAAATACATGCATATCAAGTGGTATAAGATCCACTTGTATACCGTGTCCTGAGAAAGACAGAACACAAGACGGACACTCTTCTCAAAGTATCGAAGAACCATCGAGAAGGGTTTCTAACAATAGGATAACTTTCTTACAACTAACAGGTAAAGGACAACTATCAAGAAGACTATGTGCGATAAAAGAATGCGTAGCACCGGGGTCAACCAGAACAGATATAAAGCAAGAAGAAGACAAATCAGAATGAAATAACTCCTTCTGACCTGTCACCACTCGCGGGTTGATTATCGCCTCTGGATGACTTATAGCATAGAATCGAGTTGTTTCTTGTCCACGTCCTCTGCTCCCTTGAGCAGACGATCCTACTTGTGATGTTTGACCGCGTCCTCACCCTCTGCTACCACTGGGCTGCGGTCTGTCTGACCCTTGTTGATTCTATCTCTGCTATTGGGTTACTTCAACATCTCTCTATGGGCAATTTGACCTCAAGTTCCCAGTCTGTCCACAGTGATAACATGACTTGCCTTCTGTCTGTGGTCTAGATGGCCCTATCACTGCCACATAAGTTGTCCTATGCGCCTTTGATGGCGAAGAAACTATAACATACCGAATTTTGGAATTTTGTCTTTTGACCCTATTTCCCATCTTTTCCTTTCATTTCTATCCTTATTGGCCTTTCTATTTAATTAGTGAAATTTATAGTGGTTTAGGGAACATCTATTCACTAATTATACCAATGGAACAGTTTATGCTCAAATACCTCAGTGAAAGCTTAATTACCATAATTTAGTGCTATAAACCTTAATCTAACTTTTTGATATGATTTGAAAACATAAAATGATGCTAATTTTCAAATTTGGTGTGATTAGGATGTTGTTTGTGCAAGTTATGCAATTTTAGGTACATTCTGGACTTTTATGCAATTTACCCAATTGGGAGGTTTTCTTTGCAAATTATCTCCTGAATTTTAATCCTTAGATATTCCCTTACCATTAACGAGATTTGAAACCATTGGAGAACCTAGTTTCACCTTGGTTTGATGGTATTTCTTTCCAAGGGCATTATAGGGATTACCCTCTTTATAAAGATGCTTATCCTTAAAAGCTATCAACCAATGAGGTTATTTCTTTCTTGAAAAACGGTGGGGATGGCCTAGAATAATATATGGGCTCTTAGAACCGACTTTTGATATGCATGAATCCTCTATGAGCTATCCTCTTGCATGGCCATCAATCCCTAGGCTAAATACACATGGAAAGTCCCTTAAGACTCCTCATGCTTCACTTCTTTCTATATATAGCCATGTATACCCCTTCCCAACTCACAATTCGAAAAATCTTGCTCTCTTTTTCTTTCCTCTAGCTTATATAATAGTTTCTTCTATATTTGACCATGAAGTTTCTGCCCCAAGGCAATAGAGGGAGCCTACCTTGGTGAAGAAGGCTCCTAGGGCTTCCAAATTGCCCTATTAGGGTTTCTAAAGCTCCTCCTTGGTAAATTCGACCAAAACTAGTAAGTTTCCTCCATTCCTTCCCTATTTTCATATTGTTAGTCTTCCTTACACCTTCTTATAGGTCGGAACTATGACCATATATGGTAAAACTCCACCTAAAACCCTAAAACATATCATCTCCTTGCTCTTTTGCTAGGGTTTGCACCTCTAAAGTGGAGAAGGTAATCTTTGCTCAGGAAAGGAGCTTAACTTGGAGCAACCATACCTTATAATCTCGGGATCATTTCTGTTTGGACCTTATTACATTCCTATAGGCGAGTTTCATAACCCACTTCTCATATATTGCTTACTACATGCTTAAAATTCATGCATCTATGTTTAAAATCGATGATTTGCATCTCTTTTTACCATGTTCTTCTAGGGTTTTAGTTTCTTACCGTTTTACCTTCTCTAGAAGATCTAGTTTGGTTACCTATGCAATTTCAAACCTGATCTTGGGTCAAATGGTTTTTTCTCCCTCTCCCTCTCTCTTTAATTATCTCGATCGGTTTGATGATGTGGCAATTTCCTATTGGTCGGTATTGAAAAATGCATATCTTCTAAACCGCTTATCCAAATTTGACAAATAAATATGTTTTGGAATTGGAAAATTAATCTCTATCTAATAAAAATATTTTTAAGGTCTGATTTCATGGTTTGATTAAGGGTGATTTTTGTAAAACGAATTTAATGCATAAAATCCATAAAAAATTACATCTTAATCATCGTAACTCCAAAATTAACATAAAAATATGTTTTTTTTCTTAGGAGAACCTAATAAGTTCATTGGTGATATTTTCAAAAGATAAATCCGAATTTTGCTAAAAATCTCTAAAATTAGGGTTTCTATATATTAATGTGCATTATGTACTCTAATACATGTTAATACATTGAAAATGGGCAAAGTGGAACTTGGACTCAATTAAAGTGGTGAAAGTTAGTAATTGATATTAGTAAGAGAGGTATGTGAAATTCCCTATTTATGTATGTGCTATGTATGTGCAATCCCTATTTATGTATGTGCATTTACACCTTAATTTGGGAATAATTGTGCCTTAACCTATTTTTAAAATAATGAGGCTTTATTAAACCCTATTTCATATACCCTTGAATCTTTTGTTATACTTGCCTCATAAATCAGTTTCAGAACATTATTCTTGGGTCTTGGAACCCCACCACCAAGTTGTAGTTATATGATGATTTATCTTGCCACTTTACTATTTCTTGAGCATGATGGTTTATTTGGCTATTTAACTATAGTAGTGGTACTTATGTACAACCACTCACAGAGGGCATGTAAATAATTTCCCTGGGGAATGTCTTATTCTCCCCTGGGGAATGTGTTATTCCTCCCCTATAAAATTTGATAGGTGACTGGGAATGTATGAATTCTCCCCTCACCTATAGGTTGAGGTCTGGTAGGTGCATCAACCTTACTTAGTTAATGTTGTCTAATTAATATCAGGCATGCTACTTCTTATATGTTTTGTAATGGTAAGAATCTATTTTTTTATGTGCCTCATTCTCTTGGACCTCTCATCTTATGATGATTCAATATATTTATGTTTCATATGATTTCCTTTTCTCTTGTACTTATTCATTATTTGATAGATACTTTTCTTCCCTCTCTCTTTTGTTGGGTGCTTTCCTAACCACCAAGGTGATGAGCAAGGTGATGAACAAGACAAGGAGTATATAGCATTTGGCTTGGACTCAGTTGATGGAGATGTTACTTGGAGATAAGATTGTAGTAGTCTAGACTTCCCTCTATCTATATCCTGATTGTGTATCTTGATGTAAACCCTAATGGGAGAAGTTGATGTATTTTTGTAAACCTTTTATGAAATTGAATATAGTCAGTTAGTTTTTATTCTGCTGCTTTCTAATGGTCTTTTGTATACCAATGTTTAATAAATTTGAAAAAATTTATGCCCATTCCATCATACCTCTGAGAGGGTTTGGAATGGATGTCAATTCTTCAAAATTTTTAGTAAAGGGGTGATCACACTCCCTTACATCATGGTATCAGAGCCCATGGTAGTCGGAATCTGACTATTTCAGTTTTGTCTCCCTAATTAGAATCCCTACCTCACATAGTTCCTTTAGGTGACATGGTTGCCCTACAGTTGATCAATAAATGATGAAAGATTGATTTAGGACCCTATAGTTTCACATTAGTATCATGATGAATAAAACTCTAAAATACTCATAACTAAAATATGCATAACTTAATGTTGTTTGGTTTGCCTTTAGGCAACTATTAGGGTATGAAGTTGAAGCAAAGGTGTCTAGAAAGGTTCAGGTTCTGGGGGCTGGCAATATTTTCCTCCGCACCACTTACTTGGTTTACGAGGACTCCCGGATCCATATGATACCGGCCTGGCCTAAGCTGAAATGGATTGTTTGAAATAGTTTTCTTTTAGGCAATAGTGACCTTAGACATCTATGTTGTATATCTTTGGGAACCCTAAGTTTTAGGTGTATGATGACTTGTTTGAGGATGGATACCCAATATAGTTCCCTTATTACCCATATAACCACATGTTTGGATAGTTATCCCTAGAACCTAGACTTTGAAGTTTGGTGTTTAGTAAGCAATCAGAGTGCGCAGTGAAGCATGATGGATCTTATATATGGTTTAGTTAGACTCACCCTTTTACCTCTAGATTAGTTTTCCTTGGTAGGTCAAACCTTTTAAGGGGTGGAGAATAGTTGGTTTGATGATGTTTGGGCAGTTAGATTTTAAGGATGAAATCCTTTCCAAGGGGATGGAGTCATGTAACATACTAAAATATAGCTACTCTGACTTTAGAAACCCTAACTCCCTAATTCAGAATTTAGTGTGCTTGAATCCTTAGTTTTGACCAAACAAGTTATAGTTGTAACCACATGTTTCTTGGTATCCAAAAGAACATATAATGATCATCTAATGAATAGTTCATATGTTTGAACCCTAATGAATATCTAATGTACATAAATAAGAGTAACTCACATTCTAATACTAATAGTGGATAAGCATGATGTTACCCATGTCATAAACCAATAAACCCTAATGATATGATGGGTAAGATAATTGTAATCTAACCTTAGACTTAATGCATCCTAAGAAGGTATAGGTGACAAATAATGATCATGTTAACCTAAACACTATGTTGTAATCATCTAACCTTAACATATACAACCTCAATGCCTTTCATGATACATTAATGACATTAGGTGCCATAATCAGTTAACATACTTTGATACACATAAATAATATATATAATCATCTAATCACATATTAATCAAGACATCAATATGAAATGCGTGGTATGTTACCTTGTTATCTAATACACACATGATTAGTCACTTAATCTGAATCAATTTGTAATATGTCCCACCTTGATCACTAAAATACATATAATGACTTCAATATGGATAAGTAGTAATTGATTCACATAAAAGTTCATAATCAATCATAAGAACTGAATAAATATGAAAAAAAATGATTAATTGTGACATTAATGTGAATAAGAAAGTTAATGTGACAATGTAAATATAGATATAAGTGATTAATGTGACATTATTTGGATTACTTGTAACAAGTTGGATAAAATGTCTTAATTCATGCAAAACAATTTTTTATAATTTAATATGTTGATAATAGAGACTAAATCCAATTATTAAGGATAATAATCAAGTATATTGATAATTGAGTAAACTCTAATTGCGTTAAAACTCAAAATGAGGTAAATAAGAAATATATATGGTTTCAAGCATAATAATGAAATATAACTCTTTTGGAAACAAAGTAAATATGACATGAAACAATTAAAAGAATAATAATGATAATGTGATATCATAATAAATATAATCTTAATAAGCCAAAAATGTAAATAATGTTAAATATCCTAAAAAGAATATCTAAAAAAGGAAACCTAGGTGATCCTTGAGAACCTAACCTATGTCAACATGCTTGTGGAGTATATGTTGATGAGTTGTTTGGTAGACGTTAAGGTTGGAGAAATAACCTGAAGTTTTGTGATGAGATGTTTCACACTCACCCTTCCCTTCTTGCTTGTGATTTTGGGGAGTGATGAGATGTTACACACTCACTCTTCCCTTCTTGCTTGTGATTTTGGGGACGAAATCTTCTTTAAGGGGTGGAGTGTTGTAACATACCGAATTTTGGAATTTTTTTCTTTTGACCCTATTTCCCATATTTTCCTTTCATTTTTATCCTTATTGGCCTCTCTATTTAATTAGTGGAATTTATAGTGGTTTAGGGAACATCTATTCACTAATTATACCAATGGAACAGTTTATGCTCAAATACCTCAGTGAAAGCTTAATTACCATAATTAAGTGATATAAACCTTAATCTAACTTTTTGATATGATTTGAAAACATAAAATGATCCTAATTTTAAAATTTGGTTTGATTTGGATGTTGTTTGTGCAAGTTATGCAATTTTAGGTACATTCTTGACTTTTATGCAATTTACCCAATTGGGAGGCTTTCTTTACAAATTATCTCCTGAATTTTAATCCTTATATATTCCCTTACCATTAACGAGATTTGAAACCATTGGAGAACCTAGTTTCACCTTGGTTTGATGGTATTTCTTTCCAAGGGCATTATCGGGATTACCCTCTTTATAAAGATGTGTATCCTTTAAAGCTATCAACCAATGAGGTTATTTCTTTCTTGAAAAACGGTGGGGATGGCCTAGAATAATCTATGGGCTCTTATAACGGACTTTTGATATGCATGAATCCTCTATGAGCTATCCTCTTGCATGGCCATCAATCCCTAGGATGAATACACATGGAAAGTCCCTTAAGACTCCTCATGCTTCACCTCTTTCTATATATAGCCATGTATACCCCTTCCCAACTCACAATTCGAAAACTCTTGCTCTCCTTTTCTTTCCTCTAGTTTAGATAATAGTTTCTTATGTATTTGGCGATGAAGTTGCTGCCCCAAGGCAATAGAGGGAGCCTACCTTGGTGAAGAAGGCTCCTAGGGGTTCCAAATTGCCCTATTAGGGTTTGTAAAGCTCCTCCTTGGTAAATTTAACCAAAACTAGTAAGTTTCCTCCATTCCTTCCCTATTTTCATACATTTAGTCTTCCTTACACCTTCTTATAGGTCGTAACTATGACCATACATGGTAAAATGCCACCTAAAACCCTAAAACATATCATCTCCTTGCTCTTTTGCTAGGGTTTGCACCTCTAAAGTGGAGAAGGTAATCTTTGCTCAGGAAAGGAGCTTAGCTTGGAGCAACCATACCTTATAATATCGGGATCATTTCTGTTTGGACCTTATTACATTCCTAGAGGCGAGTTTCATAACCCACTTCTCATATATTGCTTGCTACATGCTTAAAATTCATGCATCTATGTTTAAAATCGATGATTTCCATCTCTTTTTACCATGTTCTTCTAGGGTTTTGGTTTCTTACTGTTTTACCTTCTCTAGAAGATCTAGTTTGGTTACCTATGCAATTTCAAACCTGATCTTGGGTCAAATGGTTTTTTCTCCTTCTCCCTCTCTCTTTAATTATCTCGATCGGTTTGATGATGTGGCAATTTCCTATTGGTCAGTATTGAAAAATTCATATCTTCTAAACCGCTTATCCAAATTTAACAAATAAATATGTTTTGGAATTGTAAAATTAATATATATCTAATAAAAATATTTTTAAGGTCTGATTTCATGGTTTGATGAAGGGTGATTTTTGTAAAACCAATTTAATGCATAAAATCCATAAAAAATTACATCTTAATCATCGTAACTCCAAAATTAACATAAAAATATGTTTTCTTGCTTAGGAGAACCTAATACGTTCATTGGTGATATTTTCAAAAGCTAAATCCGAATTTTTCTAAAAAGCTCTAAAATTAGAGTTTCTATATATTAATGTGCATTATGTACTCTAATACATGTTAATACATTGAAAATAGGCAAAGTGGAACTTGGACTCAATCAAAGTGGTGAAAGTTAGTAATTGATATCAGTAAGAGAGGTATGTGAAATTCCCTATTTATGTATGTGCTATGTATGTGAAATCCTTATTTATGTATGTGCATTTACACCTTAAGTTGCGAATAATTGTGCCTTAAACTATTTTTATATAATGAGGCTTTATTAAACCCTATTTCATATACTCTTGAATCTTTTGTTATATTTGCCTCATAAATCAATTTCAAAACATTATTCTTGGGTCTTGGAACACCACCACCAAGTTGTAATTATATGATGATTTATCTTGCCACTTTACTATTTCTTGAGCATGATGGTTTATTTGGCTATTTAACTATAGTAGTGGTACTTATGTACAACCACCCACAGAGGGCATGTAAATAATTGCCCTGGGGAACGTCTTATTCTCCCCTGGGGAATGTGTTATTCCTCCCCTATAAAATTTGATAGGTGACTGGGAATGTATGAATTCTCCCCTCACCTATAGGTTGAGGTGTGGTAGGTGCATCAACCCTACTTAGTTAATGTAGTCTAATTAATATCATGCATGGTACTTCTTATATGTTTTGTAATGGTAAGAATCTATTTTGTTATGTGCCTCATTCTCTTGGACCTCTCATCTTATGATGATTCCATATATTTATGTTTCATATGATTTCCTTTTCTCTTGTACTTATTCATTATTTGACACATACTTTTCTTCCCTCTCCCTTTTGCTGGGTGCTTTCCCAACCACCCAGGTGATGAGCAAGGTGATGAACAAGACAAGGAGTATATACATTTTGGCTTGTACTCCGTTGATGGAGATGTTTCTTGGAGATAAGATTGTAGTAGTCTAGACTTCCCTCTATCTAGATCCTGATTGTGTATCTTGTTGTAAAACCTAATGGGAGAAGTTGATGTATTTTTGTAAACCTTTTATGAAATTGAATATAGTCAGTTAGTTTTTATTCTGCTGCTTTCTAATGGTCTTTTGTATACCAATGTTTAATAAATTTGGAAAAATTTATGCCCATTCCATCATACCTCTGAGAGGGTTTGGAATGGATGTCAATTCTTCAATTTTTTTAGTAAAGGGGTGATCACACTCCCTTACAGCATGGTATCAGAGCCCATGGTAGTCGGAATCTGACTACTTCAATTTTGTCTCCTTGATTATAATCCCTGCCTCACATAGTTCCTTTAGGTGACATGCTTGACCTATAGTTGATCTATAAATGATGAAAGGTTGATTTAGGAACCTATAGTTTCACATTAGTATCATGATGAATAAAACTCTAAAATACTCATAACTAAAATATGCATAACTTAATGTTGTTTAGGTTTGCCTTTAGGCAACTATTAGGGCATGAAGTTGAAGCAAAGGTGTCTAGAAAGGTTCAGGTTCAGGGGGCTGGCAATATTTTCCTCCACACCACTTTCTTGGTTTACGAGGACTCCCGGATCCATATGATACCGGCCTGGCCTAAGCTGAAATGGATTGTTCAAAATAGTTTGCTTTTAGGCAATAGTGACCTTAGACATCTATGTTGTATATCTTTGGGAACCCTAAGTTTTAGGTGTATGATGACTTGTTTGAGGATGGATACCCAATATAGTTCCCTTATCACACATATAACCACATGTTTGGATAATTATCCCTAGAACCTAGACTTTGAAGTTTGGTGTTTAGTAAGCAATCAGAGTGCGCAGTGAAGCGTGATGGATCTTGTATATGGTTTAGTTAGACTCACCCTTTTACCTCTAGTCTAGTCTTCCATGGTATGTCAAACCTTTTAAGGGGTGGAGAATAGTTGGTTTGATGATGTTTGGGCAGTTATATTTTGAGGATGAAATCCTTTCCAAGGGGATGGAGTCATGTAACATACTGAAATATAGCTACTCTGACTTTAGAAACCCTAACTCCCTAATTCAAAATTTAGTATGCTTGAATCCTTAGTTTTGACCAAACAAGTTATAGTTGTAACCACATGTTTCTTGGTATCCAAAAGAACATATAATGATCATCTAATGAATAGTTCATATGTTTGAACCCTAATGAATATCTAATGCACATAAATAAGAGTAACTCACATTCTAATACTAATAGTGGATAAGCATGATGTTGCCCATGTCATAAACCAATAAACCCTAATGATATGATGGGTAAGATAATTGTAATCTAACCTTAGACTTAATGCATCCTAAGAAGGTATAGGTGACAAATAATGATCATGTTAACCTAAACTATCTAACCTTAACATATACAACCTCAATGCCTTTCATGATACATTAATGACATTAGGTGCCATAATCAGTTAACATACTTTGATACACATAAATAATATATATAATCATCTAATCACATATTAATCAAGACATCAATATGAAATGTGTGGTATGTTACCTTGTTATCTAATACACACATGATTAGTCACTTAATCTGAATCAATTTGTAATATGTCCCACCTTGATCACTAAAATACATATAATGACTTCAATATGGATAAGTAGTAATTGATTCACATAAAAGTTCATAATCAATCATAAGAACTGAATAAATATGAAAAAAAATGATTAATTGTGACATTAATGTGAATAAGAAAGTTAATGTGACAATGTAAATATAGATATAAGTGATTAATGTGACATTATTTGGATTACTTGTAACAAGTTGGATAAAATGTCTTAATTCATGCAAAACAATTTTTTATAATTTAATATGTTGATAATAGAGACTAAATCCAATTATTAAGGATAATAATCAAGTATATTGATAATTGAGTAAACTCTAATTGCGTTAAAACTCAAAATGAGGTAAATAAGAAATATATATGGTTTCAAGCATAATAATGAAATATAACTCTTTTGGAAACAAAGTAAATATGACATGACACAATTAAAAGAATAATAATGATAATGTGATATCATAATAAATATAATCTTAATAACCCAAAAATGTAAATAATGTTAAATATCCTAAAAAGAATATCTAAATAAAGGAAACCTAGGTGATTCTTGAGAACCTAACCTATGTCAAGATGCTTGTGGAGTATATGTTGATGAGTTGTTTGGTAGATGTTAAGGTTGGAGAAATAACCTGAAGTTTTGGGATGAGATGTTTCACACTTAGCCTTCCCTTCTTGCTTATGATTTCGGGGAGTGATGAGATGTTGCACACTCACCCTTCCCTTCTTGCTTGTGATTTTGGGGATGAAATCTTCTTTAAGGGGTGGAGTGTTGTAACATACCAAATTTTGAAATTTTGTCTTTTGACCCTATTTCCCATCTTTTCCTTTCATTTCTATCCTTATTGGCCTTTATATTTAATTAGTGGAATTTATAGTGGTTTAGGGAACATCTATTCACTTATTATACCAATGGAACAGTTTATGCTCAAATACCTCAGTGAAATCTTAATTACCATAATTAAGTGCTATAAACCTTAATATAACTTTTTTATATGATTTGAAAACATAAAATGATCCTAAGTTTCAAATTTGGTTTGATTTGGATGTTGTTTGTGCAAGTTATGCAATTTTAGGTACATTTTGGACTTTTATGCAATTTACCCAATTGGGAGGTTTTCTATGTAAATTATCTCCTGAATTTTAATCCTTAGATATTCCCTTACCATTAACGAGATTTGAAACCATTGGACAACCTAGTTTCACCTGGGTTTGATGGCATTTCTTTCCAAGGGCATTATAGGGATTACCCTCTTTATAAAGATGCTTATCCTTAAAAGCTATCAACCAATGAGGTTATTTCTTTCTTGAAAAACGGTGGGGATGGCCTAGAATAATCTATGGGCTCTTATAACTGACTTTTGATATGCATGAAGCCTCTATGAGCTATCCTCTTGCATGGCCATCAATCCCTAGGCTAAAGACACATGGAAAGTCCCTTAAGACTCCTCATGCATGCTTCACCTCTTTCTATATATAGCCATGTATACCCCTTCCCAACTCACAATTCGAAAAATCTTGCTCTACTTTTATTTCCTCTAGCTTAGATAATAGTTTCTTCTGTATTTAGCCATAAAGTTTCTGCCCCAAGGCAATAGAGGGAGCCTACCTTGGTGAAGAAGGCTCCTAGGGCTTCCAAATTGCCCTATTAGGGTTTCTAAAGCTCATCCTTGGTAAATTCGACCAAAACTAGTAAGTTTCCTCCATTCCTTCCCTATTTTCATACTATTAGTCTTCATTACACCTTCTTATAGGTCGGAACTATGACCATACATGGTAAAACTCTACCTAAAACCCTAAAACATATCATCTCCTTGCTCTTTTGCTAGGGTTTGCACTTCTAAAGTGGAGAAGGTGATCTTTGCTCAGGAAAGGAGCTTAGCTTGGAGCAATCATACCTTATAATATCGGGATCATTTCTGTTTGTACCTTCTTACATTCCTAGAGGTGAGTTTCATAACCCACTTCTCATATATTACTTGCTACATGCTTAAAATTTATGCATCTATGTTTAAAATCGATGATTTCTATCTCTTTTTACCATGTTCTTCTAGGGTTTTGGTTTCTTACCGTTTTACCTTCTCTATAAGATCTAGTTTGGTTACCTATGCAATTACAACCCTGATCTTGGGTCAAATGGTGTTTTCTCCCTCTCCCTTTCTCTTTAATTATCTCGATCGGTTTGATGATGTGGCAATTTCCTATTGGTCAGTATTGAAAAATTCATATCTTCTAAACCGCTTATCTAAATTTGACAAATAAATATGTTTTGGAATTGGAAAATTAATCACTATCTAATAAAAATATTTTTAAGGTCTGATTGCATGGTTTTATGAAGGGTTATTTTTGTAAAATGAATTTAATGCATAAAATCCATAAACAATTACATCTTAATCATCGTAACTCCAAAATTAACATAACAATATGTTTTCTTGCTTAGGAGAACCTAATAAGTTCATCGGTGATATTTTCAAAAGCTAAATCCAAATTTTGCTAAAAATCTCTAGAATTAGGGTTTCTATGTATTAATGTGCATTATGTACTCTAATACATGTTAATACATTGAAAATAGGCAAAGTGGAACTTGGACTCAATTAAAGTGGTGAAAGTTAGTAATTGATATCAGTAAGAGAGGTATGTGAAATTCCCTATTTATGTATGTGCTATGTATTTGCAATCCCTATTTATGTATGTGCATTTACACCTTAAGTTGGGAATAATTGTGCCTTAACCTATTTTTATATAATGAGGCTTTATTAAACCCTATTCCATATACTCTTGAATCTTTTGCTATACTTGCCTCATAAATCAGTTTCAAGACATTATTCTTGGGTCTTGGAACCCCACCACCAAGTTGTAATTATATGATGATTTATCTTGCCACTTTACTATTTCTTGAGCATGATGGTTTATTTGGCTATTTAACTATAGTAGTGGTACTTATGTACAACCACCCACAGAGGGCATGTAAATAATTGCCCTGGGGAACGTCTTATTCTCCCCTGGGGAATGTGTTATTCCTCCCCTATAAAATTTGATAGGTGATTGGGAATGTATGAATTCTCCCCTCACCTATAGGTTGAGGTCTGGTAGGTGCATCAACCCTACTTAGTTAATGTTGTCTAATTAATATCATGCATTCTACTTCTTATATGTTTTGTAATGGTAAGAATCTATTTTGTTATGTGCCTCATTCTCTTGGACCTCTCATCTTATGATGATTCAATATATTTATGTTTCATATGATTTCCTTTTCTCTTGTACTTATTCATTATTTGACACATACTTTTCTTCCCTCTCCCTTTTGTTGGGTGCTTTCTCAACCACCCAGGTGATGAGCAAGGTGATGAACAAGACAAGGAGTATATAGCTTTTGGCTTGGACTCAGTTGATGGAGATGTTGGTTGGTGATAAGATTGTAGTAGTCTAGACTTCCCTCTATCTAGATCCTAATTGTGTATCTTGATGTAAACCCTAATGGGAGAAGTTGATGTATTTTTGTAAACCTTTTATGAAATTGAATATAGGTAGTTAGTTTTTATTCTGCTGCTTTCTAATGGTCTTTTGTATACCATTGTTTAATAAATTTGGAAAAATTTATGCCCATTTCATCATACCTCTAAGAGGGTTTGGAATGGATGTCAATTCTTCAAATATTTTAGTAAAGGGGTGATCACACTCCCTTATACAAACATAACTTCTTCCCTTACTTGGAGACCACTAAGATGGTGTATGAGAATTTTGCATTATGGAAGGTGTTGAAAACCTTGGCTTCTTGAAGCCACCAAACCTCTATCCCTGGAATTGAGCAGGCCTTTTCCTGGTCATGGACTCCCTTTTGTCCTTAACAGATCGTTCAATCCTACAGAAGGACTCCACAAACGTGGCAAACCGCTCCCGATTCTCTAAAGCAGCAGCAGGTGTTGACAGCTCATCACTCAAACCTTTCTCAAACCGCCTGATCCGCTCATCATCTGTCGCCGCCATGTGAGGACAAAACCTCAGCAAGTCCATGAACTTGGCTTCATACTCGGTGATGCTCATCAATCCTTGGCGTAGACACTCAAACTGGTTGATCTTCTCGTCCAGATACGTCTTCGGAAAGTATTTGTTGATGAACTCTCGTTGGAAAACCTCCCAACCGATCTCCTCACCGGGTCGCTTCTCCTCCTCGATGGCCCACCAGTGGCCAACACTACCTTTCAGAAGGTAGACAGCGTGCTTGACTTCGTCTGCTTCAGGGATATCGAGGATCCAGAAGGCCTTCTCGAGACCTGTCAGCCACATATCAGCATCCGTCAGATCAGCCGTTCCAGCATAATCCAAAGCTCCAACTCGGCAAAGCCGCTCAAAGGTCTTCCCAATACTCGATGCTTTACCATGGGGAGCCTATGCTCTTGGCAGAGGCACTAGTACTCTTTCCACCATGTGATTCATCGTAGCCATCAACTGCCCCATAAGCTGTTAGTAGGCAGGATTTTTGAGAATGGCTGGGTCAAGTTGGGGGACCTCAGGCACCCGATCTTCATGTGCCTGCCCTCCTGCTCCATCAGCTGATGCAGCATCGCTGCTCTCGGCAGCATGTTCTTCATGGTTTCCAGACATCTTTAAGCTTTATCTTCCACTGAAGGCAGAAGGTTAATGTAAGAAAATCTGGAAAACTCACAAGAACAGAAAAAAAACCTAGTCCTAGATCCATGTAGACTCATTAAAACCTAGAGCTCTGATACCAAACCAACGGTGACACCCCGCCATCACACAGACAACAAGATGACACGTGAAAACTTACAGAACCTCACATTATCAAAAACACGGGTTAATTAAAACTGATTGCGGAAAGCATACATGAGAGAACTTTTACATCCAGAACCTACAGAAAGACATGTTATATAAACATTCACAAGCCATGTTATAGGTCCACAGCTTATGGGAACCAACTGTACTATCAGCACCAGAGTTCAACACCTATTTATACATTCATAACGGCCACGTACGGCCAGCAGTAGAATATACAAAAATTACAACAGCCAGCATCGTGAAATGTCGTCAAACACCTCCAAGGACCTGAGTGTACAGGGATGACTCTAGGACTCTACTACAAAACCACAAAACTGTGGCATGTCCATCTCTTGCCTTCTACTGCTCTTCTTGCTGCTCGGGCGCACCCTCACAACCACCACCACATCTAGAATGATCACCTAAAAAGGGTGTAAACTAGCGGGGTGAGACACACAGTCCCAGTGAGAAACATAACTCCCCATCGAAACTATAAAACCTCAAAAATGTTAAAGCAGATAACAACAAATAACTGATAAAGCGTATAACAAGAGCATCATACTGAGAAAAGCTATTATTACCATCAAGCTTACCAAGATATCCGGGAGGCATATAACCCATTATTTTATTATGGAACATGATTGACAAGATAAGCTTTATAAGAACTTATCACAAGATATAAGGATCGTGCGCACAACCACATAGATCAACTAGATCAACTATATAAGCAAGGCCTCAATCAATTTTCCATATTTTTCTCTAAGCAAGATATACTTATTCGGCTGGATTACGTATTATTATGCCCTGAGGAAGTGAGCCTTCCCTACTCAAATCCAACCATTGGCTGTGAAGCCCAATCCGGTGCCATACAAGGTCTAAGGAGATTCGGACTCCATGAACTCACCTTCTCGTGGTCAGTACACGAATCATCAAGCAAGATAGTAGTCTTATGCTTATAGGGCCTTAGCCTCTAGGTCAGCTCCGCAAGCTACCCATATCTTTAGCTCACCTCATCATAGGTGTTAGTGCATACATCCGAGCCATGAACGCATCATGCTCATCATCACATATCCTAAGCCATGGGTATGTTCACCATGCTCCATATGTCCTGAGTCTGCAACCACAGTTGCACTCAAACCCTCCTATTTTAGGCTAGGGGAAACCTCGCATATTCAACAATATGCACTCCAGGTAATCCCGCAGGATAAACCTATTTCACCATCACCAAATACTGACGGTAATGGATCTATGGCTAGGGCAAACTACATGATATGTTCATCTATAATTGATTAGTATATTTTAAGACAATTGTTGAGGCAAAACAAAGTATAAACATAGCCTTATAGGATTACATCATTATTGCCATCATCATACTGTCCTGGGACCTCAATCCCTTATTATATCAACCACTGCCTCTCAAGGCATCATAATCATGTATCAACATCCTGGGAACACATCCCTTATATCATCATCAGAGAATAACACCTCAACTAGGCACTCAGCCTTATATTAGGTCCTCAGACCTATCAACTTGTTGCCATATTACTACATGGTGTTATTCCAGCACATATGTCTCATAGCTCTTACCAGGCTATGAATCCACATGAAATACCTTCATGGTTAGTATACACATTCATAGAGATAACTGAACCCATCATGGATTAATAGAATGATCATGCTATCAAGTATAGAGCAACATCTATGATTATAAGCTTTATCATTCATGATATTGTTACTCATCATGAGCATATATTATGCCGTATACCTGTGACCATAGGCATGGGTCGCATCATCATGTGAAGCAACTTCATATGCTTCCAAGCTTCCTGGTTCACAACCTGTCATTATATCTCATCATCATATTTGCAGGATTCAAGGTGATTACATCATATCACTTGTTTTATCATTATAAGCCATATACATTCTGAGTTATCAGAACCCTCACCAAAACTCATGCAACCCTCATGATAGGTAGCATCAGGCAGGGTGGCTGCCCTCACCCAAGCCTGTCGGCCAAGGGGGTGTAACACCCAAGGCACCTCTATGTGCAACCATCTCCATGTCATCTAAGAGTCCTTCGTATCGACCAGGGCACCCTATCGCCCAAGGTGCCATATCGTGCATGGACCAGCTGGCTAAACAAGTAGCATCTCTACCAACTCCACTAGGGGTGCGTCGGGCAACACAACCCCATGTCCGGCACAGACCTAATGTCCATCTAGATCAAGCTACTCATATCGACCACCACTAAGGCACCATCTAGGGTTCTCTATACAACCATCATATCGGGCATCACAAGAACACTTCATATTGCCCAACACAAGAAAAGCTATTAGACATCATACCGGTCAAAGCACATCCAAGACAAGGGTCATCTCGGCCATGGCATATCGTGCATCAAGCCACCAAGGCTCAACAAAGCATATCGGCCAAGATCAACACAAGGCAAGAGGGGGCATCGCGTAACCTTACTTTAGAGTGTGACGTTCAGAGCACAAGCTCAAGGTGTAACGCCCAAGCTCCATCTCCACTAAGTGTCGACCAAGGGAACCATATCGAACACCAACCAAACCCAACTAGGTATAACGAATAAGGTTACAACCCAAGACAAGAAGGTTTTCGAGCAGCATTACGCCAAGGCATATCGTGCAAGGCACAACCCAACATGGTCATCTTCAACCTCAAGCACAAGGGCTCCAAACCTTAATTGATCAAGAAGATCGGCTCACCTCTCAACAACCAAGAGAGAGGGGTTTTTCACAACCTCTATCACAAATTAGGAAACCACAAGGATCCACCTCAACATAGGTCATCATCTATTCAAAACCTCACCTCTCAAATCCATGGTGAGAGGAGGGTGTCGCCCAAGCAACTAGAATGTAGAATCACCTCTCAACTAAAATGAGAGAGGGGTATTGCCTACATCACTAGAGCTTAAACTCACTTCTCTAGACCAAGGAGGGAAAAGGGGTATTGCTCAACAAGGAAACCCTAAAGCATGGTTCAGCCAAATAGGTGTAAAGGCATATAAACCATCAACAACATCAACAACATTATGCTCATAATATCCATAATATCAACAACATGTACTAGAGCAAGGAACATAACATGCAATGGTTGATCATCAACATATATGAAACATGCAACATAGAGAAGGTAGTATAGCTAGGGTTAGAAGTTATGTAACCCACCTTAAGCAAACTCCTCAAGCTCCAAAGCTCTGAGATTCTAGCTCCTAGCTCCAAGCTCACCACTTTTTTCCACCTTAAGAAAAGGAACAAGAACCATAACCACCATGGCCGAAGAGTAGGCAAGATGGAGAAGAAGATTCTAAGGAGAGAGGGAAGATGCTTTCCAAAGGACAAGACCCACCTAGGGTTCAACCACCTAGCTAGAGGAAGAAGAAGAGATCTCCACCAAGGGGAAAGGATCGGCCACCAAGCTCTCCAAGGAAGGTGTTTCATGCACACAAGGAGGGGAGAGCAACAAAAGAGCTAAAAGGGTTCCCAAGGAAGAGAAAGGAAAGGCATATATAGATGAGGGTCAAGGTTAAACCAAGGCAAGGTGTCACCTTACCAAGGGACACTTGTCCACACATTTTACCACCTTGCAAAACACATGCACATGCCATGCCACCACTCAACCAAGGTTTGGCCACATGTCCAAGCTAGGGTGACACAACCAAAGCAAGGAGGTCAAACAAGGTCAAAGGCTGACACACTCCATCCAAGGCCGACACCCCCATGGGCGACACAAAGCATCCATGCCCGATACAGGGCTCAACCAAGCAAGGCAAGGCCCAAGCAAAGGAAAACAAGGCCCAAAAGAGCTCAACCAAGCCCAAGACAACTCAAGGCACGAGCCCAAACCTTCCTCTCAACTCTAGAGGAAGCAGAGAGAGAGAAAGACATTTCTCAAGGTGGCAAACTTGCTCTTCAACCCTAACTTAGATTATTTCGCAAGTAGCACCTCCAGCTCTCAACTAAGCACAGGCAAACCCTAATCATTACTAAAGATGATTAGCAAGCAACCAAGCACAAGGTTTAGGAAAAACAAACAGGGTAAGCCCAAAATGAAGGTCAGGGTCCTTACATTTAATGTTGTTTCTTGAACCATAGAAGACTATTTGAGATATATGTAAGTTCAATATCACATATTTATTCACATGTGCAAGGCCATGCATTTCTCAGTCTTGCTAATAAAGAGGCCTAGGATATCATGCTCCTATAGGAGGGACAAATCTCATCTACATAACTCACAGTATATCCCCATGTGTCCTTGTGACCCAATCATCATCTTTACAATAACCCTTATTTCATGATGTCAAATCTTACCGAACAACGTGTGATGAGTGTAGTGACTTCAGGTCTAAGAACCACAATCACCACCATCACCACCATCACTATGAGAGTTGACTATGACTACCATGGTAATGGATTCCATGTGTCAGTCTTATGGTGGGTTTGTTAGATACACTATTCTCTAAGATGTATATGTGTGCTTGGTTTGATATTTCCATATCATGACTAATGAGATTATGTCATCAACCAACTCACACTTTGATCTTATGTGTTACTATTGTCTATCAACCTTCCACAATAACATCTGATCAAGGACATAATGATAATGTATATGTATACTCTTAACATTCGTATGATTTCATTGTTTAAGTCTTGTACTAAAAAACATATGTCATTGAGAAAACATCATTCTCTAGACATTCATATTGTTACATCATTATCTCACAATTGAATTAAAAAGAATAAATTAGAAGCTTGCCTTTATTTACTAATTAAATCATGTACATATTATGAAATTACAATCATCATATGATTGTCTCTCTAGACATACATACCAATAGACTCCCACTTGCACTTAGAGCCAATCACTCATGAATCGTATTTCAAGTGATTGAACATGTCTATCATGCTTTTGCTATGAAATTGCCTTTGTTAAGGGGTCAACAATATTGTTATCAGTTGGTACTCTGTAAATCTTTACATTTCCTTACTACAGGATATCTCATATGAGATGGAATCCCCTTTATATATGCTTTGAGTGCAGATGCAATCTAGGTTCCTTAGCTTGTGCAATAGCTCCATTGTTGTCACAATATATCTCAATTGCATCACTAATGCTTGGAACAACCCCAAGTTCTAAAATGAACTTCTTGATCCATACAACCTCCTTTGTTGCATTCGATCCAACAATATACTTGGTCTCTGTTGCAGAATCAGAAAATGTCACTTGCTTGAAACTCTTTCATTTACAACTCCGTTGTTTAGGCAAAATACAAATCCTGATTGTGATTTATAGTCATCTTTGTCAGACTGAAAGCTTGCATTGGTGTAACCTCTTACTACCAACTCTTCCTCTCTACCGTAGACCAAGAATTGATCCTTAGTTCTTCTCAAGTAATTGAGTATGTTCTTCATAGTTGTCTAGTGAGCATCACCTAGATTTGACTGATATCTTCTCATCATGCTTAAGGCATAAGAGATGTTTGGACGAGTACATAACATTGCATACATGATTGATCCAATCGCATAGGCATATGGAATCAAACTCATATATTCCCTTTCTTCACAAGAACTGGGACTTTGAACTTTAGAGATGGAAACTCCATGTAACTTGGGCAGGTTTCGTATCTTTGAGTTCTCCATGTTGAACCACTTCAACACTTGGTCAATGTATGTGCTTTGACTTAGTCCAAGAAGCCTCTTAGATCTATATCTATAGATCTTTATCCCCAAGATGTAGGATTCTTCTCCCAAGTCTTTCAGAAAAACATATTTCCCATCCATGTCTTTACCTTTTGTAAAAGTAGGTATGTCATTCCCCATTAATAGCATGTCATCTACATACAATATGAGGAGTGTCACTATGCTCCCACTAACCTTCTTGTACACACAAGGTTCATCTTCAATTTGAATAAAGCCAAAATCTATGACTATCTCATCAAAATGAAGATTCCAGCTCTGAGATGCTTGCTTCAATCCATAGATTGACCTTTGTAGCTAACATACTTTATTTGCATCCTTTATATTTATAAAACCCTTAGGTTGTGTCATATACACATCCTCAAGAAGATTCCCTTTAAGGAATGTGATTTTAATGTCCATCTGCCAAATCTCATAGTCATGATAAGTTGTAATAGCAAGCATGATCCTGATGGACTTAATCATGGCCACTAGTGAAAAGGTTTCATCATAGTCAACACCTTGAAATTGTCTAAAACCCTTTTCCACCAATCTACCCTTATAGGTTTATACTTTACCAATCCATGTTGGTCTTCTTCTTTAACACCCACTTGCACCCTATGAGTTTTACCCCTTTAGGTGGATCCACCAAAGTCCATACTTTGTTGGTATACATGGATTCCATCTCACATCTCATGGCTTCAAGCCATTTCCCAAACTCTAATCCCTCAATAGCTTCTACATAGGTTGTTGGCTCATCATCTATGACCGACTCACCACCTTCCTAAGTTACAAGATATCCAAATCTTCCAGGTTCAAGGTGTGTCCTATTAGATCTATGAGGTACTAGTGTCACTTGAGGAATTTGAGATTCCACAACACCTTGTGATTCACTTTGTTCCTCTTGTTCATCTATTGGTTCAATGTTTTCTTATTGGTCTCGAACCTCTTCGAGTTCCACTTTTCTCCCATTGATTCCTTTGGAAATAAATTCCTTCTCTAGAAATATTGCATCTCTGGCAACAAACTGTCAGATATGGAATAAAAGTAGTATCCTTTAGACTCCTTAGGATATCCAACAAAATAACATTTATCAAACTTAGGGCCAAGCTTCTCAGAAATTACTAACATAAGCTTCACACCCCCAAATCCTCATAAAAGACATATTCGAATGCTTATCATGTTATATCTCATATGGTGTCTTTTGAACCGATTTAGATGGTACCTATTTTAGTGTAAATGTGGTGGTTTTTAGAGCATACCCCCAGAATGTAGTCGGAAGCTCAACTAAACTCATCATCAATCGCATCATATCCAACAATGTGTGATTCCTTATTTCTGATATACCATTATGTTGAGGTGTTCCAGGTGGAGTCCACTGAGATATAATCCCATGGGCTCTAAGAATGTCCTCAAACTTTTAGTTTAAGTATTCTCCACCTCGATCAGAATGAAGTGCCTTAATAATTTTTCCAAGTTGGTTTTGTACTTCATTCATAAACTCCTTGAACCAGTCAAGAGTTTCTGACTTATGTTTCATTAAATAAACATGGCCATACCTACTCAAGTCATCAGTAAAGGTAATGAAGTATTGATACCCACCTATAGAATTTGTTCTACAAGGTCTGCATACATCAGTATGTATGAATCCTAGTAGATCACTAGCCCTCTAATTCTTACCATTGAAAGGGGTGTTAGTCATCTTTCATAAAGAACAGCATTCACATGTCTCTAATTGATTCCAGATCAAAAGAGTCTAGATAACCATCTTTATGGAGTCTAGATATGTTATTCTCATTTATGTGCCCTAAGAGACAATGCCAAAGGGTTTTTTTTTAGTTGTTGAGTTTTAATCTTTTGATATTAACATGATAAACATATCTCTTTAGATTCAATAAATAAAGACCATAAGATATTGGGGCACTGCCATAAAAATTCCCATCTTTGAAAATAGAATATAGACTATTTTTAATATGGAATTCAAATGCATCCTTATCCATACAAGATATATAATGATGTTTCTATTTATAACAGGTACATAATAGGAGTTTAACTCTATTACTAGTCTTGTGGGCATAGATAAACTATATGTTCCAATTGTGTTGGCTGCAACTTTTGCACCATTAGCAACTCGTAGTTCCACCTCGCCTTTTCCCAAAGGCTTACTTCTTTTCAAATCCTGCATATTCAAACATATGTGAGATCCACATCCAGTATCTAGTACCCAAGATGAAGAAATAGATAGATTCATCTCGATAACATATATATTTAAAGTGGAGATCACTATCCCCATCTTCTTCTTCCTGAATGCCTTCAATTACAAAGGATGAGTTCCTCTTATACTTCTCTTTCTCCTCATATTGACTCTTGAGGATTTGGATTTGGGCTTGACCTTAGAACTCTTCTCGTCCTTGCTTTGATCCTTGAACTCATCTCTATTGATCACCGTCATGGACTTGTCCTTCTTCAATCTTTCTTCAGCATGTATCAACATACCAAGCAAGTCTGACATTGGTCTGGACATACTAGTTACATGAAACATGCAATAAAGTGATTTTATGATTTTGGAAATGTCTTTAGAATCATATATGTGGCCAACTCTTGGCTCAAAGTGAATCCTAATTCTTTAAGATGATACACATGTCTAATCATATTGAGCACATGTTCTTCTACTGAGGTTCCTTCTGTCAGTTTAGACTCAAGTAGCGCCTTTATGATATCATCCCTTTCTTGCTTCGCAAGGCCTAGGTTCACTATCTTAAGATGTTTCACCATCTCAAGAACACACATATCCTCAGACTGCTCATGCAACTCACTGTTCATGCAGCTAAACATAAGGTATTTTATCTATAAGGAATCGTTGGCATGCTTCCACTAAGCATCCACCTTTTTCTCTTGGCACATCAGGAGCAGGAATTTTTGGCACTGGTTTGTCAAGGACGGTCAAATTATCAAGAGATTATTAAAATTCTAAAAATTTATTTAAGTAGTGAAGTAAATTGAATATCCAAGAATGGTCAACACTCTAAGCTTGTGGGATGAATTTTCAACACATAAGTTTGACTTGTTAGTTGAATGGTAGAAGTCAATCATCCTTTTGCATGAAATAAAAATACTCCATGATGAGTGAACTTTCACATGACTTATGGGAAATTTGACTAACATTTGGTCCTATGTAACAACTCTTTGTAAACAACACCGACTCCACCCTAATCCAAATCTAGTGTTTCCAAAACTTGTCTAGGGTTCAAATAACCCTGAATTGAACTATGATATCAAGTCATTCACATCATTATCTTTTTATCACTGTCACAATTATTCTTAGATGCCAAGCCACACTCCCCTAAACCTTAAATCATTGATTTTAGGGTACATTGTCACCAAAACCTAACTAACGACATGAATCATATGATCAAGAAGATAAAACAATTGCAAACACATTAATTATATGCATTAAACTCTAAGAAGCATATTCAAACAAGTTAGTCTAGCAATATAAAAGTAGGGTATGGGTTCTAATAACTACCATTAAGAGATTCAAATCTACACCTTATTGGTTGAATGCCAACATGCTTACCATTGTGATATCATTACAACCTTATTATACTACAGAAAGCATAAATTATACATACTATCTACAACAGTTAGATGGTTCTATTGATGATTATAATTTCAATAGATGTCCATCCCACACACAAATCTATCATTGTGATATGAATGTGCTATGTAGGTCATATTCAACATGTTTGGGGTAAATCCCTCTCAACATAGATCCAAACAGATTATGATTCTTGCAATACCTACATTATACTCCTGAATTTCAATCTAAATAAAGAACAACTACCCATCTATTCCAATCTACAGTTTCATTTGATGAACTATTATGAAGATTCAGAATACACACATCCATCTTTTCAAACACTTCCATCTATGTATTATTTATAAGAAAAACCAATGTAAAATTAAGCAATAACATTAAGTAACAATTGATCAGAGAATGGTTTAGTTCCAAAAATTTTAAATGACTCAATTGCAGTTTGGTTTATATATGGGGAACAATTAAATCAAACTCATCTAACATGGTTGATCTATAAGTTTGGTATATTTTATCTTATATGTGTGGATATATCGTGCCATCAAATGATGTATTACTTGTGCAATGCCTAAATTACCATTTAAACAAGTAAATGCATGAGTATTAGTAGACTTGAACCCTAGTTGTTGAAGGCCTTTATATGAATGATACCAAGTTAGTATGTGTGTATATTGCCACGATTCCTCTATCTGAATGGAAAAAAAATGTCTGCTTAGTTCTAGGTTACTGTAAAAACATTGATGAAATCAAAAACATATATTAAAGAATTTAGAATGCTACCACACTCTCATTCATTCGATTGAAACATTGCTTAAATTTGAACCCTGATTATTTCTAATTTATCGAAGCAATTCAAGTCTAATGATACACAAAAAGTTTAGTGATGAAATTTTCATTTTTATGGTGCAAATGGCATGCATATAGAAGATTGCTCTATGCCAACCATTAGGGAGGAGAGCAAGAAATTGTACCAAGAACAAGCAAATTTTGTCTTGTGAGTCGGGCTGCACAAAATGGCAAGGGTCGTGAATTTATTTTGCGTTGTTTGTTTATCAACGACAACGACACACAACCCAATGAAGTGTGCTACAAAACATACTGAAAATCAGAGCACCACTGACATTTTGTGGAGAAAATACACCCTAAGATGAACAAACTGATGACAAGTAAATCAATTTAGATAATGTTTGGTTTCATGTGATGGTCATTCTGTTAGAAGCTAATTGTTTGGAGAATTTTTCCCACCACACTCTCACCTTTCCTAGAATTCTACAAACCCCTTCGCATTCTAAATTGCATCGACCCTCCTCAATCCACCTTTTGTCAACTAACCCTTCCCATCTACAAGTTGTTCTCACACGACCTTAAAAGAAACAACCACCCTTTTATATCCTCTCACTAACCACACTTTCCATAACTAATATAAATACTAAATTAAACTAATTTAATATGATATTTTCATTATAATATCAAAAAAAAATTCTCCTATTATGATAGAAGGTAGGTAATTTTAGATTAGGATTTACTTTTCATATTATCATTTAAACACTCATGTTGCTTCTTAGTTCGGTATATGTTAAAATCTTGAGTTTAGGTTAAGTTAGGGTTTAACACGTTCTTAGCATTGCTTGATACAAATGCAACTTTGGGTTTAACTAAATGTCTAGAATGTGTGCATGACCAGAAATCCAACTCAATTTTAAATTTTTCATATAACTTCAAAGACAAAATTAATTACTTAATAGAGTGTGTGTAATATATGTTTTCCCATTTCATAGTGATCATGTTTGTAGGTATGTTAATGAATTGAATACAAAACCAATATCATGGTATAAAATCATGAATCCAATTAAAAAATCAAATCCTTTACCAGATTCAAAACCCAATGGGTATTTTTGGTATGACATATGAAGTCTACTAGATCAAACAACAAATGAATTATGATCGCTACTTCATCTAGCAGAATAACATGTTTAATAAAAAAATACATAGATTATGTTTGTGAAATATAATTTTTTAGTAATCCATATAACGGAAATGTTATATTTTCTATTTTCTCATTAGAAATATATTTAATGATGTATTTATGAAATTGATATATCTAGATTTCTTAAATCAGAAGCAATATTCAAATCCATCCTAATATTTTTGGATATAACAATACAAATCATATGTGATTTTGTTGGGCATTAAAATTATGAAATTTATATGTGTATATAAACAAATTCTTATACTTCGGACATTGATTTACAAGTCTATGTGTTCACAATGCTCTATCACATAATGCAATGATATATATATATATATATATATATATATATATATATATATATATATATATATATATTTGTCAACTACAACTCAAAAACAAACAAATAAATATTAAGCCATCTCAATTGAAAATCTATTTTGTAGCAATTTTGTATATAGTGATAGAAGTGTTGGTATTACGACTCTGTGTTTGCATAGATTCAGGAGTTGGGTACTGGTTCAAAGTTTTCTTATGCAACATAAGCCTAATATCATGTTTGATTCCAGTACAACCAACCTGAATCCAGTTAGCAGATACCTAACCCATCAAGGGTCAAAAAGGAATATCCAAATATGAAGACAAATCTAAAATTTTAGCACGTTTTAGAAAACTATTATTTAGATGAAATATTAACTGTTAGTATTTTGACTACTAAACACACATTTCAATAATGCTATATAAAATTTAAATTTAGATATTGAGCGCCGGAATGGTTGGTAAGAAACTACCCAATCCTTTGATACAAGTATGTATTTATTATTCCAAAATTGGGTGTTAGTTACAAAATCGGAACAGTTTGCATAATAATAATACGGTAACTCTATTTTTTTAATTAATAATAAATGACGGAGCACCATGAGTATGGAACTTGAATACATATAAAATGGAAGTGACAATTTAAATTATATCGTATAATGTATCATATATTTCTAATATAATGCTATCAACACAACTAATATTATAATTACATAACAAATTGTCTAACATGTTCAAATATTGAAAGTAGGGTTTATATGCATGTAACATATGGAAGGTGAACGGGGTGGGATAGGTAATTGAAAGGTGAATGGGTAGAAGCTGGTTGGAATTTAGCAAACAAGAAGAGCATTATGCAATTTCAAGCGAAGTTACAGTGGTCTTTGGGCGTGACAACTTTGGTCTGAAGTGACTTCCAAGTCAAGTTTCTAGAGCCCACTTGGTTTTACGGGTATTCCAAGTCAAGCAAAGGCAGGATATAGTTTGTTGTCTTACGTTAATTATGTAATACGACCGCATCAAAGAAAAGTGAAATTAAAAAAAGAGAATGGTAATTTAGTGTTTATCTCTTTAGTATCAAATAGATAATCCGTTCCACTCTGGTCAATGGCTATACACGGAATGAGAGCGACTTTATTATCATTTTAAGAAACGTCATTAAACCCCACCTTTGTCTGTACTTAGCATCCAAAATCATCCAATCGGTTCAGATGATACACGGTCAGTAAACGGTTCTCATCATCAGAATAGAAAAACAGAAGCATATAACTAGTGCACGCATGTTGAGTACCAAGTGGCATATTATAGAACAAAAAGACAATTAAAACATGAGAGTAGCATGCAACTCAGCTCTAGCTGGTTACGGTTACATCTTACGACTTGCAACTAGAAAAGGGGGGATGAGAAAGAAAATAGAAAAAGGAGAGAAGCAGAAGGTTCTTCTCTGTGGTTGATCTGGGAGCGCTAATGAAAAAGGGCAGCAGCTCCACCAGAAGGATGAAGAGAGAGAGAGAGGTAGGTAGCAGTAACTAATAACTATCCTAGGAATGCACTGCTGCAGCTCCAAAAAGTGAGCGCAGGCAGAAGAACAAACGAACAAGCGGGTCCGCTCAGCTGGTGGGAGGAGGGATGGAGTCCCAGTCAATCTCAAAAGAAGGGAGCTTCTGGAGGCGGATGAGGTTGGCCTGCCAGGTCTGGTCGTCCCACGAGTCAGCGGATGAGGAGAAGTCAAGGAAGGACATGTTGGCCGCCGCCGTCGCCGAGTCCGACCCAGCAGAGTATTCACAGTCGTTGTAGTAGTGGTCGGTTTCGGCACCCTCAACGGCTGCACCGGCAGCAGCAGCGTCACAGTCAAGATCCATCTTTTCGTCCTTGACGCGCTGTCCGCGAGGAGCGGCGCCACCGCCAGCAGCGCACACCTCCCTGAGCTTGGCGTCGACTGACGGCGGCAGCGCGGCCTGGGAGTGCGCCCCTGCGTGGCGAAGGTGCGGGAAGTTGAGCCTGGCTCCGTCACCACGGAGCAAGTATGCGGCACGATCGTAGGCCAGCGCGGCGTCCTCGGCGGTGTCAAAGGTGCCGAGCCAGAGGCGCGCGCGGTTCCTGGGCAGGCGGATCTCCGCGACCCACTTGCCCCAGTGGCGCTGGCGCACGCCGCGGTAGATCTTGGCGGGAGCCTGGGGCGCCGAGGAGGGAGCGGGGGGAGGGTGAGTGGGGAACGTGGCGGTGGTAGTTGTGGTTGTGTACAGGGGCTGGGACTGGTATGAGTTGGTGCCGTTCAGTTGGAGCAGCTGGTTATAGTCGGACTGAGGGTAGGTGGAGAAAGTTGGGATGGTAGACGAGAAAGGGTATGTGGTGGACTGGTAGGTAGGGGAGGGGGATGAGGACGAGTAGTTGAAAGGAAAGGAATCGGAAGAAGCAGCAGCGGTGGAGCTGTACAGAAGAGACGACGACGGTAAAGTTTGGGGCTGGAGGAGGAACTGATCATCATAATAAAAACAACTGTTATTCAGAAGCATATCCTGGTCGTGCTGATAAGCCGCCATGCTTCAAATTCTGTCTTTCTAATATAAACAGAACGAGGAAAACAGAAATAACTGCAAAGAAATAGAAAGTAAAGCAGGCTCCTTTCCTTTGCTCCTGAATCAAAAACGTCAGAAGGGAAGGCAGGAAGATCTGCTGGTTGGTACAAAGGGCGTGCTCAGTTACCACGGAAGGAGGAGGCTCCGATTAAAAAAGCAAGAGACCCCCTTTTCCTCTAAGCAGCAGCTTATCAGCAGAAGAAAAAAAGGATGACGAAAGATTTGATTTTCAAGTTTCCACAAGAAAGAAAACTAAGTAAACAAAGAACATGAAAGGGAGGGAACCTGGATAAAAATTCAGGGCCCTCAGCCACAGGCAAAAGGAAAGAAACGAGCGCAGCAGCAGAAAAGGGTACGAGGGAGGGAGAAAGGATGAATCGAGAAGATGAACTGGAGAAAAAGGGCAAGAAGGATAGAGATGAAGAATCAAGG
Source organism: Alisma plantago-aquatica (assembly GCA_963693085.1). Taxonomy (NCBI): domain Eukaryota; kingdom Viridiplantae; phylum Streptophyta; class Magnoliopsida; order Alismatales; family Alismataceae; genus Alisma; species Alisma plantago-aquatica. The sequence goes on along the minus strand of OY856409.1, from coordinate 1,340,006,273 downwards.
AATCCGGCGACGTGATCCCCTTGCTTGTCTGATCTAACAAGGTAAAGTGGAAACAAAGGGATCACTACCGGTGAGCGAGTGGGTTTGGTGGGTGGATTGTTGAAGGTGAAGGCGAGCTTGCTCCACTCCTGATTCCGGCGAGCGTCGGACCTCTCTATCTCTCTCTCTTTTGTGGACTAGTTGGTGGTGGCGCTCTGGTTCGAGCCGCAGCCGATGACGCCACTTATATAGTAAGCGGCAGGAGTGGCGGGCGGCCCCCATCTCCCATTCCTGCCGCCGCCGTCCACTCACCTGGTCTCCCCTCTCATCCCTTACCTGGTGGAGGGGCCCACGAGGTCCAACTCTCAACTCCGCTTCACGCGCCGAAACTCGCACGACGTTGCGGTGCGAACTCCTCGACCCCACACTCACCGCTCAGTCATCACCCAGTGCTCTTCTTAGGATACGCTGCGTGTTGTCGAATCAGGAACGTACGCGTGTCCCCCGAACACCTGTAGCAACTGCCCACCTGCCTCGATTGAGGTGCCAGGAAACCGCGTTGCCTTCACGGACGGACTGGATCCACGGTGGATTGGTTTCGGGAGCTGCGTATGCGACAGAGCCGTCTGTTTCGCCTCCTCTCCCTCTCACGTCTCTCCCCCCACACACCTCGTCCTTTTTCTCCACTCTCCGCGTTGAATCCAGCTTTGGACGCTCTTGCCATATCGGGCCTCGTATTCCTGTCTCCCACTTTGCTTCTCATCCACCACTCCTCTCTTCTCCTACCCATGATCTCAATCTTGACTCTGTACTCTACTCACCCACACTCCCAACCAACTCCCCCTATAGGGCTGATTGAGACTCAAGAGAAAAAGAAACATATAAATGTCCTCCCAACTGACGCACTCTTCGACGTTTAATCCCAATATTCCAACTCACTATTTTGGGGGCAAGTCTTTCTTTAACCATTATTTTTAGTCAAATGAGATACAAGCACGTCAATTTCATATCTTTGGTGGAACGAAAAAGCACCGTCATCATCCTCCAAGATAGAGATTAGATCAAACTCAGCCGCCGAAGACAACTGCTAGTGTCATTCATTTTCTAATTACAATGGAAAAAGAGCCATCGGAGATAAGAACATTGGGGGAGGAAAAAAAGATACATTTTATATGGTGTTCATGTTTCACCATACGTATCAGACTATAACAGATGACTATTTAACATTTTGTCAAACAAAATCGCAATTTTATTAAGAAAACCTAATGATCTACAATGATAAATGTCAACCACATGCAACCGATGTAGGACACACCCTCATGCATTAGCACTGTTTCAAAGCATTACAGATTAATCGAAACAAAACCCCAAACTCTTCGATCAAACATCGGATTGTTGGGGATGTTGTACCGATACAGTCTCGGATGTGACGAAAAGTTGTCACGGAAGCGCTACCAACAAGCGTATAAAACCCAAAGAAGAAAAACACCAGATTTAACGTGAAAAACTCTCCCCTCAATAAGGAGAGAAAAACCACGGGGCAATCCCGCTAATAAGCACTATGTAATAAAATTACAACTCACACCTCCCAGATTTAATTACCCCTAAATCCGGGTAGCAACCGCCAACCGCTACTTTGCTTCAAAGCAAAGTCGCTGGCCCTCTCTTATAAATCAAGAGAGCTTCTCTACCAGTTGTTCTTGTTCTCTGGCACCCTCTACCACAGAAGGCACCAACAAGCAACTGGAGAACTCACACCTCAACCGGTGGATAATCCAAAGGCCTCCCCAGGGGCCTCTATTTATAGGCCTCCATGCATGTGATTGCAACCAGGAATTCTAGTTCTAGTTCGAATCCTAGTCCAACTGCATGTTGCACATAGGAAGTCATATTCCTACTATTCAAAATTTGACTCCTATTAGGATTGGTAGCACAAACCAACCCTCCCAAGTCTAAATCCCACTAAGACATGGGCTGGATTATATTCCTAATCCCAACAATCTCCCCCTCCAGCCCATGAGGGAGATGTGGTCTTCAGCGATCATCATTGGGAATGTACACCGCAGAGCTTCTTACAAAGCTCTAGCTTGTCTCGTGTCACCACCTTGGTCATCATATCAGAAGCATTCTTCTCAGTATGGATCTTTTTCAGAGTCAACAACTTCTTCTCTATAACATCACGAAGCCAGTGATATCTCACATCAATGTGCTTTGTCCGTGCATGATGCATTGTGCTCTTGCTTAAGTCAATTTGCTTAAGTCAATGACACTCTGACTATCACAGAAAATAGTCTGGTCAATCTGAATCATCCCCAGCTCCCTTAGAAATCTCACCACCCAGAGAATTTCTTAGAAATCTCACCACCCAGAGAATTTCTTTTCCTGCTTCCGCTGTTGCAATGTATTCTGCCTCTGTAGTTGAAAGTGCAACACACTTCTGCAACCTGGACTGTCAAGATATGGCTCCCCCTGCAAAAGTGAAGATATACCCAGAAGTAGATTTCCTGTGATCTATATCACCTGCCATGTCAGCATCAACGAAGCTCTTTAGAACTGGTTCTGAACCACCAAACATCAAACACGTGTTGCTCGTGCCTCGTAAGTATCTGAAGATCCACTTGACCGCCTCCCAGTGATCTTTTCCAAGATTTGAGAGAAACCTGCTCACAACGCCAACTACATGAGCAATATCAGGACGGGTACACACCATTGTGTACATCAAACTCCCTACAATAGAAGAATAGGGAATCCTTGCCATCTTCTCCTTTTCCTCATCAGTAGATGGGCATGACTTCTTACTCAGCTTGAAGTGACCTGAAAGTGGAGTCCCCACGACTTTGGCTTTGCCCATGTTAAACCGCTCAAGTACCCGTTCAACATAACTCTATTGTGACAACCACAACTTGCGCTGTGTCCTGTCACGTGTGATCTGCATCCCCAAAATCTGTCGTGATGGTCCCAAATCCTTCATCTCAAAGGCTTTGGAAAGCTCTGTCTTCAATTTTCTGATCAAACTGAGATCCTGACCCACTATCAACATGTCATCCACATAGAGTAGTAGAATAATGAACCTGTCATTGGGAAACCTCCTGATGTAGACACATGGATCTGCACTTGTCTTCTGGTACTCGTGACTCTGCATGAAAGAATCAAACTTCTTGTACCACTGTCTAGGAGCCTGTTTCAACCCGTACAAACTCTTCTTTAATTTGCAGACTAAGTGGTCTTTCCCCTTGACTTTAAAACCTTCTGGCTGCTCCATGTAGATCTCCTCTGTAAGGTCACCGTGAAGGAAAGCTGTCTTCACATCCATCTGCTCAAGCTCCAGATCTAGACTAGCAACCAAGCCTAGAACCAATCTGATAGAACTCATCTTCACAACCGGAGAAAATATCTCATCAAAATCCACTCCTGGTCTTTGACCAAAGCCCTTGACAACAAGTCTGGCTTTGTATCTAATATCACTACCAGTGCCGTCATTCTTCATCTTATAGACCCACTTGTTCTTTAGTGCTCTCCGACCCTTGGGAAGTGCCACAATCTCATAGGTGTCATTATTCTGCAAAGAATTCATCTCCTCCTGCATCGCCTGATGCCATTGTACTCTGTCTCTATGAGTTTGTGCCTCCTGAAAAGCCTCTGGCTCCCCTGATCAGTAAGAAAGATATACTGAGATGCCAGATATCTGGATGAAGGATGACGTACTCTGTCAGACCTCCTCAGCTGCTTCTCTGAGGACTCTGCCTGGTCCTGATCCTGCTCCCCCTGCCCAGAAGTCTCTTCCTGTGAAGTTGAATCACTCGTCTGTGCGTCTGGAACTGGACCACTTGATGTGCTATCACTCTGCTGCTCATGGTGATTATGTTGCTCTTCTTCATCATCAGAAGACTGCACCTGTGAAGAAGCTGAATCATCCTCATACTCATCGTCTGAAGAACTGTCACCTGATCCCGCAGCCTCTGCATCATCAACCTCAGGCTCTGTCACTGTCTGACTCTCACAGAAAGTCACATCTCTGTGTCTGGTCATGGTCTTTTTCACTGGATCCCATAACCTATACCCAAACTATTGATCTCCATAGCCAAGAAAGATACATGGCACCGCTTTATCATCCAGCTTTTGCCTCTTTTCCTTGGGAACATGAGCATATGCCTTGCATCCAAATACTCGGAGATGTGAGTAGGATGCATCCTTACCTGTCCATACATGCTCAGGTATATCAAACCCCAAAGGAACTGATGGAGATCGATTTATCAGATAGCAGGCAGTTCTCACTGCCTCACCCCAAAATGTCTTTGGCAACTTTGCAGTCTTCAACATGCATCTGACTTTCTCGACAATAGTACGGTTCATCCTTTTAGCTGTACCATTGTGTTGTGGTGTGCCGGGCTCTGTCCTCTCATGCCGTAGGCCATGCTGCGTGCAGTACGCCTGGAACTCCCTGGAGGTGTACTCTCCTCCATTGTCCGTTCGGAGACACTTTAATTTTTCACCGGTCTCCCGCTCTACCATGGCATGGAACTTTTGGAAACATTGAAAAACCTGATCCTTGGTCTTCAGCAAGTAGATCCACACCTTCCTAGATGAATCATCAATGAATGTGACAAAATACTTATTGCCTCCCAGTGAAGCCATCTCAAACGGACCGCAGACATCCGAATGAACCAACTGTAGAAGCTTTGACTTCACCGCAGACCTTGTCTTGAAAGAAACTCGTCGTTTCTTTCCTGTCTGACATGCATCACATGAACTGAGACCACTATCCTTACCACAAGGAATCCACCTCTTCTTGGATAGAAGATTCAAGCCCTTCTCACTCATGTGTCCTAACCGTTTGTGCCATAGATCTGTCTGGTTATCCTCAACTGCATGTATACTGTCGTCTCTAAGTACTTTGAGCTTGGTCTTGTATAATGTGTGAGACAGTTTGCCACGTACAATAACCAAAGCCCCCTTGGTGATCTTGCATTTGCCGCCACCAAAATCAAGATGACAACCTTCTCTATCAAAGAAAGAACCAGAGATCAAACTCAGCTGCAAATCTGGAACGTGACGAACATCCTTCAGCGTGAGCGTGCAACCAACACTTGTCTGAACACAAATGTCACCAATCCCGACAATTCTAGAGAAGCTAGAATTTCCCATGTTCACCCTCCCAAAGTCTCCCCTCCTGTATGAAGTGAAGAACTTCTTACTTGGTGAAGCATGATAAGAAGCTGCAGTATCCACCACCCACTCAGAATCATCCTCATCAGCATGCAAACACTATTCTTGGACTGTTAAGACCACATCGTCATCATCGCACCTATCATCTGAGATCGTCATTGTAGTATTCTTGTCGTCATCTTGCTTGTCTTTGGCTTTAGACCCATGTTTCTTTTTCCAAATCTTGCAATCTCTTTTGAAGTGACCTGGCTTGCCGCAATGGAAGCACCCTCTACCATTCTTTGATTGGATCTACCACGAGACTTCTCGCGGTCTTGGGATTCACCACGGCTCTTAGATCTACCACGGTCTCTCGCTCTATCAATGCCTCTGCCCTCTGTGAAGTGCACCTCTGATCCACTGTCGCCTGAGGCTCGTCGTCGAGTCTCTTCATTCAGTACACTGCTCTTCACCTGGTCAAGTGTCAACTTGCCCTCCTGTGCAGAATTGCTGACTGTCACTACGAGTGTCTCCCAACTGTCCGGTAGCGATTTTAGAAGAAGTAGAGCCTGAAGTTCATCATCAAGAACCATCTTCATGGATCCCAACTGATTTACAAGGCTTTGGAATTCATTCATATGCTCGGCGATGTTTGTACCATCCCGGTACTTGAGGTTCACCAACTTTCGGATCAAGAAAGCTTTATTTGTGGCAGTCTTCCGCTCATATAACTTCTTGAGCTTTTCCCACAGATCTTTGGCATTGGTCTCTTCTGAGACGTGATGGAATACGGAGATGTCGAGCCACTTCCACACTGTTCCGACGGTTTTCCTGTTTAGCTTCTTCCAATCTGCATCAGATGTAGTCTCTGGCTTTTGTCCCTCTATCGGATCGTATAGATCTTTGCAATAGAGAATATCCTCCATCTTGGGTTTCCCAATCTGCCAATTTGTGCTTGTCAACTTTATCATCGTCGCATCTTCATCTTTCCCCATCTGGACTTGTATCTGCAACCTCGCTCTGATACCACTTGTTGGGGATGTTGTACCGATACAGTCCCGGATGTGACGAAAAGTTGTCACGGAAGCGCTACCAACAAGCGTATAAAACCCAAAGAAGAAAAACACCAGATTTAACGTGGAAAACTCTCCCCTCAATAAGGAGAGAAAAACCACGGGGCAATCCCGCTAATAAGCACTATGTAATAAAATTACAACTCACACCTCCCAAATTTAATTACCCCTAAATCCGGGTAGCAACCGCCAACCGCTACTTTGCTTCAAGGCAATGTCGCTGGCCCTCTCTTATAAACCAAGAGAGCTTCTCTACCAGTTGTTCTTGTTCTCTGGCACCCTCTACCACAGAAGGCACCAACAAGCAACTGGAGAACTCACACCTCAACCGGTGGATAATCCAAAGGCCTCCCCAGGGGCCTCTATTTATAGGCCTCCATGCATGTGATTGCAACCAGGAATTCTAGTCCTAGTTCGAATCCTAGTCCAACTGCATGTTGCACATAGGAAGTCATATTCCTACTATTCAAGATTTGACTCCTATTAGGATTGGTAGCACAAACCAACCCTCCCAAGTCTAAATCCCACTAAGACATGGGCTGGATTATATTCCTAATCCCAACACGGATTAGTAAGCAACTAGCTCAAAATGACAAAGGCAAATCACATGTAAAAAAAATAATTGTTAAGCGTGTTATTCTCTCATTCATCATTGAAATTTGGAGGTCTATTCAAGGATCACCAATTAAGTCAAACGAATAGGGCTCTTTGATTCAAGAATAAAGCATGACTTTCAATCATAACAATTAGGTTTTAGCTTCTACAATGGCCCTAGGTAGGGTTATACATCCTTGATTGAGATTTCACATTTCAACAATTCGAGACAAACATTATATTTCAGCATCGTGGTTTCATATCACAATCAATGGAAGGTCCCAACCTAGTCCACACGAGAGCTCATCCCTAGGTCATAAATCGAACGAATCAACATAATCATCATTTCAAAATTTTCAAGATTTGGGTCCATGAAATTCATCAATCATAAATCGAGGGAGATCTCAATATCCAAATTAGGTGATCATAGAAGCCAACTCAATATCGAGATGAGTTATCATTAGTCAAGATTTTGCAAATCAATATCGAGAGTCATGATTTTGGACAACAAAAGTCATATGTCCAAAAAATTTGAAGCTAGGGTATAAGATTCCTAATTAGACCAAAGGTGTGACCATTCGTTCATAATCAACCCGAGCAACATTGTGTAGTATCAACATCAATGTCATTACATTTGGTATTCAAGGTTGTTGAATGATCTAGACCTAGGTCCTTCTAGGAAACTTAACCACAAGCTATAGTCAACATCATCATATTTTAAGATCATCATCAAATCCAGATTCAATATCAAGTTTCAATATCATCGTAAGATTTAACCTATTCACTGCAACAAAAGCACCCCGTTAATCTCGCTTTTTTTTCTACGATGTGTACAGCGTGGCCCAAAATTGCGAAAGGTTGTTATTTTTGGCAAGGCCAAACTTCCGCGGTCAATGATATTTCCTCACCTCCCTCTCCCATCTCGCGCGCTCGTTCTCTCCGTCCCGCTCGGTCTCCCCGCCCCTTCCTCTCCTCGTTTCCGATTTCTTCGGCACAACTCCACCATAATACCCGATGGTTGTGCGATTTTCCTTCTATCGCATGCCGGAGCATCCCCTCTACATCTTCCGCTTGCGTTTCCGAAGAAGGAGAACCAAAGGTAACCACTGCGGTCCTTTCTCCCAAATTAGAAACTGTCGACTCTTCTGGATGCCCTTTCTGGAGCAATATCCCCTAACATCTTCCGGCGAACTCCAGCAAAAGCCGTCTGCAAATTCCGGCTGAGGTGACACCCACGTTCTCTAGAGGATAGCAGGGCTGGTAGCGGCACTGCCATCATGGATTCCACTGGCGAGAAGGTGTGCTTCCGTAAGTTTTCTTCTGCCCAAAACTCAACATTTCTCAATTTTGATTTTTACATCTGTATTGCGGAAGCAGGCAAATTTTTTGATGATATACCATCTTCACAGGGGAGCTCTAGTATAGAAGGCTTGAATCATTTATAGGGAGATCTTCTTGAGGCAAGAAAAAATGCTTCGCCCCTATAGAGAACGCATCTAACATCTAAGAGGAAGCAAAAGAGCAGGTCTACTATAATCTTTGTTTCCTTGATCTTATTTTTATCTAAATGTCTCCATACATCAGTATGTTTGTCATGATTTATCAAAAATTGATGATTCATTTTAACAAACAAATTTTCAGTTATGTTGTATGTTTATCTTAAACTGTTTATAACTTGTTGAAATCAGTTACCGCCACCTAAGCATGCTTTTAAAATAGGATATTTTGAGAGAAACTTTATGATCATAAATTATTTTTCTCCGTGCTATTGGATATTGTTGTGTATCCTTTGTTCAACTATAAATTTCCTTGAAATGATTCCCAACTTCTCATGGAATTTAAATCCATTTCACGTCTGTATTCCCTTTTTTTAGTTGTTTTACAGTAACATATATAGACTGCTTTGTGATTGATGTAGTTTTCCACATACACGTAACAATGGTACTTCCTAAAATATATTTTTTGGTTAGTTACACATTTTAAAGCAAGTGTGACTACATAGATAAATATAAATATATATATATATATATATGATTAATGTTATATATATATTAGTGTACATATATTGTTTTACTCATTTGTATACAATAAGCTCATAATTTATTTTGCCTCTAATGTAAATTAATCCTACATTGACTTGATTTACACCTAATACAACCCGAAACCAGACTTTATTGGGCATAATATTAAAAAAAATCGAACAAACTTTCACTAAGTATCCTCAATTTTGAGACCTAACCATTCAAACCTAAAATTACCAAATATTTCCTAAATTGACCTAAATCATATAGAATTTGGCCAAATTAGACAGTATTTGGCCTAATTGAAGCCTTATTTGATCTAGATGGGACCTATTCAAGAACAGAAATGGCCTAAATTGGTGTCATTGACCTAATATAGTATTAAAAACATGCTAATTTCCACTTGCACAGGCATATAGATAAACATGTAGTTGGTACAATTTCAATATGTGTAATGTTATATGTATATAAGAAATTATTTATTTTATGTTCATTTCTATATACTAAGAAGTCAATAACTATCTTAATGTTAAATTGTTCTAGTTTACTGAAACTACACCTAAGGTAATCCAAAACCAGACTTTAATTGCTCTAATTTGAGCAAAAAAAGAATGAATTTTCTCAAATTTGTCTTAATTAAAGCTTTTTTTAAATTAGCCATTCAAACCAAAAACTACCAAGTTTACATGGAATTGACCTAAACAGATATGATTTGATCAAATCATGCCTTATTTCACCAAATTCAAACCTTAAATTTTCTAAATTAGACCTATTTAAGAGGTGTCGTTTGACCTGAAATCATGCTGGTTTAACCTTGAAATGACACCTTAATAATAATGATATAATGATGATATATACAAATACCATGTACTCAATACAGTTTTTTTACTAACAAAGACAAAATATTCATAGTGATTTTTTAAATTTTATATACTAAGAAGTCCCAAAATATTTTTCAGTGTACTCCTAAATTGACCTGTAGTGACCCAAAATCAGACTTTCGTAGCCCTAATTTTACAAAATAGAACTAACTTAGTATAATATGGTTTAATGAGGCCCAAGTTTAGGTAGGCTGGTCATTCACACCTAAAACCACCAAAGTTTTTGTAAACTGACCTGAATCAGAATAATATAAATAAACCAGACCCTGTTTGGTATGATTCAAACCTTATTTGCTTTATAAGTGACCTATTTGAACCTTAAAATGGCCTAAGTTGGTATCATTTGACCTAACTTTGGACTAAGTATTGCTATTTTAGCCTCAAAGTGTCCACCTTGATAATAATGATATGTTGAAATCTGCACATACATATGTAGTTGAATCATGTTATTTATATATATAGTTAGTATTATATATTATGTATATATTTTTATTTACTTTTCTAATTTTATATACTAAGAAGCCTATAAATATATATGTTTTGATGTAACATAGTCCTCAACTGAACTGGCTTACACCTAAATTTACATAAAATCAAATTTTAGGCCCTAATTTGATAAAAAAAACTTACATGTGACTTTGTTTAATTTGTCTAAATTAGGCCTAAGTTTGGGAAACTAGACCATTCAATCTTATAACACCATGCTTGCCCGAAATTTACCTAAACAGATATAAATCGGCCAAATCAGACCTTAGTCGGTCTGATTCAGACCATATTCTGTCTATATATGATCTATTTAAATCCAAAAATGGCATATGGTGATGTCTATTGACCTATTTTAGGATGAAATCATGCTACGTTGGTCTAGGTTTGAGTAACATGACCATTAAAACCTAAAATCACCCAGTTTTACCTAACTTGACTTACATGAAATATAATTTGGCCAAATCAGACCTTATTTGGCCAAATTCAAACCTCATTTGGCTCAAATTAGGCCCAAGTTAAGGTGAGCTGGCCAGGCACACTTAAAACCACCAAAATTTTACTAATCTGATCTGAATCAGAACAATATAAATAAACTAGACCCTGTTTGGTATGATTCAAACCTTATTTTCTTTATAGGTGACCTATTTGAACCTTAAAATGGCCTACGTTGGTATCATTTGACCTAATTTAGGACTAAGTATTGCTATTTTAGCCTCAAAGTGTCCACCTTGATAATAATGATATGCTGAAATCTGCATATACATATGTAGCTGTCTCATGTTATTTATAAATATAGTTAGTATTATATATTATGTATATATTTTTATTTACTTTTCTCGATTTATATACTAAGAAGTCTATAAATATATATGGTTTGATGTAATATAGTCCTCAACTGAACTAGCTTACACCTAAATTGACCTAAAAGCAATTTTTAGGCCCTAATTTGATAAAAAAAATTACATGTGACTTTGTTTAATTTGTCTAAATTAGGCCTAAGTTTGGGAAACCAGACCATTCAAACTTATAACACCATGCTTGCCCAAAGTTTACCTAAAAAGATATAAATCGGCCAAATCAGACCTTAGTCGCTTTGATTCAGACCATATATTGTCTATATGTGACATATTTAAATAAAAAAATGGCATATGGTGATGTCTATTGACCTAATTTAGGACAAATAATGCTACGTTGGTCTAGTTTTGTGTAACATGACCATTAAAACCATAAAATCATCAAGTTTTCCTTAACTTGACCTACATCAAATATAATTTGGCCAAATCAGACATTATTCGGCCTAATTCAAACCTCATTTGGCTCAAATTAGGCCCAAGTTAAGGTGGGCTAGCCATTCACACTTAAAACCACCCAAATTTTTACCAATCTGACCTAAATCAGAATATTATATAAATAAACCAGACCCTGTTTGGTATGATTCAAACCTTATTTGCTTTATAGGTGACCTATTTGAACCTTAAAATGGCCTAAGTTGGTATCATTTGACCTAATTTGGGACTAAGTATTGCTATTTTAGCTTAAAAGTGTCCACCTTGATAATAATGATATGCTGAAATCTGCATATACATATGTAGCTGCCTCATGTTATTTATATATATAGTTAGTATTATATATTATGCATATATTTTTATTTACTTTTCTCGTTTTATATACTAAGAAGTCTATAAATATATATGTTTTGATGTAATATAGAACTGGCTTACACCTAAATTGACCTAAAATCAATTTTTAGGCCCTAATTTGATAAAAAAAACTTACATGTGACTTTGTTTAATTTGTCTAAATTAGGCCTAAGTTTGGGAAACCAGACCATTCAATCTTATAACACCATGCTTGCCCAAAATTTACCTGAAAAGATATAAATCGGCCAAATCAGACCTTAGTCGGTCTGATTCAGACCATATTCTATCTATATATGATCTATTTAAATCCAAAAATGACATATGGTGATGTCTATTGACCTATTTTAGGATGAAATAATGCTACGTTGGTCTAGGTTTGAGTAACATGACCTTTAAAACCTAAAATCACCAAGTTTTACCTAACTTGACTTACATCAAATATAATTTGGCCAAACCAGACCTTATTTGGCCAAATTCAAACCTCATTTGGCTCAAATTAGGCCCAAGTTAAGGTGAGCTAGCCAGTCACACTTAAAACCACCAAAATTTTACTAATCTGACCTGAATCAGAATAATATAAATAAACCAGACCCTGTTTGGTATGATTCAAACCTTATTTGCTTTATAGGTGACCTATTTGAACCTTAAAATGGCCTAAGTTGGTATCATTTGACCTAATTTAGGACTAAGTATTGCTATTTTAGCCTCAAAGTGTCCACCTTGATAATAATGATATGCTATTTGACCTAATTTAAAAATTACATGTGACAATGTTTAATTTGTCTAAATTAGGCCTAAGTTTGGGAAACCAGACCATTCAAACTTATAACACCATGCTTGCCCAAAATTTACCTAAAAGATATAAATCGGCCAAATCAGACCTTAGTCGCTTTGATTCAGACCATATACTGTCTATATGTGACATATTTAAATAAAAAAATGGCATATGGTGATGTCTATTGACCTAATTTAGGACGAATAATGCTACGTTGGTCTAGTTTTGTGTAACATGACCATTAAAACCATAAAATCACCAAGTTTTCCTTAACTTGACCTACATCAAATACAATTTGGCCAAATCAGACCTTATTTGGCCTAATTCAAACCTCATTTGGCTCAAATTAGGCCCAAGTTAAGGTGGGCTAGCCATTCACACTTAAAACCACCCAAATTTTTACCAATCTGACCTAAATCGGAATAATATAAATAAACCAGACCTTGTTTGGTATGATTCAAACCTTATTTGCTTTATAGGTGACATATTTGAACCTTAAAATGGCCTAAGTTGGTATCATTTGACCTAATTTAGGACTAAGTATTGCTATTTTAGCCTCAAAGTGTCCACCTTGATAATAATGATATGCTGAAATCTGCATATACATATGTAGTTGTCTCATGTTATTTATATATATAGTTAGTATTATATATTATGTATATATTTTTATTTACTTTTCTCATTTTATATACTAAGAAGTCTATAAATATATATGTTTTGATGTAATATAGTCCTCAACTGAACTGGCTTACACGTAAATTGACCTAAAATCAAATTTTAGGCCCTAATTTGATAAAAAAAACTTACATGTGACTTTGTTTAATTTGTCTAAATTAGGCCTAAGTTTGGGAAACCAGACTATTCAATCTTATAACACCATGCTTGCCCGAAATTTACCTAAAAAGATATAAATCGGCCAAATCAGACCTTAGTGGGTCTGATTCAGACCATATTCTGTCTATATATATGATCTATTTAAATCCAAAAATGGCATATGGTGATGTCTATTGACCTATTTTAGGATGAAATCATGCTACGTTGGTCTAGGTTTGAGTAACATGGCCATTAAAACCTAAAATCACCAAGTTTTACCTAACTTGACTTACATCAAATATAATTTAGCCAAATCAGACCTTATTTGGCCAAATTCAAACCTCATTTGGCTCAAATTAGGCCCAAGTTAAGGTGAGCTAGCCAGTCACACTTAAAACCACCAAAATTTTACTAATATGACCTGAATCAGAATAATATAAATAAACCAGACCCTGTTTGGTATGATTCAAACCTTATTTGTTTTATAGGTGACCTATTTGAACCTTAAAATGGCCTAAGTTGGTATCATTTGACCTAATTTAGGACTAAGTATTGCTATTTTAGCCTCAAAGTGTCCACCTTGATAATAATGATATGCTATTTGACCTAATTTAAAAATTACATGTGACTTTGTTTAATTTGTCTAAATTAGGCCTAAGTTTGGGAAACCAGACCATTCAAACTTATAACACCATGCTTGCCCAAAGTTTACCTAAAAAGATATAAATCAGCCAAATCAGACCTTAGTCGCTTTGATTCAGACCATATACTGTCTATATGTGACATATTTAAATAAAAAAATGGCATATGGTGATGTCTATTGACCTAATTTAGGACGAATAATGCTACGTTGGTCTAGTTTTGTGTAACATGACCATTAAAACCATAAAATCACCAAGTTTTCCTTAACTTGACCTACATCAAATATAATTTGGCCAAATCAGACCTTATTCGGCCTAATTCAAACCTCATTTGGCTCAAATTAGGCCCAAGTTAAGGTGGGCTAGCCATTCACACTTAAAACCACCCAAATTTTTACCAATCTGACCTAAATCAGAATAATATAAATAAACCAGACCCTGTTTGGTATGATTCAAACCTTATTTGCTTTATAGGTGACCTATTTAAACCTTAAAATGGCCTAAGTTGGTATCATTTGACCTAATTTAGGACTAAGTATTGCTATTTTAGCCTAAAAGTGTCCACCTTGATAATAATGATATGCTGAAATCTGCATATACATATGTAGCTATCTCATGTTATTTATATATATAGTTAGTATTATATATTATGTATATATATTTATTTACTTTTCTCGTTTTATATACTAAGAAGTCTATAAATATATATGTTTTGATGTAATATAGTCCTGAACTGAACTGGCTTACACCTAAATTGACCTAAAATCAATTTTTAGGCCCTAATTTGATTAAAAAAAAAACTTACATGTGACTTTGTTTAATTTGTTTAAATTAGGCCTAAGTTTGGGAAACCAGACCATTCAATCTTATAACACCATGCTTGCCCAAAATTTACCTAAAAAAATATAAATCGGCCAAATCAGACCTTAGTCGGTCTGATTCAGACCATATTCGTCTGATTCAGACCATATTCTGTCTATATATGATCTATTTAAATCCAAAAATGGCATATGGTGATGTCTATTGACCTATTTTAGGATGAAATCATGCTACGTTGGTCTAGGTTTGAGTAACATGATCATTAAAACCTAAAATCACCAAGTTTTACCTAACTTGACTTACATCAAATATAATTTGGCCAAATCAGACCTTATTTGGCCAAATTCAAACCTCATTTGGCTCAAATTAGGCCCAAGTTAAGGTGAGCTAGCCAGTCACACTTAAAACCACCAAAATTTTACTAATCTGACCTGAATCATAATAATATAAATAAACCAGACCCTGTTTGGTATGATTCAAACCTTATTTGCTTTATAGGTGACCTATTTGAACCTTAAAATGGCCTAAGTTGGTATCATTTCACCTAATTTAGGACTAAGTATTGCTATTTTAGCCTCAAAGTGTCCACCTTGATAATAATGATATGCTATTTGACCTAATTTAAAAATTACATGTGACTATGTTTAATTTGTCTAAATTAGGCCTAAGTTTGGGAAACCAGACCATTCAAACTTATAACACCATGCTTGCCCAAAATTTACCTAAAAAGATATAAATCGGCCAAATCAGACCTTAGTCGCTTTGATTCAGACCATATATTGTCTATATGTGACATATTTAAATAAAAAAATGGCATATGGTGATGTCTATTGACCTAATTTAGGACGAATAATGCTACGTTGATCTAGTTTTGTGTAACATGACCATTAAAACCATAAAATCACCAAGTTTTCCTTAACTTGACCTACATCAAATATAATTTGGCCAAATCAGACCTTATTCGGCCTAATTCAAACCTCGTTTGGCTCAAATTAGGCCCAAGTTAAGGTGGGCTAGCCATTCACACTTAAAACCACCCAAATTTTTACCAATCTGACCTAAATCAGAATAATATAAATAAACCAGACCCTGTTTGGTATGATTCAAACCTCATTTGCTTTATAGGTGACTTATTTGAACCTTAAAATGGCCTACGTTGGTATCATTTGACCTAATTTTGGACTAAGTATTGCTATTTTAGCCTAAAAGTGTCCACCTTGATAATAATGATATGTTGAAATCTGCACATACATATGTATCATTTGACCTAATTTTGGACTAAGTATTGCTATTTTAGCCTCAAAGTGTCCACCTTAGTCGGTCTGATTCAGACCATATTCTGCCTATATGTGACCTATTTAAATCCAAAAATGGCATATGGTGATGTCTATTAACCTAATTTATGACGAAATCATGCTACGTTGGTCTAGGTTTGGGTAACATGCCCATTAAAACCTAAAATCACCAAGTTTTCCCTAACTTGACCTAAATCAAATATAATTTGGCCAAATCAGACCTTATTCGGCCTAATTCAAACCTCATTTGTCTCAAATTAGGCCCAAGTTAAGGTGGGCTAGCTATTCACACTTAAAACCACCCAAATTTTTACCAATCTGACCTAAATCAGAATAATATAAATAAACCAGACCCTGTTTGGTATGATTCAAACCTTTTTTGCTTTATAGGTGACCTATTTGAACCTTAAAATGGCCTAAGTTGGTATCATTTGACCTAATTTAGGACTAAGTATTGCTATTTTAGCCTTAGAGTGTCCACCTTGATAATAATGATATGCTGAAATCTGCATATACATATGTAGCTGTCTCATGTTATTTATATATATAGTTAGTATTATATATTATGTATATATTTTTATTTACTTTTCTCGTTTTATGTATATATTATTTTATAAATATTTTATCTGCTTCGTAACCCCAAATATAATTTCATCACGTTCAACTACTTTTTTGTTATGTTAATGTTGTAACTAAGATATCAGATTTGTCATTTTTCTTTTTTATAGATTTGGTTGTTGAAGTTTCTGTTAACATGGACAAGAGTTGGATTGAGCAACCGATTGGCTCCCAAAGGTATATTGATGGGATGTATCAATTTCTTGAATACGCTAAGACAGGAATGAAAGATGGGATGATAATTTGTCCATGCAAGAAATGTAAAGTGGGTAGGAGAAAAGAATATTCTATTGATGAGGTGGAAAGGCACATTTTGTTCAATGGCTTTTTTAAAGATTATAAAAATTGGATTTTTCATGGTCCAAAGAATCTTTTTGGAAACATCATTGCAGACCGCATAAGTAACGATATCCAACAAGCTAATAATCATGAAGTTGAATTAGTAGGCCAAGTTGATGTGGAAGGGCTATTGAGAGACACATTGGGAGAAAATGCTACTCATGTGGGGGATGCATCAACTAGTGATGATAATGAAGGGGTTCCACAAGGTGATAATCCTGATATAGGTGATACTTCTTTTCACCAACCAAATTGTCCTCCTATTGCTGAAGATGACATGAACCATAGAAAATTAGTGGAACTTTCTAATGAAGCACTTTATCCTGGATGTACAAATTTCTCAACGCTCTCATTTGTGTTACGACTCTTCAACTTAAAATCTATGTTTCATTGGTCGAACAAATCTTTCTCGCAATTGTTAGAGCTTCTATTGGACGCCTTTCCACAGTTGACCAAATTTCCATCTTCTTACTATGAAGCAAAGAAATTGATTACTGAATTAGGCCTTGGATATGAAAACATCCATGCTTGTCCAAATGATTGTATGTTGTATTGGGGTGAAAATTCCCACAAGACCCATTGCAATGTGTGTCAAACTTCTAGGTGGAAAATAGTAAAGGGTAATGTGAGTGATGACAATGTAGAAGATAACACAAGCTCTAAAGGACCTCCAGCAAAAGTTATGAAGTATTTTCCATTAATTCCCAGATTAAGAAGGTTGTACATGTCCTCTAAGATAGCTGAAGATATGATATGGCATGAGAAAGGTCGGGTGAAAGATGGAAAATTAAGACACCCAGCAGATGGAGTAGCATGGAAAGAGTTTGATATGATGTATCCAGATTTTTCTGTAGACCCTCGTAGTGTGAGAATCAGCCTAGCTAGTGATGGGTTCAATCCATATGGGATATAAAGTACTAACTATAGTATATGGCCAGTAATTCTTAGTGTGAATAATCTTCCCCCATGGGTATGTATGAAATCATACTCCTTGATTCTATCTATGATAATTCCTGGAAAATCTGGTCCTGGAAATGATATTGATGTATACATGCAACCTTTGTTGCATGAGTTGCAGATATTGTGGGAAGGTGTTGATGCATATGATGCTTATATTGGAGAGAATTTCAAGATGCAGGCATCTTTAATGTCTACAATCAGTGATTTTCCTGCTTATGCAATGCTATCTGGTTGGAGCACAAAAGGTTATTATGCATGCCCATGTTGTACTGAATTCACCCATTCCTGTCGATGTGGGTCAAGAATTTGTTATGGTGGTCACCGTAGGTGGTTACCAAATGACCATTCGTTTCGTTCCCAAAGTAGTTTATTTGATGGGACTAAGGAACATCGTCATCCTCCAATTCCTACAACTGGAAGTGATGTTCTACGAGCACAAGAACGAGTCAGCTTTGAATATGGGAAGAACTCAAGACAAAATTGCAAGAAGAGAGGAAGAAAACAAGGAAATGCATCAACTACTAGTGCTATTGCAGATGACAATACTCCCAATGATGGGGGGCTTTGGAAGAAAACAAGCATATTTTTTTATTTGCCCTATTGGAAGCATATTCAGATTCGTCATAACCTTGATGTAATGCATATCGAGAAAAATGTCTGTGAAAATGTATTGGTAACACTATTAAACGTAGAGGGAAAATGCAAAGATGATGAGAACGCTAGGAGATTCCTTGAGGAAAAAAATATAAGGCAACATCTTTGGCTACAACCACAACGAGATGGAAGTTTTGTTGTGCCTATGACTCCATATTCTATGTCTTCGAAGGACAAGGAATGCTTTTTAAATGTCTTAGCTAAGCTCAAATTTCCTGACGGTTATGCTTCCAACATTTCTCAATGTGTTAATTTAAAACAACGAAGACTTATAAATCTCAAGAGCCACGATCATCACATCCTCATGCAAGACATACTTCCTGTAGCATTACGAGCATCGGGACAAACTGAAGTTGTTGATGTGTTGTCAAATTTGTCTTCATTCTTCAAGTCATTGTGCTCTACGTGCATTAATTTGGATGATCTTGATGCATTACAAGAAAGTATAGTGGAAACACTCTGTCGCTTAGTGATGGAGTTTCTTCCTCCATTTTTCACAATCATGGTTCACCTTTTGGTTCATTTGGTTGATCAAGTTAAACACGGTGGTCCAGTTCAATATCAGTGGATGTATCCCATTGAAAGGTAATAATTTAATATCACCTTCCATTCCTAATTATTTATAATTTACTATTAAAGAGTTCAATTTTGATATCAGAAACTCTGATAATATTTTTGTAGGTATTTATCTCGACTGAAAGGTTATGTAAGTAATAAGTCTCAACCTGAGGGTTCTATTGCGGAAGGCTATATTTTGGAGGAGACTGTTACCTTCTGTTCAAGATATATGGAAGGTGTTGAGATAATACTTAGAAAACCTAAAAGAAATGATGATAATGTTTCACATAAGGGTCTTTACTTGTTTAATTCTGGTGGACGTTGTGTCGGGGCTGAAAAAGTTGTTCGGCTTGATGAGAAAAGCATGTCACAAGCACATCGTTATGTTCTACTCCATTGTGATGAGTTGATGAAAGACCTCAAACAGTAAGAAGCATCGTTGTAACACTTTATTTAATTTACGATTTAAAATTGAGTTAACTTATTGTGTTGCTATAGAGAATTCCTATATCTGAAGCGAGAGGAGTGTCAACAAAAAGGAATAAGAATTACTGAAACACTAGAAGCTAAGTGGCTGCTAGAAGAATTTGCCAAATGGCTTAATTCTCAGGTAACGATAAAATAAACACAGATGTATTGGTCAAATGCCAAGTGAAATAGTGTGGCTAATATACTTTTTCACTCTTGTAGAGACCTCATATCAATGTGAGCAACGACCAAGGTGTGTTAAAAAGGGCATTAGCTCGTGGACTTAATGTCTATGCTAAAAAGCTTCAGGGCTTTATAGTCAATGGCTATAAGTATCAGACACTAGACCGAGAAAGAAATAGAAAGACACAAAATTCTGGAATTATGGTTGAAGCTGATGGATATTCTTACTTTGGAAAACTGACTGACATTTATGAGTTAGATTATTATGGGACATGTAAAGTTGTGATTTTTCGTTGTGATTGGGTAGATATAACCTCAAAACGAGGGTACAAGCTTGATAGAAACAATAATCCTTGTGTGAATTTCTCTAAGTTGATGCACACTGGTAAATCATTGAAAGACGATCCATTTATTTTCTCATCTCAAGCAAAAAAAGTATTTTATGTAGAGGATGAAATAGAGAAACCATGGCTGCATGTCATTCGACATAAGATAAGGGATTCTTTTGATGTTGGGGTGGTCCCTGAGTTGGTTAATGATTTTACTAGCCCAACTTTCTTATGAATTATGCAAATTTCATCTTAAAGGATTCAATTACATGCCTACTGGATCATCACTACATATTTGGATAACTTTACATGACTGGATGTCTTCTCTACTACTAGCTACATGGTGAGTTCATATTTATTAGATGAATTTTATTTTTTTCATCTCTTATGCTCAGAACGTGTGTTCTCCCTTTGCTTTTCCTTTTTTATTAGGTTCAAGTTCCTGTTATAAACAATGCTTAAGTAGTGACAGCTGTTCTTAGCTACTGCCTTATCTAAAAGTGTGTGTATTTGTCACTCACCAACCCTTTTTTTTTCTTGATACACCTCTGCAGCAATATTAGCTCTTTTTGCCTCAAAAACACCTCCTTGACTCGTATTCTTTGTGCAGCAGCAGCAGCAGAGTTCTTCCTATGCTTCATTTGATATGCAAGGGATGTTATTGCATCTAAATAACAGGGGGACTTCACATTGTTGACTATAGACAACTAAGTTGAAATTGATGTGTCTTGTTTGATCCATGGACTAGTGTTAAAGTAATATACCTTCCCGATTAATTTCTTGAATCACGTTTGTTCTAATTTACTCATGTTTCAGGTGTCTGCTCATTTAAGAAGAGAATGTGGCGAACTAAACGAACAACAACAACCTTTGTGTCAAGTGAGCCAATTCCAAGTGGTAATGAAGACAGACCCAGACCAATTCAAGATGAAGATTTGGATGAAATAGAAGACACACAACCAATTCCAAAACGCCCTCGAACTGCTGCATGGAATGAGAACTCTCATGATGATGATGATGTGCTGGAAATAATAGGTTGAAATTTACTGTTTCTGTTATTTAATTTAGTGCCCTTTATCCATTGTAGTTGAATTATGCATGATATTCATAATATATCCATATTGTTGTAGATTCCGATGGAAAAGTTGGGACAAAGAAAGGGCGAGTTCATTTATCACAAGTATGGGTTTTACAAGATTTGAAATTAATTGTCAATTTCAATAAATTTAAACAACCCATAGGGAAAGGAGGACACTTATTGGTGAGATTCCTTGGAGAGGTGGCAAAACAGGGAGAACTTTGTCCAATTGGTGAAAACAACTGGCATGGGGTGCATGATTCCTATAAGCTCGAGATTGTGACCTTAACTAGGGTAAGAAATCACCAATATTATCTATTGGTACATGTAATATGATTGCCATTGAATATGATTTTCTCTCTTAAACAGAGCAAGTTCCATATGCCGAAAGATGTGACAATTGACAAAAGGATCCTAACACATGTGAATGCGAAATGGAAAACCTTTAGGTCCCAACTGAAAAAGCTCCATTTGGATCCCAGTAAAACAGAAGAACAAATTGCAAGTAAAGCGCCGAAGACTTTAATAAGAGAGCAATGGGTATGTTTGGTGAGATATTGGTTCTCTAATACTGGGAAGGTAAGTAAGGCTCTTTGAATAAAATGAAGAAAAAAATATTTTACTACTTTGTTTAAAATTTATGTAGTCTTGAATAAGTTATTTTTTTCCTAGAAACTTTCAACAATAGGAAAGAGGTCACGTGCTCAAAAAGTTGATTGCCATACTACGGGGCCAAAAAGTTTTGCTCAGAAAAAGTTTGACTTTGTGAGATACATTTTGTGATGTATATTAAAGTGAATATGTGCATTTAGTTATAGATAAATAATACTCATAATTATTTTTCCAGGCCCTAAAGGAAAAGAGGGAACCTAGCACCTTGGAAGTGTACAAGATTACTCACCAACGCAAAGATGGAAGCTATGTTCAAAATACAAACACACAAGAATTTTTGGTTTGTTAAATATTTGTTTTCGCATTGCATAGTTGCATGTCCATCTATATTAATTATGATTCTGATGTATAGACCAATTCACATGTTGATTGAAGGAAACCGTTGAAAAGCTAGTGGATGAACGTGTCATTGACAATCCAGAACTACCCAAATCAATGATAGAGGATACCATTTTTACTGAACTAATGTATGATGAAGAAAATTCTAATCAAAGAGTGGTGGGATATGGCCATGGAGTGTCACGTAGTCAAGTATTTGGTTTGAAATCTGATTTGAGCAAGTTACATGACATAGATGACTCCACTGATGTTAGAGGAACACTTGCTTCAATACAGACAGAGAACAAACAATTGAAGAATGACTATGCAAATGTCCAATCTCAACTTTCTCGTATGACTTCAGCACTTGCTAGGAATGGAATTGTTCTTGATGTTTCCATTGGTGGGGATGATAATGGAAGAAACACACTCAATGAAGATGTAAGTACTTATCCATTATTTTCTAAATATGTCCTTCTAATTATCTTGTATTCCTCTATATATTACTGTATGTATCTTGTTGTAAACTGCTGGACAGAGTGAGAGGTCCTTGTGTTTTAGGTAGACAATTGTGTGCATGTGCTTGGCCACTACCTAGAGTACTAGACTAACTTTCGATGTTGTAAAACAGTACTCGGGTTGGCCTAAATTAAACTTAAATCAGGTGTAATGACTAAACAGGCCTGATTTCACCTAATTGAACATAGATTTCTCTAAACCATATTGAATCTAACATGATTTAACCTAAACTAAGTCTGATTTAACCACAATCAAACCTAAATTATAACTAAATGAAGGACTGCCACCTGGCAAACCCATGGGGCATAGGCACCAAGAAAGCTTCCGTTCTCTCAACGTCTAGGTGGGCATCTTGATAACAATGCTTTATATACATTTGATCTTGCTATTGCTGTAGCTTAGAGATATCAAAGTTGTTCTATTCCACAGTCCTGATAGAAGAGGACAGTCCCATTGCCAAGGCCACTTCAAAAGGGAAGGAGTGAGCTAAATGAGGACGACATTTGGAAAGATTGTCTTCTCATTAAATACATGCACCAATTATTTCCAGCCAAACTGGTTCTGCTTCTATTGCCTTCCTCGTATTTGCACTAAGTATATGCTGTGCCATTTTGGTTTAGTGGACGGCTCTCACAAATTATTTACTTATCTAATTGCACACACTCATGTTTTGTGCTTGAGGATTTTTAGTCCTTTGCTCAGCTCTTAGTGTAGGTTTTTGGAGCAATACGGCATCAATATATGGGTTCTTGTTGTTTTGCAACTTCTTTATATTACAGATTTAAGATCTGCATGTCATTTTAAGCATGCATATATGCCCTTGATAGTTTCATGTGGTACTTAGATGTACTATTTTTTGTTTTTGTATTTGGGGTATGGTTGACGGGTTTATGTGATTCTTATATGTTGTTACATACTCTTCTTTTTCAATCTAAAGCATGTAAAAATGAATGTCATAATCTTTGGTCGAAATGACAAAGTACTTGCTGAATTGTTACCAGCCAAACTGGTTCTGCTTGTTTGTCTCAAGTAATTGCATGCTCTGTTATATTGTGCTGTATGTTTTTATTTCCTAACTAATTGTGTGTTTTAGTTATGGTTTAATCACCATACGAAATATAATTTGCCAATGACATGGAATTTCTTTAGCCTTAAATTGCATGCTAGCATTGTCATCAATGATTACTCTACTAGTAAGCTAGGAGCAGAAACATATCCTCAATGTATTCATGGGGTACAAATTCCCTGTTCCAGTGTTACTGTTCTGAATGCATCCAACCATGTACATTTGGAAGAGGAGGGAATTAATCCCCATCTAAAGGTGAATGCACGGCCAAGATGTATTTGACACACAACCGGAACATGATGCTGTCACAGAATTTGCTCCCGCGTTCATGTCGGCCATACCAACGTCCCACAAATGCCCTGTTATACCTCCTTTTCCTCCTGCCATCATCCCATCTGCTTTCTTCTCCTTACATTTCTTCCCCTCTACTTCCTCATGTTCCATCGATTATCTCATCTCATCCTCACTACTACAGATATATAATAATTGATATAACATACTCTCTGGTATCTCTAATTTTACCTTCCACTCATCTTCCATCTGCTATTCTGCTTCAACAGTGTCATCCACCTACACCAAACTTAAACTTTTAAGTTTGTCCCTTTTAACTGGGTGGTTGTCGCAACTCTTTACTTATCATCCTACTAATCATAGTCCAAGTGATATTAATTTAATTGTACGCTCTCTTGGTTTGTGCTTGAGGTTTCTCTAGGTTTTTGCTCAGCTCTTAGTGTAGATTTTTGTTGCAATGTCATCAATATTTGAGTTTTTTCTGTTTTGCAACTTCTTTATACTAGAGATTTAAGATCTGGCTGTCATTTTGAGCATGAATATGCCCTTGATCAAGTGGTTTATTAGGTTGAATATGAATAATTTCCAGTCATCTATCATACATGTGGTCTTCTAGGTCATCACCAAGGAGAGTGTATTATATAGACAGAAGTTCCTAATACACGGGCTACAAAAGATCATGGTAATAATGCAGGAATGCATTGGAATTCTGTAGCAAATTGTTGGCATGTTTTCTATGATCATAATATTCACACACATCATCAACAAAGATCTAAAAGTCATTCGTATAAGTCTATGATAGAAGGACAAGTTACTAATAACAGATATCAACTATTAGATGACATGGATGATGAGGTTGATCAGAATCTAGTAATGGTGACTCCTATTATACATCATAATGTTAGCAATAATAACAGTTACAAAGTTTGGAATAGGAAGCAAAAGTAGGGTTCATCTATGTTAGTGTCTAATTATGTTGGTCCTTCAAATGCTTCTTCACCTGCACAAGTTACTCTTTACTACACCTCTATTTCTACCAATGCTCCTGATATGACTCCCATTATTGCCAAGTACAGCAAGAAACAGCTAAAGAGATTTTGTATAGGTGGCCTTCGAGCTAAAGGAACCAACATGGATGTGCTATCGATTAAACTTGGCAGTCCAGGGTGGCTGACCACCCCCACCACCTCGTCCCAAATGATATCCATTTATGTAAGTTTCACCTTACTATAGCATGATAACGCTCTAGCTGAAATATGGATCAGCCTTCAAAGAATATGTGCACAATCCTTCCTCTTCTACAGAAAAACCAATCATGGCTTAAGCTTCAATAAGATGGAATACAGGTTATCCTTCTCCTCAGCTCTAGCATGCCAATACACTATATGCACGAGCCAGTATAATGGTGGTTCAGCACCATCAGAATTCTGAGTTAAAATATACAAGTCCATCCACATGCTATGGGGAATTTATCTTGCCAGTGCAGTCCATCGTCTGACAGTGAGTTGAATCGGTTTTGAGATAACGAGCTGGAACCCCGTACCAGGGAAATCTGAAGACCATCTCCAGGTTCATTTATATCGATATGGTACACATACTTAGTTTAACATTACTACATTCTGATTCATAGAAACTGAATTATACAGTATTAGTTACAAATAGTTTTATGTTTTCGGTTGTTAACAAATTCAATCGTTCAAAGTTGTTAATTTGCAGACTTAACATGAACCATCTAAATTCCCTTACCCTAGATAAGAGATATTAAAAACACGTGTTTTTAACACTAGGTAGATTATAGGATTATTTTGGTTATCCTACTAATTTGCCTTACAGACACTACTTCTTGCTTTATGTTTCTTAGTTACTTAGTTGCCTAGGCGTGAGTCACTAGTGTGAGGCAACAACCATTTTGGAGTCGGCTGTACTACAACAAATATCAGTGTTTTTCCACGCTATAATATAGGGTTTATCCACGCTGAAAAGTGTGAAAATTTATAATATCCACGCTCAATATAGCATAGAGATAGCGTGGGAAAAAGAAGAGTAAAGAGTTAACCACGCTTTTTCGTAAAGAGTCATCACTCTTTTCCTTATTCCCACCTGATCCCTTCCTCTCTATATATCTATAGTTAGTTTAATTGATCGTTGGCCAACCAACGCAGCCAAGCAGCTCTAGCTATAGGCGTCGGTGATCTAGTAGTCTTGGAGAGGACAGACTCAGATCCTGAAACAACCCCACCCCCAACTTCTCTATAGAGCTGTACCTAGCTACTTAGATAGCTAGTGTAGTAGTATCATGCGGCCCTTCGTGGTCCCTCTCGCTCCCCCATTCTTCTTCTTCTTCTTTTTTACTTTTACTGTTGTAATCTGTAAGCTTCTTGTGCCATTGCTAGCTAGTGGAGACGCAATTTGGTGCGGCGAGCGCCTAATCTGCATGTGCAATTAACCGCTTCTTTCAGCTAGCTACTACCTACTGATCACTCATCTATCGCAGCTGTTTGGATCCATAGAAGAACAATCTTCTTTCAGCTAGCTACTACCTACTGTTCAGTCAATCCATCGTCACCAATAGAGAATATTTTTAATGCCTTCATTGCATATTCTAGTACAGATAATTTTTTATCTTGTATCAATGAAGATGACAGCAATACCAGCTGTTATAGTTCTAGGAATGTTGAATCATCATCTACTTCAGATTCAGAGGAAACTAGCCAACACAGAATATCAAGTCAGAATGCAATTCTTTCTCACAATGATAGAATACCTGGAAGCAGTAGAAAGCTTGATCAACACCCTCATAGTCATCATAATGTTTAGGATTTATTTTAAAATACTACAGAAGAAACATATATCTATGAGCTGAAGAAGTAGAAATCTAAAAGTTAAATAATTGAATTGGCTCCCACTTCATCTATAACCTGCGACTGTGGATATAACAACATCGAAGGGTGTTCCATGCACTACATAAGATACATTACAAGATCTGCCAACATCTACTATAGACATGCAGAACGTTTTGAGCAACATATGCATCAACAAAGAGGCTTTAAGAAGATATCAATAACAGATATGGATGAAGCAGAGTAAGTTGCATGAATAGCATCAATCTATGAATTACAAACCAATAACATGACTTAAATCAAAGTAAAAAAACATGTGTGCTATCGTTGATGATAATTCGATGTCATTTCCATGATGAATCTGAAAATAAGAGAACATCAATGAAATAAGAACAATCATAAGTAAAAGGGAAAAAAGAAAGTGAATATATGGTGAGGTTCTGGATAATACACATGACGGAAGACAGAAGCAGAAAGTGAATATGGTTCTGCAAATTGAGTATAAGGGATACATTTCAGTGCATTACCTGGTAGTGTGTTGGTCATAAAATTGTAGTAGCCTCTCTTCGATTTGAGTAATTGGTATGTCTAATGCAGGTGCCAAGAACAACTCCCATACCCAGCGAAATCCTAGGATGAACTTGGAGTTTTCGAAGAAGATGGAGGCCATGGATAGGCCCCCGGAGGGACCTGTTGAACATGATGGACTTGGAATCTTTGGAGGCAACCACATACCCAAGCAATCCTGCACATATATGAGATCAAGGCTTATCGAGAAAATTAAGGCTCGCTGGTCTGAATTCCCCATATCGAAGGCATCTTTAGCAGCAATATCAGATACACGGAGGAAACCAACGTTCTCTTATTTTATTCAGTTCATACTGGCTTAGATCCTCATACAAAAAAGAATGACTTGGACTTGAACTGGAAACCAAATGTGCCTCCTTGCACACGACAGCAGAATCTCCAGACTTGAGGTGTGGGAGGAGACTAGCTAGTGTGTGGATGGGTGGAGTAGGACGTTTACTTGACGACGGCATTGAGATGAAACTCCAATCAGAGACAAATCAACAGCTAGAGTCAGTTCAGCTGTGTCTTCTATACTGGAGACAAAAACAAAAAGAATCTAACGCATGTTGAAAAGGCTGAGATCAGCTATTGTCAAATTCATGATCCACTAGTTACCAAGAGCTGCTGTCCAAATGCTATCTACAAGTGTGTCGAATTTGGGCACATAAAACCACACAAAAAATGTGTGATCTGCTTCTGTACGTAGACCACACACCACACATCCTTGTATATAAGAAAGAAAATGCAACAGAACAATACAACTCATATCACCAGATGCCCCAATACATAGAAGAGAGAAGAATATGAATCTGTTTCTGAACATAAATAACTCAAAATAATAAAAAGTACACCACACTAACACTTACATGAGACAAGAAATAGAAGTTGAATACAACCATTATCATACCAAGCTGATTACATATAGAAACACGGGTTTACAGACTCAAAATACAGAGTTTAGACATCTGCACATATGAGACTCAAAATACTCAAAATACAGAGTTTAGACCCATTCGACTTTAATTTGGCATATCAAGATCTAAATTGGACCTAATATAACTTAGTATGCCCTCATTTGGCCTTAGCTAGAGCAATTTTGGCATAACATGACATGATCAGACGTAACTCACCCTAGTTTTGCCTACATTGACCTAAATGAGGCCAATATGACAAAATCAGGCCTAATTCCTCAAATAAGATATGTTTTCCCCAAATCATACGTATTTCCCATAGTGTTGATATTAGGGGGCTCCTGACGTAAATTCAAATTAGAAGAAAGATCAGTTGGTTGCTATCATATATTAAATATAGATCAAAAATTAGTTGGCTGCTACTTTAAATTCACTACATTTGCTTCTATCAACTATACATGTCGCATTGCAGTTCAAACATTGATAAAGTAATATGTGCAATAATATGTTAGGGTGGGAGATTTTAAATAGATTCCATTGGCTCAAAACATGGTTAAGATGGGAGATTCATTGAGGCTCACAAACTAATCTACTAGTACTGAAAAGGGTGCCCTTTTAGAGTCATCTAGTTAGCTTGCCTGTCATAGTGTATCGATGACTTTCTGATGTCAGATCTTCACCATTCTGATCTTCCAAAAACACAAAGTTCCTTCTTATCCTGCATGCAATCTTTTGAGTTGTGCTCCACATTGAGCATAATAGGGATGTCCCAATCCAGCAAGCAAGTAGCTGGATTTTATCCTCAAATTTATAAGATCTCGAGGAAGCAACTGAACAAAAGAAAAATCCTACAGAACGTCAGCAATCAATAGCAAAGAATGTAATACAACATGATAGAGAAAGAAAAAAAAAAAGCAATGAACAAGACTTACTCAATGGCCCAATGAACTAAAGCTTTAGGAAAGAGCATAGAAACCTTCTCATAGCTGCAGGGCTGCCCATTGATTTTACTGATCTAGGTTATGTACCTTTAAAAGTTAGATCATCTCGTAGAATTGAATACAATAATCACAATGACATTGTCGTACCGTAAACAAATACATATAAAACAATAGATGATTAAATATTTTCTTAATCAGTAAATACATACATACAAATCAGTAAACAAATATATATAAAACAATAGATGATTGAATATTTTCTTAATCAGTAAATAAAAAGATACCAAACACTAAATTCATATAAGTAAATCACTAATGCAAAACAATAGATAAATACATATAAATCAGTAAACAAATACATATAAAACAATAGGTGATTAAATGTTTTCTTAATCAGTAAATACATAGGCGCAAATCAGTAAACAAATATATATAAAACAATAGATGATTAAATATTTTCTTAATCAGTAAATAAAGAGATACAAATCAGTCAACGAATATATATATATATAACATTAGATGATTAAATATTTTCTAAATCAGTAAATAAAAAGATACCAAACACTAAATTCATATAAGTAAATCACTAATGCAAAACAATAGATAAATACATATAAATCAGTAAACAAATACATATAAAACAATAGATGATTAAATATTTTCTTAATCAGTAAATACATAGGCGCAAATCAGTAAACAAATATATATAAAACAATAGATGATTAAATATTTTCTTAATCAGTAAATAAAGAGATACAAATCAGTCAACGAATATATATATATATAACATTAGATGATTAAATATTTTCTAAATCAGTAAATAAAAAGATACCAAACACTAAATTCATATAAGTAAATCACTAATGCAAAACAATAGATAAATACATATCAATCAGTAAACAAATACATATAAAACAATAGATGATTAAATATTTTCTTAATCAGTAAATACATACATACAAATCAGTAAACAAATATATATAAAACAATAGATGATTAAATATTTTCTTAATCAGTAAATAAAGAGATACAAATCAGTCAACGAATATATATAAAACAATAGATGATTAATATTTTCTAAATCATGCACTATTACAGTTCTTGCAAGAGTTTGATCCTTAAAATGTAAATTACTGATTCTAAATCAGTCACTATTACAGTACTTGCAAAAGTTCAATCCTTAAAATGTAAATTACTGATTTTGAAGCAGTGCAAGTAATACAAATCAATAAATTAAATTTTAAAAACTGAATCACTAAGTTTTGCATTACTTAAAATTTTTAAGTTAAAAGTATTACATACATACACAATTATACGTGGGCTTTTAGCCTTTTACTTAGCAATTAGCATCACTTATTTGCCATCTACAGAGTATAGATTCTATAAACAATAAATAATTGTTGTATTAAACTTACGTTTACAGGTTCAAAGTTCAAACAGATTACAGCCATACAACAGGTTCAAAGTTCTATGCATACTAACAGGTACATGCGTATGCTTGTCAACAGCAATACAAATATAAAAAAAGAAAACATCCAGTTCAAGATGGCGAGAAACAGGGGATGATGCCAAGTGTTAATGGTATTGCTTACCTGCCGAGATAGCCGAAATGTGGCACAACCGTCAGCAGTCAGCACCGACTTGGAGCAGTGGCTACTAGCTCTTTGGCGACAGGGACTGGATGAGAAGGAGGGGGGAGAAAACAGAGGGAGAAGGACAGCTTGCGTCAACAGGATCCTGTAGAACGAAAAAAAATAAAAACAGAGGACGCGGTGAGAAGATGAGGGGGAGGGCGCTGCAAATAACTGGATAGAGGGGAGGGAAGGGGAGAGAATACATACCTGATCGCCCGCCGGTGGAAGACGCACACAGCGGGTGGGCGGCCCAGCAGGTTCTTTGCGTCGGCCCAGCCTGGTTGTCGCACACAGCAGGGGCGTCGCCGCGTCAATCGGCCCGGCTTGTCGACAGGAGAGGAGAACGGGGGTGGAGAGGGGAGGGAAAGATAGAGGAGGGGAGGCGGAGGGGATCGGCAAAGAGGTTCTCGTGCGTTCCAAGGTTGGCCGGTGGAATTCGGAGCATCGGACTTGCCCGGCAGCATCAGACTTGCCCGGCAAGACTTGTCGCGCGCGCGGTGCGGAAACAGGGCAGCGAACAGCGTCGAGAACTGAAAAGGCATGATGAAAATAATTCCTCTCCATTAGGGTTATATTTATAGATTTTTAGGAGAGATCAATCTTTCCTAGTACTCCGTTCAAGTAAGGTCGTATCTTTCCTAGTACTCCTCTTTTTTTTTTATCGGAACAACATGTCCTAGTGGTCGTATTTTTAGTTGGGCTTGCAACGTTTTTTTTAATTCAATTGGGCCACAATGGGCCTCACGCCTGGGCGGAGCGCCTGGCCCGCCTAGTCGGCCGCCCGGACGCCTGGACGCCTAGCCCGCCTGGATTGCATAATAAAACATTGGGCGCCTGGGTTGAGGCGAGGCATGGGCCGCCTGGGCGCCCGCCTGTACAACTCAGCTGTGGACATAGAGTATGGAGCTAGGGGCATAAGAAAACTTCCATCTTCTTGAGGTTTAAGCCAAAGATGTTTCCTTATATTATTTTCCTCAAGAAATCTTCATGCATTTTCATCGTCTTTGCACTTCCCCTCCACATTTAAAAGTGTTACCAATATATTCTCACATACATTCTTCTCTATATGCATGACATCAAGGTTATGACGAAGAGGATTATATTCCCAATATGGCAAATCAAAAAATATGCTTCTCTTCTTCCAAAGACCCTCCTCTTCAGCAATATTATCATCATCAATATTAGCACTACTTGTGGAGACATCTTTGAATTTTCTTCTTCTCTTCTTATTGTGACTCCTTGGACCTTTTCCATATTTAAAGGAAAGTCTTTGTTGTTCCCGCAGTACATCACATCCAGATTTAGGAATAGGAGCACAATCATACTCCTTAGTCCCATCAAATAGATTGCTTTGCAGTCTAAAAGGATGGTTATCTGGTAGCCATCTACGGTGACCACCATAACAAATCTTTGAACCACATCGATAAGAATGAGTAGATTCAGCACAACAAGGACATGCAAGATAACCTTTGGTGCTCCACCCTGATAACATAGCATATGCAGGAAAGTCACTTATGGTAGACATCAAAGCTGCTCGCATCTTAAAAGGCTCTCTGCTATAAGCATCAAAAGCATCAATTCCATCCCATAATAATTTCAACTCATGTAGCAAGGGTTGCATATAGACATCAATATCATTTCCAGGACTAGATTTTCTTGGGATTATCAAAGAAAGAATCAAGGAATAGGGTTTCATACAAAGCCAAGGAGGCAAGTTATTGATACTAAGAATAACAGGCCAAGTACTATAATTTGTATTTTGCATACCATAGGGATTGAAGCCATCACTTGCAAGGGTAATCCTCACACTACGAGCGTCTGAAGCAAATCCTGGATACATCACATCAAACTCTTTCCATCTCTTTGCATCTGCCGGGTGTCTTAATTTTCCATCTTTGGATCGAACTTTCTCATGCCATATCATATCTTCTGCTATCTTTGAGGACATGTACATCCTTTTCAATCTTGGAATTAGAGGAAAATACTTCATAACTTTTGCCGGAATTCCTTTCAAGCTAGAACTATTTTCATTCTGAACATCACCCACATTACTTCTTTTTGTCTTCCACCTAGGAGTTTCGCATACACTGCAACGATCCTTATGTGAGTTTTCACCCCAATACAACATGCAGTCATTGGGACATGCATGTATATTTTCATATCCAAGGCCTAATTCCTTAATCAATCTTCTAGCTTTGTAATAAGAACATGGAAAAGAGGTTAACTGTGGAAAGGCATCTGACAGAAGCTCTAACAATTGTGTGAAAGATTCATCTGGCCAATGAAACATACATTTAAGATTAAATAATCGTAAGAGAAATGAGAGTGTTGAAAAGTTAGTGCAACCAGGATAAAGTTCTTCATTAGATAGTTCCACCATTTTTCTATATTTCACATCATCTTCAGGAATACGGGAACTATCACTTCGATGATGATCGGTGTTGTCAGCACGAATATCATCACATGTGTCTTCTTCATGACCTACACCTATCGATGCATCACCCATATTAGTAGCATTTATTCCCAGTGCATCTCTCAATAACCCTTCCATGTCATCTTGACCTACTAAATCAGATTCATGATTAGCAAATTGTTCATGATTTCCATCTTGTTGGTCAGCAGTGAGATTTTCAAAAAGATTTCTTGGTCCATGGAAAATCCAATCCTTATAATCATTGAAAAATCCATTGTATACTAGATGTTTTTCCACATCATCAATGGACAATTGTTTTTTCCAAGCCACTTTACACTTCCTACATGGACAAACAATTTTTCCATTTTCCATTCCAGTCTTAGCATATTCAAGAAATTGATAGATCCCATCAATATAATCTTCAGAACAAACTGGTTTTTCAATCCAACTTTTATCCATATTATACAGCTTCAAGAACCTATTTATATAATAGAAAACATCATTTATGAAGAAAAACACATGTATAAAATATGGATATGTATGTTTGAGAAGAAAAACATATAAAGGTTATCTCAAGTATTAATTAGTCAAAATTTCACCAATATAAAATCTCACATTATCTATACAAGACTTAACTTACCATAACTAAGTCAAAATTAGGCATAATTTAACCTAAATGGGGCCTAAAATAACCTAAAAGATGCCTTATTTTACTTAACTTGAGCAAATCAGACCTAAAATGATTTAACTTCGTCCTCATTTTCACTGACCAGATTCTATTTGTGCAAAATCATAGAAATCACATCTCTTGTTACCTATATTAGACTTAAATTTCCATAACTTGGTCTAAATTAGGCCTACTTTGTCCTAAATGGGACCTAACTTGCCTTAATTTTACTAAATCAGACCTAAAATTACCTCTGTTATCCTAGTTTTAACTAACAGATCTCCTGACCATAATCACACCTAATTTAGCTAGATCAGGCATAGTTTGAAGGGGGGGTATTATAGATTTTCTTCCAACTCTAATCTTATTAGTCATATATCATTTTCAAGTGGTTAGCTAATTCAAAGGATATGGTATTAGTATTACATATATTATATACGTATACTAAGAAGTGAATTCACATACTTAAAAAATTACAAAAACAAAAATGTCCATTTGTAATACAATTCTAAAAATAATTTGCTTCATATGAATGTATACTTATACTTTCCATATGAATTTGTTTATATATTAGGTGCATGCGATGTGTGGAAATGAACTTGTTCAAATATTGTGTGTATCCATTAGCTATTAAAGACATCTAAGTGGACGGCTGAATTTTGAACCCAGTCAGACAGAACATGCCATAACTTAGGCAGATTCAGGTTGAATGTGCTGACTTCCAACCTTTCGAGATCATTGATGCAGTAGACTTCCGCTCACCATTGCCTTTTTTCCCCTTGTGGCTGATGGGCCAGTACTTCTTTGTCATTCTGTTGGGCCCTGATGGTAGCAGTTGGGCCAGTGGAGGTCATCTTCCTCCCAGCTCCTCTGATCCAACTGATTCTTTGAGCTTGGTGTTTCAGCAAACTCTGGCGCCGTCTTATCCCAGCGACGCCATCGTCTCCCAACGCTGCTTTGTCTCCCAACATCGTCGCCTTCTCCTAGCACCGGTGGTTGCCCCACAATCATCTCCAAGTGCCAGCACCAAGAGTGGTCAAATTGAGACTGATGTGAACGGTGCTTTCTAAATTGGGGATCCTGGCGGAGTGATAGGGAGGTGGTTAGAAAGGGCGCGGCAAAATGGGAGAGGGAACGGCATTTCGACGGTGCCTGGAGGGAGAGGGACGAAAAGAGGGGCGTTTCCACGGTGCGTGGGAGGAGAGGGGTAGCGCGAAAGAGGGGCGAGCGAATGACTTGATCACTAGGCAGCAAAATATTTCCATGCTTTTAACACGTAAAAAGAAAACGATGGTTAGTATACATCGTTTGTTGTAGAGATACATCCCTCGTTTGTTATGCGTATCCACTCGCAGGATGAGAATTAGCGAGCAAAACCCTAAACTCAAGAAAGCAAGGGGCATTGCAAGGAGGAAACCTTGCCTTTGGGTTTTAAGTTCTCTACCCCAATTTTTGGGTCTAGCATCTGAAAAAACACTTTTCACTAAACCAAGCGAAAGACATCATCACCATCTCTTCTGTTATTTAGCAATAGTCAACATTGACGATGAATCAGACGGCTCAGAGGGTCACCGCGTGAAGAAAAGCCTCGGTAGTTGGTAGGATTCATAAAAGTTTGGATGATGTCAAAAAGCTGAAACACATCAGGCGGTAGTGACTACCATCCATAGGGATTATACTGGTGAATGGTTAGGAGGAGGTGCCTCCCTAGGCCAGCTAGGATCGAGCTAAAATGATTGCTTTGTGGTATGGGACGCATGCTGCTGCCAATAAAGGCTACCTCTCCTTGATTCTATATATAGGTGGCTAACTGGTTTTTGTAGCAATGGACAATCAAGGACCAGTTACGAGCATACACCTCAGCACAGCAAACACAGGATTCGTATCCTCAAATGCCACCATCCATTTCAACCACTAAAAAGCGAATGGTCTAGCCGATAAGCTTGCCAATAATGCCCTCAGCCATAGTAGTTGCCTTGAGTACATGATTGTCTTCTTTTCTCATTCATTGTTATGCTATCGATATGAATTCCAGTCCATTTATGCACATCAATGAAGGAAATTGTGTTGTTTTCCTGCAAGAGGATGGATTACATAAATAATTTTGACTTACCCCCCCCCCCAACCAGCACCACTTCCACAGAAAAACACTCACAACTAGGCTTTAGCAGCCTCCTGGAAACTCAATATCAACAAAAAAAAAATACAAAGAAAAACAACAATTTATCTGCCGCCTGAAGCCTAAAATATTTTGGTTGTGTGTATTAGCAACAGAATGCTAAATACAGCAATACAGATTAACTGTGAAAACAAAGAAATTTGGCATTTGTTAGTAAAATTCAACTGACAAACTGAATGCATTGAAATTCTGGCCATCAACAAACTAGCTCTTTCATATGTATCTCTCAATGGGAACGACAAAATTTGAAGAAATTTCAACATTTACTTGGGAATTTTAATCCCACAAAACATTGCACACTAGTTAGGGCTATGCTTTCACAATATGGGAAAATGTACAATTTTCATTTTATTTGCAAACTTATAACCTAATATATCCTAAAAAATCCCAGTAAATCAATTATAACATCAAGATCACCAGAAAATGGAATATCTTGGAATGAAGTCCACTTTTTTGGTTCAGGATAATAAAGCTAATACAACATATTTTGGTTAGAAGTGCAACCTTTCACATATGTACTGCTACAAGGGAGTTGTACTAGCTAGCATATCAATAATGCTAGGAGAGGAACAACAGTGGCTAATTCCGATCTTTATGAACATAAATCTGTATAGATCATAGTGATCTTCTTACATATTGAGGAGTTTCTCCTCCAAAGGGATGTATACAATATATTTTTCTAGGAAGACATCAGCAGGAAAGATCAAAGAATATCAATAGCCTCACAAGCAAGCGAGAAGCTGACCAGTTCAAAATTATCATGTGCCAACTGAGGATAACACCCAGAATTGAGCTCCTTCTACTTTTTTGAATGAATACAAGTGAGATTTTTACTGAATTGCTAGAAGTGAGTGTAGTGGACGACCTGGAAACAGCATAAGAAATGACCTTTACAACTGCTTGATTACCAAGATGTCATGCATAAGATTTTTATTGATTTCCTCTAGAGATTCTTCAGTAAAATGTGTTTACCTCGTGTGGCTTCCAACAAGGTAAGCATTAATTAGTCAAGTGCCGATGGTTTGCGCCTGAGGCATTCTACCATTTCTGTACAGACAACTCTAAAGAATGAAAACGCGGCACATAGATTCACTACCCATTGTCTTTGATCATAACCTGATGTAGTTCAACAGCTTTTGCCAAATCCCCTTGAGCACAACATCCTTGTATCAAAATCTTGTAGGCTAATATGTCAGGCTTCACTCCTCTGCTAATCATAACATCCCACAGCTTCAAAGCCTCCAGCAGCGTCCCATGTTTACAGTGACCCAGAACAAGAGTTGAATAGCTTATACAGTCAGGTAAAACTCCCTTATCCATCATCTCGTCGAGGATAGTTGTTGCTTCCTGAAGTTTGCCCAGTTTGCAATAGCCCTTGATTAGCATGTTGTATGTTACTCTGCTTCCTATGAGGCCTTCTATCATTGCCTTGTGAAGACTGGCTGCTTCCACTAGTTTCCCTTCTTCCACAAGGTAGTTTAAAAAGCATCCATAAGTTATCTCATTAGGCCGGATTCCCCTAGTCACCATTTCCTTGCAAAGAAGTTGTGCTTTATCAGCAAATCCTGCCTTGCATAAAGCATCAATCAGTACTGTGTACGTAATGACATTAGGGTTGCCACCCTCAGCAATCATTCTATCTCTAAAAGTAAGTGCATCGGTGAGCTGCCCTGCTTTGAGATATCCATTTAATACCTTTGTATAGAATGTCGTGTCAGGTTGTACATGTTGATGAGTCATGCAATCTAATACTTCTAATAATCTAACATTGTTGCACAACAAATCTGTCCCTTCAATAAGGAAACTATAGCAAACAACATCCAGTTTTAAACCTTGATCCATCATCTCTTTTACCATATTGTAAGCATCTTTTACCCTTCTTTCTTTACATAACCCTTGCAAGACTGCACTGTAACAAAACTCATTCAACCTAATATTTCTACTCTGAAGTTTTTTTATTAATGCCTTGGCTTCATTAACTTTTCCTACAGTGCTAAGACAACTTATCATAGGCCTGTATGTGTAATTGTCAGGAAGAAGGCCTTTCCTTAACATTTCACCATATAGTTGGAAAGCCCTTTCTGAATCTCCGTTCCTACTATACCCATCAATCATAGCATTGTAGGTGACTTCATTTGGTACTATATTGTAAACCGTCATTTCAGAGAACAAATTAGCTGCTTCTTCCACCAAACCAACACGAAAGCATCCATTGATTAGCGCACTGTAGGAATATGCATTAGGCGAGACTCCTCTGCATAGCATCTCTAGGTGGAGCTCAAGTGCACGATTGAAATCTCCAGCTCTACAATGTCCGCTAATCAAAGAGGTGAAAGTCATCTCATTTGGCATCAAACCCTGCTTGATAATATCTGTGTATAAAGCGTCTGCCTCAGACAATTTTCCTGACTTACAGTACCCACTTATCAGTGAATTGAATGGATAAACAGAGACAGTTAACTTCGCATCTCTCATTTCATCAAACAATTGAATGGCAGCCTTCAAGTCTCCTCTCCTGCAGAGACAATCAATCAGGATAGAATAAGTAACCTCGTTAGGAAGAAGACCTTTCTCCTTCATCTTCCCAAACAGGAAACTGGCATCCGCAAACTTCGCATTCTTGCAGAGGCTGTTCATCAAAGCATTGTAGGCAAATAAATTGGGAATAATTCCCAGCTTCCCCAAGCGATTCACCAAGGAAAATGCTTCTTCAATGTCCCCATTCTTCCTCAAACCTTCCACAATCGCTGAAGCAGCAGCCTCGGATGGAGCCAATCTCAGATCCATCATCTCTTCTAGCACATTCTGTGCTTCCTTAATGTTGTCTATCTTACAAAATCCAAGAACCAATGTGCAGTAAGTAACCTCATCCGCTACAAGGCCTTTGCCTGCTAGCTCGTTCTTAACCTGAAGAGCCTCAAAAACCTTCCTGGTCTTGCATAGCCCATGAACCAGCACATTGTAAGTGACAACACTGGAGTTGGCACCCTCGCGCTCCATCTGCAAAACCATCTGCTTGGCCTTATCCAGGTCCCTAAGTTCGCACAAGCTCCGCACCAACACCGTATAGACGTATACATCGGGAGACACCCCGAGCCTGATAATCTCGTCATACACTGCAACAACCGAATGGAAAAACCTCGCCTTTGCCAGGCCGTTCATCAGAGTGCTGAAGGTACGCACTTCCAAAGCGAACTCCCTCGCCGCAGAGAGCCTGGCAACCTCGAGAGCGTCGGAAACCCGCCTACCCTGGACGTACACCTGGACGAGGAGGTCGAAGGCCGCCGAGCACCTTCCACCCCGGTCAAGCCCATGTGCTTCGACGATACTCTGGAACACCTCTCCTGGGGCCGCGTCACAGCGGGAGACGAGGGTTTGGATGAGAGAGACAGCGGGCCAGTGGAGGCCGGAGCGGACGAGGGAAACGACGAGGATGCAGAAGGAGGCGACAGAATGTGGGAAAGACCGGTGAAGACCGAGGAAGTTGAAGAAACGGAGGGCCAAGCGCGGGTCGCCTCCATCGCCTAGAGTTCGGGCGAGGAGGAGCTCAACGTGGTGCGGACGAAGTCGGCAGGAGATGTAGGGGCTAGCGAGGGCGGCGCCCCAGCTTTGGCTAGAGTAAAGGATCCCACGGAGGATCTCGACGAAGCCTTCCTCCCTCTCGAATCCTTCGGTGGGGACAAACTGTGGCCGGGATACTGGGGAGCAACGGGCAGGAACGGTGGCAAGAGCACGGCGAGAGAGGAAGGCGGGATTGGGGGTGCGGCGAAGGCTTGGAGGCATGTTGCATTAGGAAGACTATGCTTGTTCCACCCAAGTCTAAATTGAAGGGAAGTTTTTCAGGAAGAATAGTTTTATTGAATACTCCAAGCTTCTTACTTTAAACTATAGGCATAGCACTTAACATTAAGCTTTGTTAGGGTGAGTATCTCGTTATTTTTTGGTTAACGGTTAATTCCATTCAGTTAATCGGTTGCTTGGAATTTCAAATTTTAGTCATTAATCTAGAATCAGAAAAGATTACGGTGTTTCGGTTAATGATTAATTTGATCGACCAATTTGGTTGACTGAATAACACTCATGTAACATTAGTTCTTGAAAGTACTCTCAAAATTTTGAAAAATTATCAATTCATAATAGTCATGTATATAAATATATTACATTTAGTTCATGAAAAATTGATTAGTATATAAATGGTGAGGTTTGTTGAAATAAAATTATAGTTGATACTTTTCTATAAATAAATAATGGTTATTCAGTTAATTCGGTTAAACAAACATAAGATATTATTAACTAACAAAATTGTCTAATCAATTAACTAAAATCATAAATTAAATTGACCAAATTGACTAAATTATACCAATTAATTTAACTATTCAATTAATCGGTTAATAACTAAATTATGCTCACCTTAAACCTTATCGGTTGTAGTACAACGGTGGGTT
Organism: Alisma plantago-aquatica; assembly: GCA_963693085.1. Lineage (NCBI taxonomy): Eukaryota > Viridiplantae > Streptophyta > Magnoliopsida > Alismatales > Alismataceae > Alisma > Alisma plantago-aquatica. The sequence continues at coordinate 1,339,965,458 of OY856409.1, read as the reverse complement.
GTAAATCTATCGGGATACCAAAGTAAAATTTATCTTGTATTGCGGTCGTGATGGAACTATAAATCCTTCTACACATAAAATATACATATCAACTATCTTATGTGTTGTAACAAAATAATATCTAACATATGATATGGGATTATTGTTCATTAGAAAAAGTATAATCATCACAATGTGAAAATCAATGGCTCTTTCTCCTAGAGTAAGGCTATAAATGGGTAGGGTAATAGTATTACCTATTTGCCCACCACTCATACCTATGATAAGGGTAAGTATACTTTTTACCCACCACCCGTTTATCCTTTATCTGCTTTATTCGCATCTAAAAAGGAGAAGATTTACCATACCTGCTTCATTATTTACTATTAGTATAAAGTTGAACTAAAAAGTTTAGATTATAGTACATGTATTGATGCCTACTAAAGCATCACCGTTACTTTCCTAACTTGTACTATTATGATTATAGATATGTAGTAAATAGTGGACAGCATGTCACACTTTTCATAACAATTTTAGTGAGAAAAGTGAATTCCTCAACAATAAATAATATGACTACTATCTTAAAATAGTTTTAGGAGTGTCTAGTGTTCTATGTAGGGAATATCATATGAAACTATTGCCTAATATATATATATATATATATATATATATATATATATATATATATATATATATATATATGTATGTATGTATGTATGTATATATACCCATTTCACTAATCACTCTACTCAGTTATCTTACGGGTAAAAGGGTGCGGGTAAGGGTAGGATAAGTTTTTTTACAAAAATGATAATTACCCTACCCATTATCCACAACTTTGGCATGGGTAAAGGTAAGAATAAGCCTTTACCTTAGCCTACCCTAGCCATTTACAACCTTCTCCCAAAGTTACTACATGTTGCATCTGACAAAGAAGTCTGACTACGACTATTACTTGTGGCATGGATCTCTCTTTATTTTTCATGTTAGTAGTGCTTTTATGCTTTAGAGGCTTGTTACGTATTTTCTCTGTCTCTGTTTCAAATTAATCTTATTACTTGGTTTAACATTGACTACATTTTGTACTGTGATTGATACTTGTTGCACCTCTTACTTCATCCTTCATTTCACGTACTCTTTTAATATAATGCATAAAAAATCATTAAAAATGAAGGCAACGAGAACCTCCAACTAATTAATACAAAAATAAATGAGACAACCATCATAGAGAATCCCACTGGAGATTGAGCTTAGCAAGCATATGGTTTCAAAGAAGTGATTCTCCTACTGGCTCCAAAGTGATTCTCCTACTGGGAGGGTTTGAGGAAGTTCAATACAAATTTTAGCAAGCATATGAGGGTGAGGAAAAGGTCATGGTCAACCATATAGCCTCATGATAACCTTCCCACCAAACACTAAGGTGGAGAAGGTTCTATCCCTTGAGGTCACAAATGATCTGAGTCACCTGTTGGTTAGCACATGATATAAAACTCATAAGATTATATATAAATTTAGTTCATTTACAACCTTCTAGAAGTGGCTACTAGTGATCATCTAGAATGCCTATAACACAACGATCTACTTGTGTATTGTGGGTTTCTCCTTCAAAAAGGGTATGCAAGACACTAACGTGAAAGATTAAAGAATTTTAATTAAATCACAAGCAGATGAGAAAGCAAATCAGTTCAAAACTACCACGGTGCCAACTAAGGAGCATACTTACAGTTCCATTTACTCATTTGAGGGGAGATATTACAAAATTTCTAAAAGTAAGTGTAGTATATAGCCTTAAAAAAATGAAGACATAATTTTACAAATGCTAGATTAACAAGATGTCATGAATTGAAGTTTTATGTGAGGATCTAAATCGGGTTTCTCTTCGTCACTGGATCTACAAGTAGTAGACATGGTACCAGCGTGGGAGGAACTGTCTTATTAGCATGGTGCCACTTGTATGCGTCTGTGTCCCCTCTTCATCTAACACTCCATCAATGCGAAGGTATATGGATGTATCAATGTCCTTTACTATGCCAAAAGGGAGATCTTATTCTTTCGTGGAACATATGCTAAACACAATGTGATTAGAAGGGATCACCTCACAATATAACATAGGCATGTGAAGTTCTTACGGAGGTGGAATTACCTCATTAGGTGCAACCTGATTTCTTAGTAGAAGGTGATTAACTCATGCGACTTCCGACAAGGTAGGCATTCATTACTGATCAAGTGACAATGGGTTTCACCTGAGGGATTCTATCAATTCTATTCATTTTTTTCATAAAACTCTTAAGAATGACAAAGGTACATACTAGATTCACCACCTATTGTCTTTGATAGTAACTAATGTAGTTCCAAGTTTTTGCCAAATCCCATTGATCACAACATCCTTGTATTGATATCTTGTACATCAATATGGAAGGCTTCACTCCTATGTTGATCATAAGTCTCATGGCTTCCAAGCGTTCAGTAGCATACCATGTTACCCTGACCCATAAATAGAGTCTCATTGCTTATATAATCAGGTGACACTCCCTTATCCATCATCTCATCAAGATCATTCTTATTTCCCTTAGGCCTAGTTTGGCTGCTGCAATTCTAATTGTCGATATTTTATGTACGATATACATAGGGAATCAACATTAACGGTCATCGTTATGTATTTGCTACTTATCGTTGTGTATATAGTTTAACAAAAAAATGGTAGTTGTGAATGACGTCAGGAGGGCTTTAGAATTTCCAGAGTTCGTGCTCCGTATCACTCATTCTGTGTGTCCTTCCCCTAAAAAGAACTAGTCACCTTACCGGCCTTGTCTCAGCTGCTCGACCAGCAAATACCAGAAGTTGTATAATTATATAGGCAACTACAAGGATTTCCAAAGCCTTTATCCAAACTAGGCCTTAAGTTTTCCCACTTTGCATTAGTCCTTTATCAACATGTTGTATGTCACTCCACTTCTTATGAAGCATTCAATCAAGGCTTGTGAAAATTGGCTACTTTCACTCGTTTCCTTCTTCCAAAAGATTTTTAAAAAAGCATCCATAAGTTATCTCGTTAAGGTTGGATTCCCCTTGTTCCCATTTGCCTAGAAAAATGTTGTGCTTTATAACAAAATTATGCATTGCATGAAGCATCTATTAACATTATGCATTCTATTATGACAGACAAAGCCAAGATCACTCTTAGGTCTCATGAATAGGATCACTCTTAAACATTAAGTTACCTTATGATAAACATTTGAAATTACAAAAAGATATATAACAAATCACATGTTGAAAAAAATAACTCTAAAAAGTTTGATTTTAAACACATCACATCATATAGATAATTCATACAGTACAAAAAAGTGACAAATGGTATGTAACCACTTATCATGTACATAAAAGTATTGTTATAAGCTTTTGACATGCTCAAAGTATGCTTGTACATGTTCCACTTGAATATTTACAAGATACATTCATTTAAATATATGTGTTATGTAAATGCAATAGAAGTAGGACACTTATTCCGAAAATGTGAATGAAGAGGAACAAATTTTGACACACTCTTCCAAAGCCAACACCCATTGTCACCTACAGTTGAGGTGAGTAATGTTGAGTACGCTCCCTTGTTAATGTTGCGACTATTTCCTCTAGGATCCCCAAACTTTTTAAGGTATCCCTTATGAGACACAAGGCCCCAAGAGTGGCTCAACAACATACAAGGGCCAAAGATATACAACTCGCAATTGATAATTTAAAGGTATATAAAGTAAATAAATATGACCAAATAACATATCCTAACAGATACAATGAATATGAAGGATCATAAAGTGTTAACAACATGCACTATTAATGGTTGAATCCTATATTTGTCTAAGCTCCCTAATAAACTTGACTACACCGACCAAGTTGTTTTTGTAAGGAATGTAACTCCAGATAACATATTGTATACATATTAAGGATTGTTGTACCATTAAGACTGCTTAGATCCCAACTTGTATGAGATATCTTACTTGTAGGGGCACATCAACTAGGTAACCTATATAAACATTGGAGTTTGTATTTTGGTTACTGACAAATGAGTCCTAAATTATATTGAGAGCTCTAAATTTGCAATCTCAAACATCATGCCCAACTTCTCAAAATTCTACTTAATGGATTCATATCACTAATATTAAGAAATGGTAATCTCCTTCAAAGAAGAAGTAACTCTCCCTACTTACTTTAAAGAAGTTAAGATAACCACATCTCATGAGGTGTCACTAACTCTCAAATATATTAGAAATATACTATTCTATGATAACTTATCAAAATCCTCTAGACTACTACAAGTACACCTATTTCACTTCCCTACTTTAGTCCTCAAGAGAAGATATATGCATGGTACTCAGTGCAAACCTAGATAAATTGTGACACTCAACCATGGTATCAAAGCATAAGCACACTCATAGGTTGTATGCCCACAACAAGACAAGAAAATTCAAAAACAATAGTTGTACCAATTTTGATCAGCATCATAAAGTAGTAAGGTAAGTAATGTCAACTAAAATGTCTAACAACATTCATATATATAAGATAACTAAAAAGGTCCATTATATTTGTATATCTTCTAGTAATTGTACAATGTCATAATGAATTATTATGATAAAATAATTGTGCATATCGTAATTACAACATGTAAAATATATACAAGACATACAACTAAACATTGGATTGTAGATACATCATCATGTAAAACACCTTACTCAGGACTGATTGTAAAGGGAAAACTGTAGAAACCACCAAAAGGCAATATCCCCAACTTCTTCTTATTCACGCTTGGGGAAAGGTGACTCTTCACTACCAACCCCAGGGGGGAGTGTTGAGAACCTAAGTGGGTGGGAAACTATGAGAGTGATACCAAAGTCCCATGGAGAGATAGAGAATCAACAAAATAATAAGAGTATGCAAGTACTACTCTCTCTAATGAAATAAGTAGTTTTATGCTAAATAAATTCTAAATATATAATAGAGTAATAAAAGCAATATATAGTCATGACATTGATGTGATTATACATGTAATGTTTTTCGGGTTGGTTACATATTTGATATCAAAATCATGTAGTTTATTTGTGTCTCCCAAACTATTTCCTAGTGACTGTAAAGTCCTCTGTCCCAATGTAGAGGATCTTATGATTATACAATCTCCTTAAGATTGCATCATGCTTTAGTCGATGCAAATATAAAAATTAGGGGCTCATAGGCCTATGACATACATATAAACATCAGGCATGACCTAGGTACTCTAGACACTACACCTATAATATCACATAAGCAAGATTGCCCTTTAAATCATCATGTAACATATATCTCAATCACATTTGTAGAACTACCAAATATCAAGAGGAGATATGGTCTCGACCACACTCATATATATGGGTGACTTGAAGGCACTGAGGGGAATACACCTAATATGGATTTTCGTAACATGTGTATATTCTACAGTGTATGACTCTGAGTACCCTCTCACAACTCATATTTCCACAATGATACATGTTTCACTTGGGCTCTGAGTACCCTCTCAAAATCTATATATTCCAAACACTAGGAAGTTATATGAATCTGAGTACCCTCTCGCAATCCATATATTCCAAACACTGGGAAGTTATATGGTCACATGGAGCTACTTGAATTAGGGTTAACTTGGTGCATTAGTCCTTTTTTTTCTTATCATTCATGGTAAAGTGATATAGAAATTAGTACATTGATGAGACATGAGCCATAAATCTACTACGCATAATAAAAACCCTAATTGTATCCAAAATGCATATAAAATGTTGAATTTCTCTCACTCTAGTCATACAAAGTATTGATAGAAAGTTTTTTTTCTCTAGAATATAATTTTATAATGGCAAGCAATCATCATAGAAAGTTTTGTTCAAAATTTCAATCTTATGCTCCCTATATGCCAAAAGCAGTTATAAGTGCCTAAAATGGCAATTAATAACAATTTGTATGTAAAGTTTATAGATTTTTAGCGATATTATATTAAAAGATATTATCATTTTTGCTCTACAACAACAAGTAGTAGTAAGGGTGATAATATCAAAGTTCCTTAGGGTTAAGCCAAAATCCCATCTTTCGTCCTTAAACATACATTTAGTGAGATGAAGTGATTATATGTAGGGTTTGTATTCACAAAACAAAGGACAAATCATTTTCCTTAGGTTATTATCACGTTACCAATAGGTGCATGCATGAAACCTTCTCCAATGTACCACCAAACATATGAAAAATTTCCATTCTTGCAATCTCATATCCAACTAGACCAAAGATGAATAAATGAGGGGGTTTGAGGTAAAGTAGAGAGATTTATATGATGGAACTTGAAGAAGTTTGTTGAAGAGGGAAAAGGGGAGATAAAACATCATAAGAGATGATAAGGAAGGTAGGAAGTTACATAGCTTCAAGCTAAACTAGTGTAGGGAGATGATTTATATATTCAATCCTCTAAAAGTTTTCTAGGTCACCAACATGACATTTTTTTACTAAGGATTACTCTCTTCCAGCTCCAACACTTTTTATCGATCTTTAAAATGTAACAGGGGCTAGGATCAATGTAAACTCATTATATCACAAATATAAGTAAAAATTGATTTCATCTCACATACATCCACTTTGACCTCCACTTTGATCTCTAACAGGTTGTTTCATCGCAAAAATATGGTCGAAGTGCCTTGAATACAATACTTTTACCTCCTCTGGTGTGCATAGACCAAATTCTACATGCATAAACCACTAAATTTTGGTCGAAGGGGTCCAAAACAATGTGATTTTTCCACCTATCAACACATTTAGACCATCTTCCAGACCACATCCAACCGAAGTGATTGTAGTGACCCAACTCGATCCATATCAATCGAACTCAGACAGACATTGACGACACAAAGTGGTCACAGTGAACCAAAGCTCGATCCAGGCCCACAGATTGATCTGACTTGCATGATCAATCCAATAAGTCAATGCAATAACCAAAGTACACATATTTTAAGTTTTAATATTTGAAAATTTCATTGAACCAAAAGTTATAATATAACTTCTCCCCAAAATGTAAAACATGTGTTTTCATTATTACACAACATAAATTTAATATTTAAATAACTCAAAATAAATCCATGATAAAAACACATTCATCATGCAAAATATGAAAAGTAAGTGTGATTAAGCAAATAATGAGACATTGTCTCACATTAACTTTGTCATAAAGGTTCATAGTTCTAAATTTAAGAGGTAGGGTTTCATATCTCACTCCTCCTAATATAATTTTCCTTTGAAATCTTAAAACAATGGTGGATACAAAGGACAAATCCAATAACTCCCAAGTGGCCTCCTCTACACCATGGTGATGTCACAACACCTTCTACAACGATATATCCTTCCTCCTCAACTTCTAGGCACATCTATCCATGTTCTAAACTTGTCTCTTCATGTAAAAGATAATATGTAAGCTTATATTTGAACTGTATGCATCTTCTATTTTATATCAAGATGGAACTTGCTTAGCATGAAAATATGGAAAACATCCTACAATCTATTCAACTTTGATAGAAATTCCAACATGTAGGCCACTCTATCAGCATGCTCTGTGGTAACATAAGACCCCATGTACCTAAGATCAAGCTTACCCTTCTTCTTGACAAATGCATATTCATCTTAGTTATATTCGCATATTTAGCATATTTTACCATTTTATTCTTACATTTTACTTTCGAAATGACTAAGATTAGGTTTTTTACATTTTTATCTTCTTTTATCATGTTTTAATGGAAATCACTTGCTCTTCGTGTAAGGATTTCTCAAAGGAGTGTGGATATTTGTATCATCCCTTGGACCCACTTCAGGAAGTATGAGATCATCACATCCCAACTCCAAGCAATTGGAGTGATGATCCTGAGTCTACAACACCATCTACATCACTCCAAGACATTACTCGATGGACCAAAACCTCTAGTCAGTCAGTTTAGGGAGGCGTTCATCAGCAAACATGGTAATCACTAAGACAGGCAACACACTTCATGAACCGATCAACTTATAATGACAATAAGCCACAATAAATCATTTGAGATCTTAGCTAGTCAGCTAGACCTCCCAATGAATTGAATAGTACCCCTCCTCAAAAAGCTACTACAAAAGTGAGATGGTTGGATTGCTCCATAAGCTGACTGACTCACAAGATTTCAGACACTAAGGTTTAGAAGCTAATTGTCCGACTCATTCTATGAGATGATTGGCTCACACATATTAGACACGTAAAATTAACTCCTAGTCAATTGACTCATCCCCTGAGCTGATCTATTGGGACTCAAATGTAAAAAAATTTATAGGTGAGACGGTTGACTAGTCATCCAACCAATTGGCTTGTTTGTTCTACTAGACAAAATTAGTGTTGTCACCATGTGCTAATTCCATAATTAAGTAGGCCCAATGGCCAAAATGTAATAGGTAATTTGACCTAATCTTGAAAGGATCACTACCTCTCATGAAGACTCCAAGGGCTCCTAGAGAAGAATGACATAGAAGACCTCCCAAGCTACTATTTTGGATATCCTATCATGTTTGAATTGAATATCGGTCACCAAAGACCATGACACCCTCTCTATTCTCTATTGTGATGATTCATTCTTATATTATCTTTAGTTGTGTTGTTTTATGTACCATGAGCAATTAGTCTCATAGCTAGAGCACAAGGAATAACCATGGGATTAAGAGAGAAAGATTTCTCCCCCCCCCTCTCACATGCCTGTGACGGAGGCCGAATGCCTGGGAGGGTGGTAAATCAAGGCGGCAACTGGGATTCGAACCCAGGTCCCTTCATGAGGAGACACCATGCTTGACCACTTGAGCCACTCCTTGTCGGCATACAAGGAACAACTATGTTTCCCATATATGTGATCTTTCAACTATTTTATTGTTGTATGGACTAGTGTGATTGTGAATCAAACATTTCATTGGTTGTTTTGTCACAATCATTGCATGTCTAATCAATCCTAGATGTTGAGAGTTTTAAAATGTAGGATTAAGAAACCCATTTATTCAAAATGAGCCCTAGATGAGAACTTTAGAAGGGAGGTCTATGAGGCGATAGATAGATGACCTTTATGTAAAAGTTAGTGATCCTTTGGCTATAACCATTGAGGAAAATTCCTTGTTTTGTGAGGATTGGGAATTTCACATACTTATTTAATTAGTTCATATTTGTGCTAATTCAGTGAGAGTGGGTGAATGTTGTTGGCGACACTAAAATCCAATATACCCAATGTTTTCATATTTGACTAAAATCAACCTTAATTTTATCCTTTTTACTCTTGCAATTCATTATTAATCAACTTCAACCAACTTGAATTTGAATACTTGTTCTAAATAGATTAAACTAATCATCATAGTACTTAATCAGGTTATCCCTTGCGATTCAATCATAATTTGTACTTTGATAAGATTTATCCGCTAGGTCGTGGAATAGTCACAAGCCTATTAGGTAATCCATGGTTCTTAACTTTACAAAATTTTAGTGCAATAATTCTCACTACAAATTTTGGTGTTGTTTCTAGGGACAACACAATTTTCGATCGATTTAACTTAGTTAGGCTAAGTTTAGGTTTTTAAGTTTTTGAAATTGATAATATTACATATTATTTGGATTTTAATTTCGCCTTTTCCATTTGACTTTTGTTAATTTTTATTCTTCGGTATTAATCCTTGTGTATGCAACACTCCACCAATGTTGACTCTACTACAAATTAACCCTAAGATCAAGAAGATCTATCACAGGAAAAATTAAGAACACAAGACATGTTTATATACTTTGACTCTAAGCAAATAGTTAGTATATTTAGCTAGCACACTTCCATTTTACCTTTGCTTTTGGTTTTGATTGTTTGGTTGGATGATCTATTTCTTGCATGAACTTTTATTTTTATTAACCTCAAAAGATAAGCAGTGAAAACACCTAAAGAAGGTAGTTTGGACCAAACTCTAAAAGGATAGAGGCCAACAATGGATTTTCCTAGAATTTAGGATTAGAACATCTAGTCTCAACATGAAGAATCCAACCAAGATTCACCCGACTAGGCCTGAGTTTGCTTTTTGAGGTTGATTATCTTCATCAGGGGTTTATGTCAAGAGACATGTCAAGCCTGGCATGGAATCATCCAATCTGACTCTGGTTCACTATAATCGATTGCAAATTTCTTCAGAGATCTCTATCACTCATAATTCCCCTAACTTTATCAGACCCAAGAGGTAATATGAGATAGTTGGGGTGTTCACCCATGATCCTCAAGAGAGGTATTGTGCAGTTGATGGGGTTTTATTCACACTACATGAGAGCAAGTGTGATGACCCCCACAAGACTAGCAACCAAGGTACATGTTTGGTTAGGATGTTATCTACTAGATAGGGTGTCCGTGGGTTGACTACGCATGAGAACAAGGTGCAGAGATAATCTTCTGATTCATGATTACATAGCTTGGAACCCCTTCTCTCATCTAACAGGGTTTGACAGAATATACTTTCTTTACTGTATTTATTTTGTTTTGTTTGTTTTATCATTTATTTTTACTTATATACGTATATCAACCTTTCTATTCTTCTTAACTAAGATCCATACCTTAGGGGAAAAAACCCACCCACATCCCTTTCTTCGACCTTGTTTACTACATAAACCTCATATTTCATTGTGGGGTCCTAAGGTTTCAGTTTATAAGTTTAAAGTTTGATCCTTCATAATAGGGTTCGTTATACTCATATGTTGAACACATGTTCAAGGGAGATCTATTATTATCACCATTCTCGGGGATGTGGTATTCCACATATAACATCCAAAGATTTTGTTCTTTTTAGACTAAGCTTCTTTATACTATGTAGTTTCTCTATCTTGTCACACATAATTGCCAATAGATACTGGTATACATTTTCTCTTTTCTTCCTTTGTTTATTATTTCAAGCATGGGTCTATCCACAACAAGGAGTATCATCCTGTCCACCTATCCTTCTAAAATTTTCCCGTAGCCCCGACTATTATAGAATAATTGAGGACCATTCACTTCAGTTGGTTGCCCTAAATTCACCCCCACATTCATTGTACAGTCTACAATTATATACTATTGAGGTTGTTGTGAGTACATCATATGGTAACTCTTCTACCCAAGGGTATACCAGAACAATGACCCATTTAAGAGCAAGTGCTAAAGTGCTATTATCTATTGTTCCATATCAAAGACAAGATATAATGAGAGAAATGGCCCTTGGAAGAGAAAGTTATGATACTCTCATTACTACCTTGAATACCCACCTTAAATAACCAACAAATCCGCTTAAGGCCATTCTTGAAAGGCAAGATTTCTAGCTACCAGATGCAACATATCTTGAGGCCAACACCAGATGCGCACTTGACACTATTGAAATGCACATCAACAACACATAGAAGATTAATAGTGTTGCAGCCAGTGTAAACTACACCTCTACCAAGTTTTTATGAGTCCTTTGCTCATGTTCAATAGACCCACGAGGATCTCATCAATAGGATCCAACAACTAGGGGAGGATCAAAGTAGAAGTCTTCAAAGATTGGGTGGTTTAGTTCTACCTAATCTAGGTGCCAATGTACACAAATGAAGATTTCAACCATCATACCTACTCCACTAGACTCGATGAGGAACTCATTTCACCGTCCTATTTGGACCATCAATTTGACTAAATAGTATTTTTAAATGAGGATTCCCCTACTCAGGGGATCCCTTCATTCCACTTAGTGGCACTACTAGTGAGATAACTACAATACCATTACACTAGGGATTATAATGAAGATCTCCATGCACACTAGGACAACCAAACAAACACTTCTTAACCAACAAATTAGTTTGAAGGCTGTCCTGATGTCCATTTTGTTTTCTTCTCTAGATTAGAGTGATAGTTCTAATCCCAAGACATGCCATTTTATTATAGATATAGTGCCCAAATTGGACTAGAACAATTTGTTAGATGGATATGATGATGATTGCACACCATGGGAGATGATCCTATTGATGATGGTCACAAACTTATATCACATGACTCTACTTCTACTTTGCCCCCTACATGATGATGATGGTTGGTACTGTGTAGGCTGGACAAAATTTGATAACATGATTATAAAGCATGATGATAGTATGTGTATGTATGCACAGAGAGCCAATCATATGATGATTGTAATAGCATATCATGTAAATGATTTGATTATTGATAAAATACAAGCTTCCAATGTATTATGTTTCATTCAGTTGTGAGATAATGATGGAACACTATAAATGTCTAGAGAATGATGTTACTCGATGACGTATGTCTTCAGGTTGAAGACCTAAACAATGAGATCATACGACTGTTAAGAGTATATATACATTCTCATTATATCCATGATCAGTTGTTGTTGTGGAAGGTTTAAAGACAACAATAACACATATGATCTCTATGTGAGTTGGTTGATGATAGAGTCTCATTAATCATGATATGATAATATCAAAATAAGCACACATATACATTTTAGAGAATAGTGTATCAGACAGACCCACCATGATACTGACACATGGAAGCCATAATTATGGAATTCATGGTCAGCTCTGACACTGATGGTGGTGGTTGTGGTTCCTAGACTTGAAATCACTACACTCATCACATGTCATTGGGTACACTTTGACATCATCAAACACAGTCTTGAAACATGGATTGTTATAAAGGTGATGATTGGGTGAGTTTGACACACGGGGACTGACTGTGAGTGATAGAGATGGGATTTGTCCTTCCTATAGGAGTATGATATCCAAGGCCTCTTGATTAGTGAGATTGAGAAAAAGTATACCCATATGCATGTGAGTCAATATGTGATATTGAGCTTACATATATCTCATGCAGTCTGCTCTGGTTCAAGAAATAATATTAAACAATAATGAGGATGGCTACTCAATGCCTCTAGTTCAATCTGGATATCAATGACAAAGGAACTATACAAACACTGTAACAGCATACACAGATTGTAGGTTGAATTTGTTCTCCAACTTTCCATTTACTTGGGTAGAAATGATGTGTGACTAGGCACCGCTCATTGCTTGTGACGTCATAAGTTGTTATAGACATTCACTGCCAACGTAATATGGGACCTATAGGGTCACACACATAGGAACTCATCTAAAAGAGGAGTTTGATCTTGAATGATGATTTAATTTATTACTAAAGTGTTTAAGTATTTCAATTCACATCACGAATCAACTGACTGGACTGCCAAACAATCAGTTTAAATGTTGAGACAGTCATTTGGAGTGTCAGGTTGATTGTATTGAACATTGGTTGGAATTATGTTTGATCTGACCTGTGAGACGTTCGGCTTGCTTATGCAAAATGGCCACCTGGCTTGGTGCGAGACGCTCATCTCAGTTGCACCAAATGGCCATTTTGGGGGTGCAATTCTATTGCACAAAGGATTGGTACTGATGTAATTACATGCACTAATTGTAATTGAATTACCGACATATGTGCAAAATGACCATATTGCTCAGTGAGATGACCGTCTCGCATCCCAGACAACCATCTCTCCGGGTGAGACAACCAATTTAGTGCAAGAAGGTTGTGAAAATTTCATAATTGTTGCAAAATTTTAAGATTTTTAAATCCCTTCCACTCCCGCATCGACTGGGAACCCTGGCCCTAACCCCGCCTATAAATAAAGGGGTACTGGGGTTTCCTAGAGCACAACACAGACAATTGAGAGTCAACTACTCTAACAATTGTTGTCATCTCTAGTTGTGGTAACCACGAGAGCCCAGGCAAGTCCTACCTGACTAGGGAGGGATAGCCTAGGGAGAGAAACAACTGAGGATCATTGTTGTGGGAGAGCAAGTTGGTGATAGTATACCAAAGGGAAGGAAAACTCCTTGTTGTCCATTCCTACAGGATGATAAGAGTTCTAGTTGGTCTGTGTGGACTACTCTAGAGTTAAGAGTCCTTTGTCTACTTCTAGGAGGGCACCATCAACTCATAGTCTGTGGCGAGATCAGAGAAGCTACTACATCAGTTGTCTGAGTCTGTTGTCTTTGGAGGTTGTGGAGTTGTAGTTAGACGAGTCTCAGCGCAACTAGGAGCTGCATAGACACCGTCCAAGATAGAGTGAGCATCTACATTGATGAAGATTATCACTGGACTTGCTCCAGGACCAGGTATATCTTTGTGAAACTATCCTTCTCATTGCATAGTTATTGACATGATCCGATGGTTAATGGGAAATGTTTTAGTAATTTTTTTGTTTCCCCTGCCTATCTAATGCCGCATTTCTTGGCAGATAGATCATCCCTATATTTTAGGATAAGCTTGGGGTGAAGGGTTTATGACTATAATCACCTAGGTATGCCCCATGTATAGATGATGATTGCATGGTCTAGATTCACATTGAAGGCTCTCTACGACTACCAATCACATATTCAGAGGTGGAGAATGAAGAGAGATGTCCTCTAGAAAACTTGCAGCCTCCACCATTGATCATGTTTTGACATACTAAGGCCCACCTATATAGATCCATACCTTGAAGGGTACCCTAAGGATGTTATATTGAGGAAATTGATTATGTGCATCTTAAACGTACTACCATAAAGACACTAGTCCCAAAACTTAAGATTTGGTATCATAGTGTCACTATCATGGGGAGACCTCTTCCTCTCTCTTAGCCTAGTCTTCTTTTCATGTTTTATTAAAACAAATACTCTTTTTCATATTTTTTTCTTAGATAGTTCCTTTCCTATATCTGTTTCGATAAAAAAAATCATGCATGCATCATTCTAGGACTTTGATAGACTTCTTTCCCTTACATCCAAGCATGCCTTCCCTGTTATCCTAGTTTAGGTTTTGCTCAAGGAATTGGGGTGATATGGGATTTCTCCCTTCTATCCTTTCCACTTATTTTATTTCCTTTTCATTCATGCATGTTCATCATATGAATTTCTCTCATTATGATTTAGTGTAAAATTTATCCTTGGATTTTCTCACTTTTGCAAAAATGTCTATGCTTTATAATCTAAATTTTCATTTTTTACTAGGACCATCTTGCTTATTTTGTAGTTCATGCATTAGGATGTGATGGTGCAAAGTCCAAGGTTTAATGGTTATCACTTTTTAAAATTGTTGCATCATTTTTTCTTGGCCTCCAACTTCTCATCTCACTAACTCCATCCTATATAGTTTGGGGATCGATTTTAGGGTTACATTCCATCTCATGGTTTGGAATTGTTGGCTAAATTGGTTATTTGCACATTTTCTCTTTTAATTATGACAATATTTCCCTTTTTTTTAATGAACATTCTAGTTAGCATTCTAAGAATCAAGACATAATTAGAAAAGATTTTTTAAGATATTTGATTAGACAAAATTGATTATTTTACCATGTGTACTCAAGTGTAATACACTTGTGTAAGGAAAAATGAACAAGTCATCCGATATCAAGTAAATCAAGTTGTGAGTCAACTCCAACTTTCCTAAATCCTATTTCACATTTATATCAAGCCTTTAGGATAGTTAAATCTCATTGAAAAAATTATTTGGTGTGTATAAAATTAAGAAATGCATTTATAGAAACTTTTTCGGTCGAACTTCTTCTCGAGTGAGATCCATATCAGTCAAACGTTTCCTCAACCTAGAAAGTATCATGGTAACCAAGTAACCATTGTAGAAAATGAATCGTTGTAAAATTGTCAAAGTGAACAACTCTCGGTCAAAGTACAACTCGACCGAGAGGTCTGTCGGTCAAAGTATTGCTCGACCAAGGAAGTCTGTAGAAACTTTGTGAGTGCATCACTAGCTTTTATAATTTAGTATTTTGTTAGTCGAAATGGTTATATTGACCATAATTACTCTTAAAACATTTCCAAATACTATCCTAAGTATTCCTAAATGTTTTGTATAAACAATATAGCCCTATGAACATACTAAACACACTTGAGCACTCCATTACTTGCATACTTGAGCATTATACTAGAAAATTTCCAGCTTCCTACTAGCTATAAATTTGAAGCTCTACTCAAGTGTCTTACTCCACCATAAAAGCCTTGCCCTAATCATAGTGGTGGTAATCCATAGTCTTGATATAGAATACTTGCGCATGTTGTGAGCTTATATTGTTCTCTCTCTCCAATCTTGTTCTATAAAATTGTTCAATTTTCCTTGGACTACTTCTTGTGGGAAGGTTGCCAGAAGACTTGATAGAGAAGGATACTTCTCATTGTTTCTCTTCACAACCACTAAAGAAGAGGTTAAGGTTTGCTACTCTTCCATTTCCATGAAATAAGAGAGTAACAATTGTACTTTGTATTGTTCCTTATGAGGTTAATAAAAGTTGATTGTTACAAATCCTAGTTGGTATCAACTAGGTAGTAGACTTATGTCATTGTGTGGAACCACTCTATCTTTTCCTCCTATGGTTTATTTCTTATTTATATTTTCTTTAACAATTAATTTTCAAATTAAAATTATCAAATTAGTTATATTTGCCCCCGTGTAGATCTATCAATTTCTAGGAGCTTTTTTTAATCCATATAATGCCTTTTTAAGATTATAAACATGATCAATGCATTTTAAATCTTCAAAACTGAGAAGTTGAGTAACATATACTTCTTCTTCAACTATTACATTTAGGAAAGCAGTTTTTATATTCATTTGAAATAGTTTGATGTTTTTATATGTAGTTAGGGTTGAGAACATTCTAATTGATTTAAGCCTAGCTACAGGAGCATATTTCTCATCCAAATATATTCCTTCTTGTTAATTGTAACCTTGAGCAACTAATCTAGCTTTGTTTTGAACAACTTTCTCTGGCTTCATTTAGATTATTTTAAAAGACCCATTTTGTGCCAATTATTGTTTTATCTTTAGGTCTTAAAACTAAATCCCACACATCATTTTTAGTGAATTGGTTTAATTCTTCTTCCATAGCTATAATCCAATAATAATATTTAAGAACCGCATTGGTGTGTTTATTACACACACGTATGGTCTTTCGATATTTATAGGTTTCCCCAAACTAGGTTCACTCACAACACTAAAATATGCTCTCGCAAGTGCACAAGGTCATGTTATACTATAGATGAGAGGAAATCAAAGGGGTTCGAACCACATGAATAGAGGGGGCACTAGAGCTTAGTTGGTGTTGACTACGTTCCTAAAGCAGAGATTAGGATTGAAGGGTTTAAAAGTAGTTTTGGTTTGATTACACTCACCAAGCAAGCAAGTAAAGACAATATGAAAACTAGATTACCAAAAATTAGATTATCCTAGGCAAGTTAGGTCTAAGAAACTAGATTAAGAAATCAACTAAACAAGAGCAAGATGATATACACTACTCTAGCAACGCAATTAGAAACTAAGAATTAAGCTAAACACTAGAGCAAGCAAGGATCTAGGTTGACCCTAATTAACAATACTAATCAATTGACTAGAATGAAAAAAGGCAATTAATCTAAACTAGCATTAACAAGCAAGATGACTAAGGTGGGTTTAAAGCAATGGATTGGGTAGGTGGGCCATTTGGGAATGTGATTTGATATTAGTTGGGGGGTGTCAACATGGCATGCAATTATCACAATTCAATCTAGATTACCATACCAAACAACAAGGCAAATGCTATTAGAATGTACCTTATACTACTAGCTGGAGAACTAGGGTTAGGTGTAATTCTAGTAGGACTTGTCAAGTCTAGGTTTCTAGGGTAAATAGTATTAGAGAAATTGAGAGACAAAGGTAGTAATGGGAGTAGAGATGAGGGTTTTTCACCTCATGTTACTTGCCATCTAGCCTTTAGGAAGCTCTAGGCAATTTCACTAATCACACTTACACTAGCTACTTAGATCTCACACTCACTTGTAGAAGAAGGGAGATGTATGTAGGAAAAAAGGGGGCTAGATAGGGATCCACTAATTGGACCTAGGAGACATTCCTAAGATTGCTACATACATTCCAATTCCTCCTAAAATCTAAGTATCATCAAGCATCACAAAGCAAGCAATTTATGTTTAAGAGAAAAAACCACATGTAAGATAATGGGAAATGAGACAGAAGCAAAGGCAATCATCATAGAATGAAATTGTGTTCATTACAAGTTATTTTCCCCCAATATGGTATCAAAGTCACATTTTAACCCCAAACAACCCACCACTAGGGGCTTAGCTAGACATAGTCAAAGAAAAGATAAAATAAAGTGGAAGAAGGGGATAAGACTCCATGGAGCTCGAAGTAGATCTTCCTTCTTCACCTCCTAGCTATTGTAGGATGGCCTCCTTCCTTCAAGGTGGATGATGGGAATGGAAATGGAGGGGGTTATGTAAATAACCTAGAAAACTAGGTTTCTATGGTGGAGGTGGAAATGGTGGGTGGAGAGCATAAATGCAAAGGGATTGCAATGAATGCTCAAGAGTGGGTGGAGAGGAGTAATGGAAACTAACCTAGTGTGTTGGCCGCCACCCATGTTATATAGGTGGTGGTGGAAGCACTAGGGTAAGTAGGGGCATTGTTGGGAAAATAGTGTAGAAATTGGTAGGGTTTAGGTGGTAGCACGACCGTACTGGGCAACGCGACCATGGTGGGTAGAGGTGGGAATGGCTGTGGTGGTGTGGAACGGTCGTTCCAAGAAAGTGGAAAAAGTACAGGTTGAAGTGGTGAAATGAAAGCTGGTAGCATTGCCATGGTGGAGGATAGGTAGCACGACTGTGCTGGGTAGCACAACCGTGGTGGTGAAGTTGGAGGTGAGGTTGTTCCCTTCAGCACACCCATTTTGTCTTCAGCTAGCATGGCCATACTGGGAAACACGACCATTTTGGGGGATTCATGGCACGACCGTACTAGGCAACACGACCATTTTGGGGGATTCATGGCACGATCGTGCTGGGTAGAACGACTGTGGTGGCTGAGTTGTTGTAGCTTGCAAATCTTGGGATTTCCCTGTAACTTGTGTATTGGCCACCATGGTCGTTCCTTGGCACCACGACTGTGCTGGGGTCTTCAGTAGCAAAATTAACTTCAATCTTCATGATCAATGGACTTCTTTGCTTGATGTTGAACCTTGGCCATTAAGGGTAGGTTGAGGGAGCATTGGGGCCTTCTTTGGACCCCTACATGAGTGGAGGAACCCTAGAACTCCTTCCTTCTCTCTCATCCATCCAAATCATGGTCCAAGTACCTGAAAAGTATGCAAAGAATGTCCATAAGTGCATTTGACAATAATATTCATATTGGGGAATTTAACTTGCATTCTACTATGTTTAGATGTGAATAAAGTACAAAATGGCACAAGATGGAGCCCTAAAATAGGGCTACATCACCACCCCAAACTTAAAACATACTTGTCCTCAAGTATGCTCCAACTTAATTTCTCTCTTTAGTTTTCTTTCAATAAACAAGAATGACAAATGCATAGCAAATGATGATTATTGACTAAATGGTCTTGGAAGTGACTAAGTGCATGTGTTCCACCTCTCTCCTCTCCTATTTCACATACCAATTATGATATGAGCACTAAGCATACAAACTTCAAATATAAAGCATAGAATACACAAGCTTTCCATATGTCCTTCATATCATTACAGGTAAATCGTTTCATGTTGGCATTAATCAAAGATGACTGTGAGTGTTGTTTCACTTTCATGAATTCAATCTTATGCCTCAAACCACACCAAATGACCCACATGGCTGTAGAAAGGGTAACATGAGTTAGATTTGATGTTTTCTAGCATAATAGGTATGAAAATGGAAGAAAGGATTGCGGTAAGATTTTGGAGTGCTTTTACACACTCGTCTTTTCTTTATTTACATGCTCTTAAATAGGAGCATATTTTTATTTTCTTTTTGCTTTTTCTTTTCTTCTTTTATTTTCTTTACCCTTGGTGTAAGTAAGGCATATGGTGGATAGAGTGAAGTGGGGGGATGTAGATATGGCCACCCCAAACTTTTGGAGGTGGACAAGGATGAATATGTTCTCTAATGCATCCTTTCATGAGGCGGAGGGGTATTGAAGATGGTGAGAGAAGAGTCGGGTCAAAGGGGGGTCATTAGTGTAGTCCTAAACATAAGGTTTCTTGCATGAAAACTAATCCAACACTTCATCAAATGATATCAGACCACATGATTGAACAACATGAGATTCACATTTATATCAAGTGATTTCATAGGCTCTAAGCATTTATAGCTTACTCATACACAATTCAACTGAAACATTCACAAACTTGAGAGAAGTGGTGCACATGTAAAAAGTCAACAATCAAGACCATATAGCAATAAAATCTAAGAAAACGACATGCATTTGTCAAATACTAAAATTTTCATTTCAAACAGTGGAGATTAAGTCAAAACATGCTTTTAGGCAAGAACATTCAGTTTGGGAAAAATTGGCCAAATGGTGTCAATTTGCATTCAATCACATCTAAACCTAACTTTAGGGAAATTAAAACATAAAGCAACAAATCCTACTTAAAAACACACAAAAATTACCAAAATATCCATGAGAATGCAATGCATGACATGAAAAGCAATTTTTTTGAAAAATCATGCAAAAATACATGAAATTGAACTATATGTATGTATGGATGCAAGCAATAGAAAATCTATACTAAAAAGGGAAATCAACAACTAAATAGGGATCAGGTGAGATAGATATCAATATAAAACTAAGAAAGAGGACATACTGCCCTACCACCCCAAACTTTTGAATCATGTTGTCCTCAGCATGAAACTATAGCTTAGGAATGAAAGGGTAGACATCACTACTCTAGCAGTGTGGGATCTTATGGTGGGCCTGAGTACAGAGGTCGATGCTGGCAATAGTGGCCCCAGTAGTCCACATGTGGAGATGGGTATGTCTCCTGGTAACCAGACAGTCCTCCCCAGAAATCCTCCCCCCATTGGGGGTTCCTCTACACCTATGCATGCTGATACTGGTACATGTAGTTGATCTGATGATGCATCTATTGTTAATCTAACCACATGGACTAATGTGTCTGATGAATTGCCTCCAATTGTGCATGAATGGTTGATATGTCGTATGCATTTGTTGGAGGTGGCTACGCATCAAAATCCTCAAATCTCTGGCATGTGCGGTGTGGCTGCTCAAGAATGTGATGCTACTCTGGCACATTCGTCTCTCCTCCTTCTCCAGGAAAGTCCACATTTGGTGTTCATAACCCCTCTCTTGGATGCTTCTCCTCATACTATGCTATCACCTTAGAAAAGTTCTCTGGTGGTGCCAAATCCATGATCAGGGGGTTCTGGTATGGGAGCTCCAAGGTGATTCTAGGGTACCCGAGGTTTAGACCATAAAAGATTTTGCTATCTTTGAGGGAGATCATTTGGGACCTAGCAAGGTAATTTTGATCAACATATTTGCTTCCTTCTACCTTGGTAAGCCCATCTAGATTGCAGCCCACTATTGTTTCCATTGTGGTGGTAATTCCTCCCATGATGAATGGATTTTTACTCTTAGAGGGGATTGTCTTGAAATGGTCAATCACCATGGCTCCAATGTTTACAAATCCCTTACTTGCTATTGTGGCCATCACATACAAATCTTTTTGTGAACAACAACCTTGATTGTCATGATGGCCAAACAAGGTGTTTGCTAGGACCTTCTGTAGGTATCTCATTTAGGGATTGTAGATCTTGCTGGTCTTGAATTTTCCTACACAAAAAGTTGCTTTCCCAGTAAAAGCCTTCCACATCTTGGATTAATCTGCCTTCCCATTCTTGTCAAGCCTTCCCTCATCAAAATTCTATGCCATTTCTGGATTAGGGGCAAAGATAGCATTGATTTGGGAAACCATGAGCACATGTGTTTAGATATTCAGCTTGAACCTGATGGCATATTCACCTTGGTACTATATTTTTTCCAAAGTTGCAAAGAACTCATGAGTCAACTCTAAGTAGGTTTCTTCAACCTCATTCAATATCTTATGGAGCCCACATTATTTCATTTTATCTGATACTCATAGTTGATAGCCAGAGCTTGCATGGTAGCCATACATGCATATCTAGTGGGAATCACTCTCCTTATCAAGCACTCGGGGTGGAGGGGTCTTGAGAACACTTTCCTTGTTGTGTCTCTCCCATAAGCACTTTCTTCAGGTTGCTTCCCAGCCCAATTCATGTTGTCCTCCTCTAGTTTGGACAAAAAGTCCACTGGCTCATCTTCCACCTCCTCGCTCTCTATGTCATCTACCTCCTCCTCCTCATATGTGTGTGACCCCAAACTTGTATCCAAGTTCAAGGGCACTATCTGGACCAGTGCATCCTCGACTTCTTCCTCGATCACCAATCGGTGCCTAATGGGCTGTTGAGTGGCACATGGTTGTGCTGATGATGTGAAGTGTCTCGTCAGAGTTAGGCATGGAGGTTGTGAAGATGATGTGTCAGTAGCCTTCTTGGCCCTCCTCTCTCGGGCCAGTGCATCGACGTCCACTAAATTGATGATATTTTCCAACTCCTCTTCTTCCTCCTAGTCTTTTTCGTCAAGGTTGTTGTAGCTAGGATCTGACATGTGCTATTGGAGGAGGAGTGGTGTCATAACGCACTCATCAATGCCGACCATTAGAGTGATTGTGAAATCAAATTTGACGGTAACAATGCAGTGTGGAACTGCTACGACATGTTGGAGGATCGCTTAATGCATCTTTTGCCTCTGGTGAGGATGTCCATCATCTTCTCTACCCCCTTCCTAATTGCCTTTTCCATGCTCTTCATCTTTATAAGGATCTACAGTGAAAAACGAGCAAGAACAACACCAAATGTGCCTCCAGGATGTAGGGGTGGATTCTCCTTGGAGATGGAGAAATAGATGGTAATGGAGGGTGAAAATGGAGCTTGAGGTTAGGAAAGGTGATTAGGGACCAAGGGGAACTCAAATCCAGAGTTTGGGAGAAAGAGGAGGTGATTTGGGGTTGATTGAAACTCGCCCTAATCACCACTCGCGCGAAACGGCCGTTCTGGGTCACAAGAATGAGCTTTGGGTCATGTTGGGATGGGAAAAAATCGAGCAACTTAAGTAGTGGGCCCGAGTCAGCACGACTGCTCTTGCCAGCATGGCCGTTCTGGCGAGGTGCGAGCACGACCGTGGTGGCCAACACGGTCGTGTTGCCCATGCCCAAAACTAAAAAATTCCTTGTTGAAATGCACAGAGCCAGCACAACTGTTCCATTGCAGCACGGTCATGCTGGGTCCTCCAAGTTCAAAAATCTTCAAAATCAAATCATTCTATCATTCATTCTCCAATCATTTTAATCGACCCACTTAATGTTATCCATAATTTTACACTGAAATGTGCGACCTCTCTCAACTTTCACCTGTTTCACCTGAAAAATCATCAAAACTAAAACAAAACTATCAACCACAAGTGTGTGTGTGTGTATTCTTGGAATCGTGTGAAAACAAAGTAAAAGTATCAAAAAGTGAAGGTTGGGTGAAAAGTCCCCAAATCTAGGTGGGTTGCCTCCCACTAGCACTAAATTTTATGCCTTCAGCCGGGCTTATTGATTCTTGACTTCATTCATCCTCATGGGATTCCTAAAGCATCTTTGAAGTAAATGTGTCTCTCATGTGCATCCAAGCACATCTCCTCATCAATTTGATGTTCCTCCACTAGAATTACGATATAAAAGCTTTGATTGGCTTTGTCTGGACCTACTTGCATAACTTATTTTAGTCATTGACCATTCATGATAAATTCTTTAGCTCCTTCTTTCTCACAAATCAACACAACTCAAAATGGATACACCTTTTTGATTAGATAAGTCCCTTCCCATCTAGACCAGAATTTTCTAGGAAAGAACTTCATCATTGAGTTATACAACCATACCCATTTTCCAGGCTCAAAGTCTTTCTTCTTAATCATTTTATCATGTAGAAACTTTGTTCTCTCTTTGTAGTACTTGGACATTCCATAAGCTTCATGTCGCATCTCCTCTAATTCATTCAGCTAAAACTTCCTCTTCATCTCGACATTCTCTCCATAAAAGTCCATGGCCTTCAAAGCCCACAATGCCTTATATTGCATCTCAATCGGTAGATGGCATCTTTTGCTATAAACAAGTTTGAATGGTGTGGTGTCAATCAGGGCTTTGTATACGGTCCTATAAGCCCATAAAGCCTCATTGAGATGTAATGACCAATCCTTGCGGTCCATTCTCACAGTCTTTTCTAGAATGAGCTTTATCTCCCGATTGTCTAACTCAAATTGACCACTTGCTTGGGGGTGGTAAGGAGTAGCCACACGATGATTCACTCTGTGTTTCTTAAGTAAGACTTCAAAAGTACGATGGATGAAGTGACTTCTCCTGTCACTAATCATTGCTCTTGGAATACCAAACCGGCTAAAGATATTTGATTTCACAAAGTCACACACCACTTTGTGATCATTGATTCTAGTTGTAATAGCCTCAATCCACTTTGACACGTAATCTAGGCAACCAAAATGTAGACATATCCAAAAGAGGGAGGAAAAGGACCCATAAAGTCAATCCCCAAACATCAAATACCTCCACCACAAGAATGGGTGATAAAGGTATCATATCACTCTTTGAGATGTTGCCCACCTTTTGGCACTTAAATCAACACTTGCACAATTCATGTGAGTCTTTAAACAAGGAGGGCCAATAGAATCCACTTTGAAGAACCTTGGCAGCCCTGTGTTTCCCACCAAAATGGTCTCCACATACCCCAAAATGGCACATAGATACAATTTCTTGTTGCTTCATCTCCAGAACACATCTCCTAATAAATTGGTCGGGGAAATATTTGAAAAGATGAGGATCATCCCAAACATAATTTTTTACCATAGCAAACAACCTTTTGCTTTCCTCCCTTGTACATGTTCTTGGTATCCTTCCACTAGCTAAGAAATTAGTTATGTGCTTATACCATGGCCTTTGAGTGGATGGGAGTAAGAAGAGTTCTTCATGTGGCATTGTTTCTTTGATTCTACTTGTATCATAAAAGGGTGCTTCAATTCGGGAGAGATGGTCAGTGACATAATTTTCCACTCCCTTCTTTTCTACAATCTCAATACCAAACTCTTGAAGCAACAAAATCCACCAGATCAACCTTGGCTTTGAATCTTTCTTAACCATGAGATACTTCAATGCAACATGGTCTATGTATATCATTACCTTGTTTTGCAAGAGATATGATAGAAAATTGTCAAGAACAAAGATAACTGCAAGCAAATCTTTTTCTATAGTCGTATAGTTCCTTTGTGCTTCGTCTAGGGTCTTGCTAGCATAATAGATGGTGTGCGGAATCCAGCCAACTCTTTGGCCCAACACAACCCCCACTGCCATGTTGGATGCATCCGTCATGATCTCAAATGACAAAGAGAAATCCGGGGGATGCATTATAGGAGTAGAAATGAGCTTTTGCTTCAAGTGATTGAAGGCTCTAACACACTTGTCATCAAAGTGAAATTCAACATCTTTTTCCAACAAATGACATATAGGTCTTGAGATTTTACTAAAATCCTTGATGAAGTGACGGTAGAAACCTGCATGTCCCAAGAAAGACCGTACATGTCTTAGGGTAGAAGGAATGGTAAGAGTAGAAATGATGCCCACCTTGGCCCTATCAACCTCAATACTGTCTTCTAAAACCCGGTGGCCTAGAACGATGCCTTCAGGTACCATGAAATGGCTCTTTTCGCAAGATAGCATGAGGCGAACCTAGATGCATCTCTCAAGAATGGCAGCCAAGTGGAGAAAACACTCATCAAAGGTTTTACCAAAAACTGAGAAATAATCCATGAACACTTCAAGTGATGAATCAAGCATGTCGGTGAATATGTAAGTCACGCATCTCTGAAAAGTGGAAGGGGCATTGCACAGCCCAAATGGAATTCTCCAGTAAGAAAAAGTACCACTAGGGCAAGTGAATGTCATCTTTTCTTAGTCTGTGGGATGCACAACAATATGGAAGTACCCATAGTATCCATCAAGAAAGTAATAGAAACTTTGCCCTGCCAACCTCTCTAGAATCTGATCAAGAAATGGAAGAGGATAGTGGTCCTTCTTAGTCTTCTCATTGAGATTTCGATAGTGTACACACATTATCCATTTGGACTATTCTCTAACCAAAATCATCTCACCATCAACATTCTCTTCCACTGCGATCCCACCCTTCTTTGGTACAACTTGGATGGGACTCACCCATGTGCTATTAGAAATTGGATAAATAATCCCAACATCTAACAATTTCATGACCTCTTAGGTCACAACTTCCTTCAATTTTGGGTTCAACCGCCTTTGCATTTGGTGGGTTGGCCTTGCATCCTCCTCCAAATAGATCCTATGCACACAAATGGAGGGGTCAATACCTCTCAAATCAGTAATGGACCATCCAATGACCCGAATGTTCTTTTTTAGGACTTTCATCAATGCCTCTTATTGTTCTGGAGAGAGAATGGAAGAAATGATCACTGAGAGGGTGTCATTGGAGCCTAGAAATGCATACTTCAATCCTTTAGGGAGTGACTTGAGCTCAAGAGTTGGAGGTTTTTCAAGAGAGTTCTTCAATGGCTTAGAAATTTATGGGAGGTCCTCACTTGTATCCACCACGGCTAGCTTGTTCACTTCATCCTCTTCATCATCATCATTAGGCAACTCAACAATGGGCTCTAAACCTCTACCTTGGTGGCAGTCTGAATCCACACAGGTAGGCACTCCTCCACAATCTCATCAAGGCATTCAACAAGATAACACTCTTCTTCTTTGGCGCCTATCACCTCGGTTGTAGCTGAAGACTTGAAGATGTTCAATCGGATCTTCATGTGCATGAATGTCACATACATGGTGCTGGTTCTCACATGGATCACTACGTCAGTTGTAGCCAAGAATGGCCTCCCCAAGATGATAGGTACTCTTCTCATATCTTTTTCCATATCCAACACAATGAAGTCAGTAGGGAAGAATGCATAAGTCTCATCATCAAGTCTAACTAGCACATCATCAACACGTCCTCTAGGCGTCTTCACCGATTAGTCGGCCAACTGCAAAGTGCAATGAACTGGACCCAATTGTCCCATTTAGAGCTCGACAAACACATCATATGGCATCGATTTCACACTAGAACCCAAGTCTAGAAGGGCTTGATCTATGCGGTGTGCTCCAATGTAACATGAAATGATGGGAGAATCAGGGTCTTTCCTTTTTCTTGGCATGGTGTGCTGTAGAATTGAGCTCACTTGCTCGGTGAGCTTGACCTTCTTAGGTGTTCTCCCTATTGTTTTCCTTTTAAACGTGTACAAATCTTTTAGAAACTTGGCATAGGAAGGGATTTGCTTGACCACATCAAGCAAAGGAATGTTTATCTTCACTTGTTTGAAAGTTTCCATGATATCTTAAGTATGTTTCTTCTTTCTTCTCTCAATGGAAGGCTCCTTAAGAGCATCAGGAAATAGGGGGAGTTGGGCTCCCAAACGGCTCGAATCAATAGAATCATCAACTGGAATCATGGTATCACTGCTCGATATCACAGTATCACTGCTCAGTGTCACAATATCAACTCTAATTCCTGTCACAATATCATCAATTTGGATCTCAGTATCAACCTATCTGATCACAGTATCACCTCTATCCTCACCGACTTCCCTCTCAACAACAGTACCACGGGGTTGCTCCAAAGTCTGGCCACTCCTCAAAACCGTCACCGCCTTCACATGCCCATGGGTAGAGGAGGAGGAAGCTTGTGGATTTGGCTGTGGCTGTTGAGGTGGTGGTGGTCTTTGGTGGGGTGAGTTGGGATTTTGAAGGATGAACTGTGGTTGTGGTTGTTGTTATGGTTGTGGTTGTTGTGGATGAGGGTGATATTACGGAGGAGGCTATTGGTATAAGTGAGGTGGAGGTGGAGCATATTGATAGTTGAGAGGAGCTTGAGGAGGTGGTAGAGCATAGGGGTTTGGTGGTGCTTGATATGAAGGTAGAACATATGAACCTTGAGCATTTTCCATGAAAGTGTCGTCATTGTTCAGATTTGGCATGGGTTGGAATGGGAGTCTTCCTTCCTCCCTCCTAATAAGTGAAAGTGATATTTGGTCCAATATTTGCTCAAGACGGTTAATGGACTGCCCATAAGAGGACACATCTTCCTTTACCTCATCCAAACTTCTCAATCTTCCAAGCACTTCATCTTCAAATTTTGAGCTATACATTGGCCTTGGCTGCCCTTGTTCTTGCCCATCTTCATTTTGTTATTTCCATGAAAAGTTAGGATGATTTCTCCACTCGGGAGTGTAAGTGTTGGACATAAGACCTTGGTTATTTCGGTTGCCAAAAGAGTGCAAAGCATGAACTTCCTCTTCTTCAGTTTCAACCGCCATGGTGGACTGACTAGAAGAACTACCATCTTGGCTCTTCATCATATTCATCATGTCTTCCATCATTTTCATCATGTCGGGGTTGGCAGTGGTCTGGGCTGGAGCTACAGAAGGCGGTGGAGGGGTGTAGTTCCAGCCACACTGTTCCCCTTTAGTAGAAACTTGATGGCGAGAATTCTCAACAAGGTGTTCAAACAACGGCCATGACTCCTCAGGTGACTTTGCCATGAAGGTGCCTCCACATGACGAGTCAACATTGTTCTAGCTTAACTCTTCTAGCCCGGTGTAGAAAGCTTGGACCAGCTGTCACAAGGGTACCTCATGATGAGGGCAGCCGCGCATGAGCTTTTGGAATCTTTCCCATGCCTTGTGGAAATGTTCATTTTCCTTTTGGGAGAAGGCGGTGATACACCTTTGCATTTGGGTCAGCTTGAAAATTGGAAAGAACTTCTTGAGAAACTCATATTTGACCGCATTTCACATCACCGACTCCGGCTTTGAAATGTACCATTCTTTGGCCTTTTCATTTAGAGAGAAAGGGAAGAGTGTCCTCCGAATGGAATCATCAGTGGCAGCGGGTGTGGGGGGAACAAGTCTCAAGGAAGGCGTCGATATGATGGTAGGGATTTTCATTCTCCATCCAATAGTAGGTTGGGAGGAGTCCAAGAAGTGTGGGTGGAATGGAGAATTGTTGACCTGGCATTTGGTCAACAAGGGTGAAAATGGGAGAATTGTAGTTCCCCGGGGTGAAATACTCGTAGAGGGGGTGGTTGGACTGCGGTTGGGCATTTCCATGAGGTATTTAAGCTTTGTGGTCACCCATCTCAGTTTCTCAGTGTTGGTTGTGGTGTCTCCTCCTACCTATCTCGAGGTTGTACAACACCAAGTCAGTACAAGTAGAAACACATCTGATGCATGCACAACTGTCACTTGCACAATACACAAACAAGCAATAAGAAACCAAGTTAGAATGACACTATGCAAAAGTGAACAAAGAATAAAGAACAACAATAATGAGGGCAGTAGGAAAAGCTAAGCTACACTAACTAGCTAGGCCGAGTGCTTCTATCCCCGACAATGGTGCTAGAAAGCTTGGTGCATTTATTGCACGCACATGTGGTCTTTCGATATTTATAGGCTTCCCCAAACTAGGTTCACTCACTACACTAAAATATGCTCCCGTAAGTGCACATGATCATGTTATAGCATAGATGAGAGGCAAGCAAAGGGGGTCAAACCACAGGGATAGAGGTGACACTATAGCTTAGTTGGTATTGGCTACATTCCTAAAGCGGAGATTAGGGTTGAAGGGTTTAAAAGGGGTTTTCATTTGATTACACTAAGCAAGCAAGCAAGTAAAGGCAATATGAAAACTAGATTATCAAAAACTAGATTAACCTAGTCAAGTTAGATCTAAGCAACTAGATTAAGCAATCAACTAAACAAGAGAAAGATGATCTATACTACTCTAGTAAGGCAATTAGCAACCAAGAACTCAGCTAAACACTAGAGCAAGCAAGGATTTAGGTTAACCCTAATTAAAAAGACTAAGCAATTGACCAGAATGAACAAAGGCAATTAATCTAAACTAGCATTAACAAGCAAGATGACTAAGGTGGGTTTCAAGCAATGGATTGGGTAGGTGGGCCGTTTGGGAATGTGATTTGATATTAGTTGGGGGGTGTCAACATGGCATGCAATTATCACAATTCAATCTAGATTACTAAATCAAACAACAAGGCAAATACTATTAGAATGTACCCTATACTACTAGCTGGAGAACTAGGGTTAGGTGTAATTCTAGTAGGACTTGTCAAGTCTAGGTTTCTAGGGTAAGTAGTATTAGGGCAATTGAGAGCCAAGGGTAAGAATGGGAGTAGAGATTAGGGTTTTTCACCTCATGTTACTTGCCATCTCGCCTTTAGTAAGATCTAGGTAATTGCACTAATCACACTTATACTAGCTACTTAGATCTCACACTCACTTGTAGAAGAAGGGAGATTTATGTAGGAACAAAGGGGGATATCTAGGGATCCACTAATTGGACCTAGGAGCCATTCCTAAGATTGCTCCATACATTCCAATTCCTCTTAGAAACTAAGTGTCATCAAGCATCACAAAGCAAGCAATTTATGTTTAAGAGCAAAAACCACATGCAAGATAATGAGAAATGAGATAGAAGCAAAGGCAATCATCATAGAATGAAATTGTAACATACTCAATTTTGACTCATCCTATGTAAAAACAAGTTAAAATAGTTTTTAAAGAATTATTTCTCACTATTTGCATGTTAACATTTTTGCCCTTACTTATATCTAATCTCTATTTGGAAATTCATATTATTTGTACACATTGTTGAATGACATATTAACTCTTTAATTTCTTTTCACATCCTTTGGAAAGATCAGATACCACCAAGTTGTAGTGTGCACTAGTTAGAATCACAAGTACTACAATCTGGTATAGACAACGATCCGATCGAATGACTATGATTGATGATAAGGATAATTCGAAATATACTCATTTGAATTTAACATACTTAGGGGAGTGATCTCATTACTTATATTGATGCTTCAATATATGTGCACACTCATTTAGGTTACGTATGTCAAATGGTTACTTACCAATTTTATCTAATAAATGCTATCACAATTCAATATCTTGGTGGCCCATTGTTTATCTAATAATAACTTAAGGATCATATGGTATTAGTTATCAGAGGCTGATATAAATCATTTAATATTAGTACAAAGGCCATTCAAGACATAATTTATTCGACATGCATGATTTCATAGCCCACGACCTTCTTAACTTCGTCTTTCCGTCATGCCGGCACTGCCACTAAAACGAGAAGTCGAGGAAGACAAACTGTTCACTGATCGATCGTTCCGTTACCTTACATACCTTTCCACTTATTCATTGGGTTTATCCATCACGACTTCCACCGTTTTGATCTAAACATTAAGAACTGATTCTGAAACGTCATAGGCTCTCACTCTTCCACACACGTGCATACTGTCAAAACACCATCACAATAACAGCCGCTTCTCCTAATCTGTTGGTCTTCTTCGTCACCTTAGAAGTAACCCTTTCCCTATATAAGAGTGCCTACACCCTGATAGTACACCAAGAAACCTGCAACCACGGAACAGAGCGCCCGGATCATTGTAGATTCAGAGTATAGTAGAGAAAACCCTCCCTTGGCAACAATCATCGGCGCCAACAACTCTGAATCGTATCATTCGTCGGAGACGACATAAACGCTGGAGTTGCAGTCTGTATCTTCGTCCTTATGACCCTAGCAACGGCAAGGCCTGCAACTTTGCTGTCCCTTGGGCTTGGGCAGTGAACGAGGGGACTCTATGTTATAGGTCAACCACCGAACTTCATAGCTTCAACCTCAGTTTTGTCAAGTAAGAAGATCTAATCTGCTGACCGGCGTCCTAAATAGGCATCAGTTTGCAAACCCATCCTCAAGGTCAGTACCATGTTTCAGAACTCACGTTGGATAAAACTTACAAATTTTGGTTCTATGAGCAAGATGTGTAAAAGATGGTGTTTCGTAATCAACAAGCTATATATATGCCTAGTAGATACCGTATATACGCATATATATATATGCTAGCATGCATATACCAATATATGTGTATCCCTGATATCCAAGATATTATACTATCATCCTGGTTCAGTTCGTCGATTCTCAGCACCAATCATACATATATATAGTAGCAAGAATATATAATAATAACGGTACGTGGAGCTCTAGTAGTCAACGTAACCTTTTTACTACAAAATTCTATTAGTAATGATACATGAAACATAATTGCATGCATACGGGAATGCAAAGTTAGACAAACTCATTCATCACGTATGCAAGCAATATAGTAGTATATATTTGTATACATTCTAATATATTAGCAATTCCAACAGTGTTTTCTGATTGCATAGATCATATAACGCATGCATTATGGATACGAGGTTATATACTAAGCATGATATTATATAAGACATGATCAAATAGATTAGTACTAATTGTATCAGTATGTGTTCCGATCTATATATACATATGTCCATATGGGCAACTAGAAAAGTGTTGCTCGTGTAATTAATAAATTGATGTCTCTTTAGTAGTATTTATAATATACTCCTATTTGGTTAATCATCACGTTTGAAAACCTCTAAGTATAAATGTAGTTGGTGTATTTCTAAATGTTGACTACGGTGGATATTATTTTGGGAACTATGTGTTCATATATTACCGTAAAATATAACATACAAGTCATACATCCATCTTATATTTAAGAAATGTAACACTAAGCGGTTTAGGAAGAATATAAGTCTAACAACTATAAGGAATAACCCACAAAGAAAAATAAAGAGAACATGCTATACACATGACCCTGATTGTGACGAATGTCCCTATTTTAATGCAGCATCCAGTTGGACCTTTATGAAGGACTTTCTTATTGAC
This sequence comes from Alisma plantago-aquatica, assembly GCA_963693085.1. NCBI lineage: Eukaryota > Viridiplantae > Streptophyta > Magnoliopsida > Alismatales > Alismataceae > Alisma > Alisma plantago-aquatica. The sequence goes on along the minus strand of OY856409.1, from coordinate 1,339,932,646 downwards.
TTATCAATTGATTTCTCTTGAGTTGAGGTACGAAAATCATCTATTTTGTTTAAATGAAGTTTACATCCCTCTTGAATATCATGCATGTGTAAAAAATATTGGAGAATCTAATTTGTTAAACTTCTAGCCTGCTCTTGAAAGATTCTCAATTAGACTACTTGATGATTTGTCACGATAATTGGTACTGTCAGATTTTAGGGCCGAGGTCCAGTTATTTAGTGGAATTATGCTTACACGACTCTGTGCAGAGATAAGGGATTGTGGTCCCCTAGTCGACTAGCAATTCAGCTTAACGTGGTCGTTCTTATTTTGGATGATGAGAACACATGGTCACCTAAGCATAGACAATGTATACCAAGTACCTAAATTGCTTGAAAAATCTTCTTAAATTGATATACCATGTCGATTGAAATTTGAGACCCATTTATAATTCTCTTTTAAACTACTTGCCTACATTTTATATTTCCTTGCATCATTTTTGAATAAATCTTGAGTATATAGGGCATATTTATTAACTTTATTTAAACTAGATTTTGTACTAGTCTTTTAGACTACCATGTGCCCTTATTTTGTGTTCATGTGTGATGTATTTCCTGGGGGAATGTATGAACACCAGGCCTATCATGGGGTTAGCAAGCAAAGAATCAGAAGAAGAGTTATTGAAGATCGCATGAGTTGTCCTCTGTTCGAGATGATGGATAAATTAGCAAAAAATGTATTTACTAGTAATTTATGTATAGATTCTTTTTCTCAAAACCTCCATGTACTATAAAGATTGTTATGAATGCAAAGGTTGTTTATTTATTTGAAACAAAGTTATATAAAAATTCGATCTCCAAGGATCGGATGTAAGGATCAGATGTAAAAATTCGATCTCCAAGGATCGGGTCTTTACAGAAATTCTGTTTATTATAAGTTATTTTCCCCCAACATGGTATCAAAGTCACATTTTAACCCCAAATAGCCCACCACTAGAGGCTCAGCTAGACATAATCAAAGAAAAGATAAAAGAAAGGGGAAGAAGGGGATATGACTCCATGGAGCTTGAAGTAGATCTTTCTTCTTCACCTCCTAGCTGTTGTAGGACAACCTCCTTACTCCAAGGTGGATGATGAGCATGGAAATGGAGGGGGTTGTGGTAGAAAATTTAGAAAACTAGGTTTCTATGGTGGAAATGGTGGGTGGAGAGCATAAATACAAAGGGATTGCAATGAATAATCAAGAGTGGGTGGAGAGGAGTAATGTCATCTAACCTAGTGTTGTGGCCGCCACCCATGTATATATAGGTGGCGGTGGAAGCACTAGGGTAAGTAGAGGCATTGTTGAAAAAATAGTGCAGAAAATGGTAGGGTTTAGATGGTAGTACGATCGTGGTGGAGGCTAGATAGCACAGCCGTGGTGGTGGAGTTGGAGGTGAGGTCATTCCCTTCAACACACCCGTTTTGTCTTCTGCTAGCACGATCGTTTTGGGGGCTTCACGGAAATGCCGTGCTGGGTAGCACAGTCATGGTGACTGAGTTGATGTAGCTTGCAAATCTTGGGCATGTAACTTATGCATTGGTCAACACGGACATTCCTTGGCACCACGGCCGTGCTGGGGTCTTTAGTAGAAAAATTAACTTTAATCTTCATGATCAATGGATTTCTTTGCTTGATATCAAACCTTGACCATTAGGGGTAGGTTGAAGGAGTGTTGAGACCTTCTTTGGACCCCTTCATCAGTGAAGGAACCCTAGAACTCCTTCCTTCTCTCTCATCCATCCAAAGCATGATCCAAGTACCTGAAAAGTATGCAAATAACGTCCATAAGTGTATTTGACAATAATATTCATATTGGGGAATTTAACTTGCATTCTACTATGTTTAGATGCGAATAAAGTATTAAATGGCACAAGATGGAGCCCTAAAATAGGGCTGCATCACTCATCCACTTTTTTAGGTTCAATAATTGAGACAAAATCTATATTTGCTTCATATCTAAAAGTGATGTTATTTTTACCTTGTCTTAAGGATTTCTAATGACAAGTTCTTGTGGATGATCTTTAATTATTCTTGGTGTAGGTTGTGATACTTCTTCATTTTACTCTTGTGTTTATTCATTATCAACATTATTACCATCTTTGGTTGAGATAGTTAATTATTCTATGATAGGAGCGATGTCATTTTACAAGTTATTATTAATTAAGATTTTATGAAATTTTATATAAATTGATTCTTTGACTTTCTTAGAGACAAGATTAGAAATTCTATGAGCTTTACTTGCCTTAGAATAACCTTAAAAGAAACCTTTTGTAATTTTGGATCAAATTTGTCTCAATTTTCTTTTGTGTTAAGAATATAACAAGTTGTTCCAAAGTTATGAAAATAATCCACTCTAGGCTTTTTAGAGTAAAGTATTACACAAGATGTCTTTTTAAGATGTGTATGTATTGAAATATGATTTTGAACTTAAAAAGAAGTGATTATGGCTTTAGACCAAAAAGTTTTAGGAGTATCATATTCTAAGGGCATAGTTCTAGCCATTTCTTGTAAAGCAATTTTTTTCTTTCAACCAAAATATATTGTTGTGATATTTGGGGAGTAGAAAAATTATGGCCATAACCTTTTTATGAGAAATATTCTTCAAATAAATGATTTTCAAACTCACCACAATGGTCACTTGTAATGGTACCTATTTTCATTTGAAGTTCTAAACCTCTTGCTTTGGAAGAATTTTGAGTCGTTTAGGAAAAAATAAATATTGTTTCCCTTAAAGATGTCTATTTTGATATTTTTCTAAAATAATGCCAATAATTATTTTGGAATTGACCAAATTATTTTATTTATTCTTTATATAGTCTTTACTCTCATATGCATTTATTTTGTAAATTAATTCTTTAATTATAATGGCCAAATCATATTATACTCATATTTGAAATAGTATACTTCTCAGTCGGAGTATAGTTCAACTGAGAAAACATGGGTAACACTCCCTTTTACTAGAACTAGCCATTATATATCCATTGGGAGTCTCGATCGAACTACAGTTCGACCAAGAACGTTTTTTTCCTATAAAGGTTGCCCAACTCAATAGTTTTCCACACAATTCTCTTGACTATCACTTCCATTCTTCCTTGGGCAACTTCTATAGCATCTACTCGATCATTTTGAGTTGCAACCTACTAAAAAACTCTTTTCCTTCATCTTTCCTCTACATAGTCCCTTTTTCTTCACTTTTCCACCACTAATTTCATATGGCATCATCTTTTCGTGGTGGCAACAAGAAAAAGGCATTTGGAAAGCAGCCAAAAACCCAATCGATGATCATGAATGGCATCACCTTCATAGTCTCCGCCGTTGGGAACAAGTTCCTTGATTAATCTTCACAAGAACCTCTTCCTTGATGTCCTGTGGATGTCAATTCTTTTTCAAGGGTGATTGATCTTGGTAAACTCTTACAATTCAATATCTTCAAAAGTTTCTTACCCCAACTCACTATCCTTGATCATATAGAGATATCCATGAGTTTTGTGCAAAGTAGTTTGTATAGAAAAAGACACATATTCGTCTTCCTCAATGGTAAATGGTCTTTCTTTTTCCTTTTATGAAAATAATATTCAAACCATGCTTGCAATAGATAAAAATGAATTCACACACTACCTTGATCTCACTAGCACCAATCCTATCAAAAGTTCCCAAGAGTATTTAGAAGAAGATATTTCTCTCACTTCCATTAGAAATTTCCTTCTTCTTCCTAATACATCCTATCATGAGAAAAGAGGTACTCTCTATGCCTCCTCTTTTACTCAATAAGCCCTCATTGTAAACCTTAACATTAGTAAAAACGATTCCTTGAGCCAACAAATATGAAATCTCATTCTTTCGATTGTATCTCGTCTATACCTTTTTTAAAATAGATTTTCATTAATTTCAGTAGGATCATTCTCTATGAGATGCTTGATTTTTAGGGGTCCTCTCATTTTTTTTATTTTATTGTCAAATAATTAAGAAATCTCTTGGCTAAACCCTCATTGAGTTATATTATCTCCCTGATAGCCTTTCCCAAAGAATTACCCTCCACACTTTTGAGAAAATTGGCGTTAGATTTGGCCATAAACAATGTTGAACTAAAAGGAGGCTCCACAAGATCCCATTCCTCCTACTTCTCCTTCCTTTTTCACCCAATAAAATGATATTTCATATTTCAAAAGGGTGGCTTACCAACTTAGAAGGCACATGGATTACCAACATCATGCCATGCAATATCTCAATGAGCATATACAAGCTTTGACTCCTAATTCCTTGAATAACTACCCTTATCATCTTCATCCTGATAGCATTTCTCCCTCCTCCTCCTCCTCCTCCTCCTCCTCATCATCATCTAAGCCTTAGTCCCAACTATGTTGGGGTCGGCTACATGGATCCTTTGTTTCCATTCAGCTCTATCATGGGCCATATTCTGCTTGAAATGTAGAGATTCAAAATCTCTCTTTATAAGCTCATCCCATGTTAATTTAGGTCTTCCTCTTCTTCTATTTATTATGCTTGACTCAATAGCATTGCTTCATATAGGCACATTTTTTGGTATGTGTTGCACATGTCCATACCATCTGAGTCGACCCTCGTACAACTTGTCCTCAATGCTCGCCACCCCCACTTTATTCCTGATATAATCATTTATCAAGCGATCTTTTCTGGTCTTCCCACACATCCATCTCAGCATACATATTTTAGCCACGTTCATCTTGTTGAGACCTTGTTTCTTCACCACCCAACATACACTCCCATAGAGCATGGCTAGCCGTACAACTGTTCTATAAAACTTACTTTTTAGCCTGAGAGGGATCTTTCGATCACATAAAACTCTAGTTGCTCCATTTCAACCATCCTGTAGTGATCATGTGACAAACATCATTTTGGACATCCCCATCTATTTGAATAATAGAACCCAAGTAACGAAATTTATCACATTTTGGTATATCTACTCCGTCTAACTTGGCTCCATCATTCACATTGTAGGATTGGCTGAAATTACAATGCATATACTCAATTTTGCTCCTGCTAATCATCAATCCATTTGATTCCAATGCCTCTCTCCACTGTTCAACTTTATCATTTAATCCATCTTTTGTTTCGTCAATCAAAACAATATCATCAACAAATAGCATACACCAAGGAATATCATCTTGAACATTCTTTATCAGCTCATCCATAATAAGAACGAATAGATATGGACTGTGTGTGGATCCTTGGTGAACCCCAAATGTGATAGGAAAAGTTGGTGTCTCTCCTCCAGGAGTCTTCACACTTGTAGTAGAGCTATCATGCATGTCTTTGATCAAGTCAATGTATTGGATTGGCACACCCTTCTTCTTCAAAACCATCCACAACACTTCTCTGGGTACTCGATCATAGGCCTTTTCCAAATCAATAAACACCATATGAAGATCTCTTTTTCTTTCTCTATATTTCTCCATAAGCCTTCTTATCAGAAAAATAGCATCAGTTGTTGATCTTTCAGGAATGAAGCCAAATTGGTTGTTTGATATTTGTGTTATAGATCTTAACCTCTGCTCAATAATCCTCTCCCAAAGCTTCATTGTGTGACTCATCAACTTGAAACCTTTGTAGTTCATGCAGCTCTGAACATCACCTTTGTTCTTGTAGATGGGGACTATAGTACTATTTCTCCACTCATCTGACATCTTCTTGGTCTTCATGATCTTGTTAAAGAGCTTTGTTAACCACATAACTCCTTCATCCCCCATACTCTTCCATACATCAATGGTAATACTATTTGGTCTGCATGCCTTTCTCATTTTCATATTCTTCAAAGCATTCTTGACCTCAAATGTTGAAACTTGTCGTGTGTAAATGATATCTCTTGTATTCATGTCACACGAGTCTCTAACATTATTTGCAGTATCTCCATTAAAAAACTTGTGGAAGTAATTTCTCCACTGGTTCTTGATATCATTGTCCTTCACCATCACCTTGCCATATTCATTCTTGATGCATTTCACTTGACTCAAGTCTCTTCCTTTCCTTTCTCTTATACGAGCCATTTTATATATATATCTTTTTCCCCTTCTCTAGTGTCGAACTTCTTATAAATATCATCAAAGTATCTAGACCTTGCCTCCTAAACAACCTTTTTAGCTTCTTTATTTTCTTGCTTGTATCTTTAGAACGTTGCATCATCTCAAGATTTGGGCAAGCTCATATAGATATCACTTTTTAGTTTAATAGCCTTCTATACTTCATCATTCCACCACCAAGTCTCTTTCTGTGCAGGTCCATAACCTTTGGATTTCCCCAAAACCTCTTTGTAATTTTTTTTATGGAAGAGCTCTTGTTATGCCACATAGTGTTAACATCAGACTCCAAGTTCCAAGTTCCCTCTTTGCTGAGTTTATCATGAAAAGTCAATTTATTTTCTCCTTTAAGATTCCACCACTTGATCCTACTTTCTTGGTTTCTATAATGCTTGCCTTTATGGATCTTCATGTTAATATCCAAAACCACCAACCTATGTTGGGTCGTGAGTTATTCGCCAGGAATCACTTTACAATCCTTGCATATATTACGATACACCCGCCTCATAAGGAGATAATCAATTTGGCTACTATTGTCCCCACTCTTGAAAGTAATCTTATGTGAATCTCTTTTCTTGAAATGGATGTTTGTCGAAATCATATCATATGCAACTGCAAAATCTAAAATCCTCTCTCCTTCTCCATTTCTACCACCATATCCAAAACCACCATGAACTCTCTTGTATCCAGCATTTCTACTCCCCACAGGGCCATTTAAATCACTCCCAATAATAATCTTCTCCTCTGTCAGTATTCCCTGCTTCAATTCATCTATGTCATTCCAAAAATCCTTCTTAGTCTCCTCGTTAAGGCCAACTTGGGGGGCATAAGCACTAATAATGTTAAAAATATTTCCCCCAAGAACAACCTTGATAGCTATGATTCTATCGCCCATCCTTATGATCTTTACAACATCATCCTTCAACATCTTATCAACAATAATACCTACGCCATATCTATGTTTATCAATACATGTATATCATATTTTGTATCATGTTTCTCCAATCTCTCTACAACATTCCCTTGTCCACTTAGTTTCCTGCAAGAAAGCTATATTAACTTTTCTTCTCATTATGGTATCCACTATCTCTGAAGATTTCCCTGTCAGAGAGCCAATATTTCAAGATCCAACACTAATCCTTTTTTATTGAACTTGCTTCTTAACCTGCCTTCTTCAGAAAAGTTGCCCTTGCAAAATTTTCACTACATTCGGGCAATGATGCAGAAGGACTATCTTCTTTACCCACACCCATCCAAGATGTGGAAACCCTTGCACATTTTTTGCTACATTTGGGCGATGATGCATCAGGACTAGCTTCTTTACCCACACCCGTCCAAGATGTGGAAACCCTTATTTGTCCTTCAACACAACTGGGCATCATTGTGTCAAAACCCCTTGCATATTTATCACTGCACTCGGGTGCCGATGTAATGCGTCGTTAGGTAGGGATGCTCCAATAAAATTTGTGTAAGGATCAATGTCATAGAAAGAGTGACAAAGTTTTATGGCTGGCTGTCAACCTATCACCAACCCTCCTCCTTTACCCAGGATTGGGACGGCTATATTTGCACTAAATGTACGAAAAATATAGGCAGAGTTAACCTCTAACACCAAAAATCTTTTATTCTTAACATCCAACACCACAATCGAACCTTCATCATAAATGCTTTTCCAGAGCACAACATCAAGACATAGTTGACCACTACAACTTTTTTGAAGTACCTACTTTTCTTGAAGCCTATGCTTTAGTGACCATGGAGGCTTGGAATTGAGAGACTCTTGTTCAATACTATGGTGTTGTCCTTTCAAAGGACATGATCACGAAATAGGCTACATACTTTGTCTTATTGAGAATATATAAAAATCTTTTGGGATTCATGTTGCTTATCTTTATTCATGCAGTTCTTTCTTTTGGGCATTGTAACCTTGATTGGCCTTATAAATGGAATAAGTGATGGATTCCTAGGCTTAACTATATATTTCTAGTGTTTCATGTGGTTAAATTTGATTTTATATTTATTTTTTGTATGTGATATGCTAGGAGCATTATATTAAGGAGTATCACAGTTTGGGGGAGTCATGTTTATCTTTACCCCAACTTTTTTCTATATAACAAAGGGGGATAAATAATTCATAAAGCAATATCTATAAAGTCATGTCCTTTAGTTTTTTTATTATAGTTTTTCATTCTCTTGATTAAGATGGAAAATTCATTTCTTCTCTTAGCATTAGAGATACAATTGCTTTATATAAGTTTTTGCATACTTATCTTGAAAAATGTATGACATGTTCCATATTTCTTAAGTAGCATAGCACACACTTTTTAAAGAAACTTAATTAACGAAAATTCAGGTATACTTTTCTTACTTTAAACATTGCTTATATTTGAAATGTTCGTCATCTTCAAAATGGTGGAGATTGTTGGTTAAATTTGATATTTGCACACTTTCTCTTTTGATGATGACAAGATTTATCTTTTGAATATCTAACGTGCTATCTAGTATTTCAGGATCAAGACATATTTAGAAAAGATTTCTAAAGATATTTGATTAGACAAAATTGATTATTTTATCATGTGTACTTAATTGTAATACACTTGTTCAAGGAAAAATGTACAAGTCATTAGATATCATGTAAATCAAGCTATAAGTCAACCTTTTTCTATCCTAGATCCTATTTCACAATTATATCTAGCCTTTAGGATAGTTAAGTCTCATTATAAAAAGATTTTAGTGAGTTTATTAAAAAGTTAATAAATTCATTAAAAAAGACTTTTTGGTCAAACTCTTTCTCGACCAAGATCCATCTCAGTCGAACATTTCCTTGACCAAGAAAATGTCATTATGAAAAAATAGTCACTATAGAAAAGAGTCATTTTTAAATTGTCAAAGCAAACAACTCTTGGTCAAACTACAACTCGACCGAGAGGTCCTTTGGTCAAAGTATTGTTTGACTAAGAACATCTGTAGAAACTTTCTAAGCGTGTCAGTAGCTTATATTATTTATTATTTTATTAGTATAAATTTCTATTTGACCCTAGTTACTCTCCAAACATTACCAACTACTATCCTAAGTAATTATAAGTATTTTATGTACATAGGATATCCCTATGAACATCCTCAACACACTTGATCACTCTATTACTTGCATACTTGAGCATTAGAATAGAGAATTTCCATTTCTTACTAGCTACAAATTTGAAGCTCAATAAGTGCCTTGTGGTGCGTCCAGCCAAAGGTGTACACACTAATCAATTATATTTGACTAGATGCACCCCACAGGCTTAGAACACACTCGGTATCTTTTGAATTTGTAAATCCCTAGACTAGGCTCATTCACAATACTAAAATACTCACATGTAAGTGCACGGGGTCGTGTCATAGTATAGGATGGTGGCAAGTTAGGGGTCGAACCCAAGAGATAAAGGGGGCACTAGAGCTAGGTTAGTTTTATCTAGGTTCCTACTACAGATTCTAGGGTTGAAGGGTTTGAATTTGATTTGTTGATTACACTAAGAATGTAAGCAAGCAAGCAATTAAAGGAGAATAAAACAAAAATCAAAATCTAAGTTAACCCTAGACAATTAATTCTAGTGAGCAAGAAATGAAGCTAAGCAAAGAAAGTACAAGTTACAATAGGAAAACAAGAGCTAGAGCTAACACTAAGACTAGACTAGCAAACTAGGAAAATAGGCAATTAAAGACCTAATTAGCAAGAACAAAGCAAGAGAAAGGCAAGAGACTAATTAAGTAAGTAAAGAGCTAACTACGTAAAGACCAACTAAGCAAGAAGGCAATTAGGGTTCTAAAGCAATTAAGAGAAGTGTGGACTGTTCAGGGGAATGCATTTGTCAATTGGGTTGGGGGTGATAACATGTAAACATTATCCTTTCATTTAGATTACCAAACCAAACAACAAGCTAGATGCTAATGAATTTCCCTAAACTACTAATTAGCCATGGATATGATAGGGTGTGTATAGGGGAACTAGTCCCTATCACCTCTTATCCACCCCTACGAGGCTCAATTGGGTTCAGTTTTAGGTGGAATTAAATTAGGTTCAAGTCAATCATAGGTTTATAGGATAGAAACTCTTAGTTTAATTAGGAGCCCATGGTAGTAACGTGAGGTGGAAATGAGGTTTTAGACCTCACATCGCCTACATTCCTAGCCTTGAGAAGGCTCCAAGATAATTACATAAAATGCTCCTATACTGAGTACTTAGATCTCTCACTTAGGTATAGGATAATTGACTAACATGTAGGAAGGTGAATACTTGACTAGGGATCCATTAATTGAACTTAGGAGCTATTCACAAAAAGAGCCACATATAAGCAATTTTCCTAAAATCTAGGCAATTTCAAGCAAAAACCACAAATAAATTTATGGGAACTGACATATAAGTAGAAAATAATCATTAGCAAATGAAATAAAAAAAATTACGTATCATTTCCCCCCAACATGGTATCAAAGTAACATTTTTGGGCCCAAACAACCCACCTAAGGGGCCTAGCTACTCATAGAACAAGAAAATACAAAAAGAGAGGAAGAAGAAGGAGTATAAGAGTGGAAAGTCATGGTAGATTGATGAAGACTGCTCCTCCACCTTCTAGCAGTAGCAACTCGAGCTTCTCCTTCTCCCAAGATGGAATGGCATGGATGTGTGATGGAAAGTGGCCAAAAACCTTAAAATAAGTGTTTTGGGGGTGGAATATGATGGAATGGAGGTGGAATGAAGTGGGAATGGAGTGGAAGGGGATATGGTAGGCTAGAGTGGCTGTAGGAGTAGCTATCCTCGTATTGCAGCATCCACCTAGGTATATATAGGTGGTGGGGAAGTATTAGGTTAAGTAGGGGCAATATGGGTAAAGCAGTGCACAAATAGGCTAGATTTGCTTACCACCATGACTATTTTGGTTTCCCACGGCCGTGGTGGAGTGGGGTGAACATAGTCGTGGTGAAGTGACACATGCAAGGTGAAAAGTAGATGAAAAATTCAGATATATTCACAATTCTGGAGGGGCAGTACCATGACTGTGGTGGTCACCATGGGCATGGTTGACTTGAGTCACCACGGGGGTGGTGGGTCTTGGTCACCACGGGGGTGTTGGGTCTTGGTCACCAAGGGGGTGGTGGCTGGAAGAATTTGCACTTTAACTGTGGCATGGAGCATTTGTACCATGGTCGTGGCCATGTACCATGGTCATGTTGAGGTTTCTTCCTTGCACTTTGACCTTCAACTTGCTCATCTTTGATGCTCCTTGCTTCGGGTTTATCCTTGACCACTTGGAATAGGTTGGGGAAGATCTTGGGGTCTCTTTAGGTTGCTTTAGGATAAAGAAATCCTTAGATTCTCCTCTTTCTCTCTCTTCCATCTAAATCATGGTCAAAGTACTTGAAAATCATGCAAACAACATTTATATGTGCATTTTATAGTCATATACATATTGAGGAAAATTAACATGTAATCTAACAATTGTAGATGTTATTGAAGTGCAATAAGACACAAGATGAAGCCCTAAATAAGAGTTGCATCACCACCCCAAAATTAAAACATACTTTTCCTCAAGTATGCTCCAACTCAATCTCTCTTCAATTTTTCAACAAACAAGGAATGACAAATGCATTGCAATAGATGTATATTGACTAAATATGCTAAGTGATGACTAAGTACATGTATTTCACCTCTCTTCTCTCCTCTTTCACAAACCAATCATGATTAAAGTATTGAGCATATAAACCTCAAATATAGGGCATAGAATACACAATCAATCCATATGGCTGTCATATAACTTTGAGTAAATCATTTCATGGTGGTGATAATGAAAAATAACTCAGGTTGTTATTTTACCTTCATGCAATCAATCTCATATGTCAATTCACGCTAAGAAACCCACATAGCTGCAAAAAAGGGCAAAATGAGCTAAGTTTGATGTTCCCTTATCTCAATGGGCATGCAAGGAAAGGGTTGCGATAAGAGGTTGGAATTTTATTACATAGGAGCACTCATCTTTTCTTTATTTAGATGATTTTACATAGGAGCATCTTTTATTTTCTTTTTGTATTTTCTTTTTTTTTCGTTTCTTTTTATTTTCCCTTGGTGTAGATAGGGCACATGGTGGTGAGAATGAAGTGGGGGAATATAGATATGCCACCCCAAAATTTTAGAGGTGGCCAAGGCTGAATATCTGCTCTTTGGCATCCTTTTTATGAGGCGAAGAGATAAGAAATGACAAAAGTAAAGTGAGTCAAAGAGGGGCCTCTAGTGTGGGTTTCAACATGAGATTTCCTACATGAAGGTTACTCCAACAATTTCATCAAGTATTGATATACCACATGAATGAGCAATATGAAAACCACATTTTTATCATGAGATTCTACAAACTCTAAGCATATGCGGCTTGCTTAAATCACAATTCAACCAAGCAATTCACAAACATGCGAGAGGTGACTTACATGTAAAAAGTCAAGAATTGAGGCCATTAGTAATACACTATGACAATTCACATGCATTTGTCAAAGGTCAACATTTTCAAATCCACAAGTAGAGATCAGGTCAAAACATGCTTTTAGGCAAGAAATTCCAAATTTGGGAAAAATTGGCCAAAATGGTGCTAAATAACCTTCAATCACATCTATATCTATATTTAGGAAATTAAAATCAATAAATAAACAAATTTTAGCTACAAACATGTAAAAATTACAAAAAAGCTACATGATATGCAATGGGGTTACTTTAAGGAAGGCTGCTTTAAGGTTGGTGAGACTACTTCAAGGTGAAGGCTGTCCAAAGGGTGTTGAAAGTGTTGTAATTTTATGTAATATCCTTGCGAGGTAATGAAAATAAATACTTTCAAAATCTTGGTTGGATAAGCAACTGGGTAGTGGATTGACTGCCTTAGTATTTGCTAAGGTTGGAACCACTCTAAACACCTTGTCTCCTTCTTATTATCTCATTTGTGGTTGTTTGAGTTAAATTATTTTAAAATATCCATAAAACCCTATTCACCCCCCCTCTAGTGGCTTTTCAAACAAGGCCCAATGGTTCTTTGACAACCAATTGGTCCTGGTTAGGAGTGGTCACCTAAAGTTGACCTCAGGAGAGTGTCACAAACTTCCCCACTCCACTCTGGGTCACATTGCCAGATGTTGGCCATCACTAGACAAGAAGGGCTATATCCATTATAGCTTGTAGTATTGACACACCTAAGGTCATTGATTTCTTGACCAAGGGAAGTACATAGATTAGGCCCACATCTACGCTGAGCTTAAAGCTGACAAGACTCCTCCTTTGATTTCATAGTGGAGATGCCAGATGGATGGGAATTGGAGGTCAAGGTCATGTATGACGCTCTGTCGAATAGGTGTGATTGTTGCAATGTCTTTGACCATGGAACATGGTGTTGTCAAACGAGTGAGTGGCTCACTATGAATCGCCTATTGTGTGGGGATAGGAGAATAGCCAGAATATGATGAACAAAAGAAACATGAACAAGGGGACTAGCAAGGCACCACCAGTGTCAAAGAAGGTGGCCTTAGTGATGGTGGAGGATAACCGGAATGTTGTGATGGTTCAGGAAAGGGATGTGACTAACACTAACATCATCTCTCACCCAAGTGTTGATATTGGGGAGAAATCGATTGGGAAGGCTCTGAGGATTGAGGTGGTGAATGGTGTACAAAAGGTGTTCGGTGATATGCCAGAGTCAACTTCCTTGGTGACACAGACTGCTGGCACTAATTCCCCAACGAGGAGCACACATCAACAAAGGAGTATGCATATTCCAGGTGATAAGGTGCCTATGGAGGTGATGGAGTCCAACAACCCCTTTCATCTCCTTTAGGGTATGGAGGATGAGGTGCCTATGGAGGTGATGAAGACTAGGGAGGCCTAGACCTCTCTAAGGAGGATTAGAAAGGTAGGACCATTTCAGGTAGGGGTGGTCATCGAAGATCTTCATAATTTGCATCCTCACACAAAATCTGTGAGGTGAATCTCGTCGGGACAAACAAAGAAGGCTCAGGGATGTTATCACACAGACCCAAGAATTAGTGGTGGTGTGTTTGGAGATGAAGATTAGAAGGGGAGAGGAAGATAGAATTAAGGGGTTGTTTCTGGAGGGTTGGGAGGAAATTTCCAATTTGGATCAGACTGAGGGTGGGAGGATTGTAATGGGTTGGAATCCAAGTATCTAGGATATCCAAGTAATTTTGTCGTGGACCAAATGGTCATGACCACATGCATTAATCAGGATGGACTTCATCTAGTGATTTCATCAGTGTATGGGCATAACTCAAAGGTCTACAAAAGACATCTTTGGGATGTTCTAGGAAATTCTAATCAGGGGTCCACCCCAAATTTTCATTGGGGATTTAAATGGCATTAGGAAGGATCATGAGAAGAAGGGGGGTTTGATGGTGCCAGATTCATGTCTGGCTAGTTTCAATGATGCCTTAGATGTAGCGAACCTTAGAGATCAATATGAATGAGGGTTTCATAACATGGTATAATAAGATAGGGATTAAAAGAAGGATAGCCAGCCAACTCAACAGAGTAGTGGTCAATGAGGCATGGTTAGATGTGTTCCCTCACACCAATGTGAAGTTGGGTGGTCATCCCAACAATGATCATGCTTGGTTGGTGGTGCAACTCACTCAAATATCTCTCAAACATAAACCTTTCAAGTTTCTTGTGGGGTGGTTGGAATGGCCAAATTTTAAGGAGATCATCGAAAAGGCATGCATGGAGTAGGTCTAAGGCAATGTTTGTCATTATGGAGAAACTGGATAGAACTAAAAGGGCACTTAAAGAGTGGACACAAGGGTTGTATGATCTCAAGGATATGGATACTAAGGCGAGCAAGGACTATGAGAAAGTTGCGGAATACTACAGACTCTACCCATTACAGGAGGGAGCTATGAAGAAGGAAATTGAAGCGGAGAGGAGACCGAAACATGTACAGAAAGTAGAGGAGCTTTGTCTATGGAAACACAGTAGGATCAAATGAGTTAGAGATATAGAAACACCAACACCTACCATGCATATTTAAAAGGAATGAGATGAGAGAGTCTATCCAATCCTTATTGAAACCTAATGGGGAAGTGGTAAACAATGCACTGGATGTGGGGAAAGAGGTTGTGGACTTCTTCAATGATTTGTATAAGAAAGGAGGGGGGAATGAAATCAATGTTGGAGATCTTCCTAGAAAAAGAGTTATAGAGGACATGAACAGAACCTTGGTTTGTCCGACTACTAAGGATGAGATCAAAAAATCTCTTTTCTTTATTGGGGCTATGAAGTCAACAAGCCCAGATGGCTTCAATGCAAGGTTCTTCCAAGTGAATTGGGAACTCATGAAAGAGGACATTTGTAGGGTGGTGAGATGGTTTCTAGTGGGTGTTATAATGGTGAGAAGTGCTAACCATGCCTTTATCAGGATTCTTAATAAGAAGAAGGTTGTTGAGTCCACGAATGATATTAGGCCTATTGCTTATTGTATCATTTTCTATAAGATTATTGCTAAGATTTTAGCAGAGAGATTGAAGAATGTTTTGCCAGAGATTATATCCTCATACCATACCGCTTTCATTCAAGGTAGGAGCATTGCATATGCTATGCTAGAAAAGGATTTCTTGATGGAGTTTGGTGTGAAGAATGACTTGAGAAAGGCTTGCATCAAGCTAGATTTAAAAAAAGGCTATGACAATGTCAAGTGGAAGCTTTGTAGGCTACTATGGGATTTTCTTGTAGAAGGATTAATATTATTAAGGTGTGTGTTACAACTACCTCCTTCTCAGTGATGGTTAATGGCGTGCCCTATGGTATGTTCAAGGTGAGCAATGGGTTACGACAAGGGGATCCACTCTCCCCCTTGTTCTTAACCATAGTCATGATAAGAATGTCCTCAATGGTTGATAAGGAGAAGAGGGAGAAGAACATCATTCCTTTCAAATAGGGGGGAATCAAGGTCAAGCCACATATGATTTTTTTTGATGACATGTTATTCTTCTTAGTGGGCAGCGTGAAGAATTTGTAAAATTTTAGAAAGATGATGAGGGTTTTTGGGGAGCTCTCGGGTCTATACATCAGTGAGGTTAAATAAAAGGTATACTTTTCTAGATAATGTGATAACTGTAGAGGCTGACTTGAGGAGGTGATTGGGTTGACGGATGGGGCTCTTCCTACTAGATATTTTGGCATCCCTCGGTGTGGCGGTAAGGCCAAAGGTAGGGACTTCAATAACTGTGTGGACAACCTATGGGAATCCGTCAATTAAATGGATGGGGATTTGCTTATCCATGGAGGCTATGTTGGTATTAGCTAGATCGATCCTTGCAGGTAAGGTCATATTTTGGTGTATGCATACAAAAATCCCCGTGTTCATGTTGGACAAGTGTTGGGCGGTTATATCTTCTTTCTGTTGGGTTGGCAAACAACATGTTGTCACTTGGTCGACCATTGTTAGGATATATGAGGAGAGGGTCTAAATATAGCAGATGTTTTGGACATTACTAGTGCATCCACCTTCAAACACATTGATCATTTCCTAAGGAATGAGAGATCATGCTGGATAGAGTGGATGAGGAGTAGATATAGTGCTGATCTTGTGATAGGATTAGTGGACAAATGCTTCAGAACATGGAGCACCATATGCATAAGGTGGCAGGGAGTTGAGGCTGAGTATACCCAGGAGGATGGGCAGTGGAGATTGAGGGAGGCATGCACCTTGCCCTAGAGACAGACATCTTTTTATACCCAACATGTTCCATGGTTCTAGCTGCTTTGGAATATGTTTCATATTCCAGAATGGTGCTGCAGAACCTACATGTGCATTCATAATAAACTACCCACTCTTGATAGGATGTTGAAGTGGGGCTTAGTGACTAATACGAGATGCCTACTCTACCACATCAAAGAGGAGAAACACGCACACTTGTTCTTTGTGTGTTCCTATACCAAAAATATGTGGTGGAGGTTGAGATTGAAGATGGGTTGGGGAGGCACCCCCCTAAAAATCTATTTTAGGGGATTTTGTGGATGATGAAGAACATCAATAGGTCTACTGGTCAGAGGAATACTGTGATGCCCTGACAAGCCACAAATGAGATTACTCAAAACCAAACACGGAATAAAACTAAACATGTAGATTACCGAAAAAGATTGGAAATTAAAACCGATTTAGTAGAACCACCACAAGTCAAAAACTTATTACCTATAAGTCCTCAACATGACACCTGTATAATTCATATATCACATATATCGTGGTGCTTACATCAATGGCATCATCATTCCTATCATCAACCTATAACATGAGATACATGTTCCACATATATGTACATATACACATGACAAATCTTACATACAAGGCTCACAAGCCAAAAGCATCATATCGATAACATATCAACAAAACACAATGAGAACACCCCCAAAGACCTGAGTGTACAATGATGACTCTAGGACTCTAACACCAAAAGACTAGCAGCTCATCCAACCTGATAAGTTACTGCTCTTACTACTACTCTTCCTCAATTGCACGGTCCCTACCTCTTCGTGCACGACCACCTAAAATATGTGGAAACCCACAGGGTGAGGCCAAACTTCCCAACGAGAGATATAACTCTCCTTCAACGTCTATTAAAGAACATATACTTAAGCAGGCAGATAAAGATACATAGTAGGTTGAGCAGATTCAACTAAATGATATGTATTCAACAGATAAAGTAGTTTAATCAAAACTAGGCAATTACCTCTGAGCAGTAGAACAATTAATATTCCAAGAAGGAATATGAAGAATATATATAAGAATTGACTTCTCTTACTGCCTTATAGTTCAAGAACTAGTAAAAAGATAATGCAAAGGCTCAACCAATGTTATTCATATTTGACCCTAAGTAAGAAATACTACACATTTGTGTTATATATTTTATTATTACCTCAAGGATTTGAGTCATACCACCCAAATCCAATCGACCACTTCTAAGTGAAAATTAGTGCCATACAAGGTCAATGGAAGAGCCAGAATCCACAAACTCTCCACACCTCTTGGTCAGCGCAAGAGAAAACACCACATAGACAAATCAGTCAACTACAACAATGACATATAGTCAAGATCAGGGATTGGCTCACACATGGCCATCCATATATATAATCACACCTAGCCCACCTTGGTATAGGTAACGATGCTAGAAGAACAGGCTCATGCATGGCCATTATAAAAAGGAGTAGCTCACTCATGGCCATACATATCACAAGGAGATCAGCTCACGCATGGTTGTCTCACACAACCCATAATTATGGACACAAGGAGTTACTCGACTTGCACCCTGCATATTAAAAAATATGTGCCCCAAGTAATACTTGTTTCACCAATCTAGTAATTAAAGTTGATACTAGAAAGGATCTATGGCACATATCACCTACATGATTAGGGTTTCACTTTATTAATTAATTGAAATTGGGTATCTTTTAGTATCAATCAAGTTACAATGTAAAAATCCATAACAAACTCTACAAGAATAAGGGTATAGTACCACTTCGGAAGATATAAAATGTATAAGGTGTGAACTTGTCAGACTATCACCACATGATATTTGTAACACTGCCATTTACAAGGCCAACACCAATGTCACGTCACTGTGGGACATAAATCCCTCAATCACATCACTGGAGGTTATCATCTCACAATAGGCATTAAGCCATCACCAGATCATAGGGTCCAATCACATAAACCCTGTATGTACATCAGCACATTATGCCTCAACAATGTGCATAATCACCACTCTGTATCATAAGATCATCACCACAACATACACAAGACAAGGCATTCATTTCACCTACAAGGTTAGGAATTTATAAATAGGAGAGAGAAAGCATCACAATATAGCAATAACTTCAAAGGAGTCAAGCAAGCACACTATAGTTTCCAACATTAGGTTTAGGGTTACCGACCAAAAAAAACATTAGGTTTAGGGTTACAAGTGTAGTTGATTAGGGTTTTATAGCCATATTCCTCACCAAACCCTAGGTACGTTATCTTCCACTTTCTTGGAGCACACTAGGGTTAATTAGCATGACTAGGGTTGATAAAGAAATCATCCAAACAACACTATAAATGGGATACTACTTTCTTACTCATGCACATGTGTTGGTACATGTTCATGTATATGTCTCGACCAACCTCACACTCAAGGTGTCTCGACTGTGACACCCTAGGAGCCATGACCCCAAAGAAAAACATGTATCGAACACCACAAAAGCTAGGGTTTCGACCACCCTAAAGCACATATCACAACCCCAAGAATAAAGATAGGCCTCGAATTCAAACCAAGGTCATCTCTTCTGAAACTAAACTGGGTGTCACGATAAAAACATGGGTAGGTTTCTTGACCACCAAAGACAAGGTTGTCTCGACCTCAAGCACCAAAAGTGTCTCGACCCTCAACCTATTGAAATTAGGTTGTGGTTGTGACACTAGGACATGCATCTCGACCCAAACCAAACCAAGGGAGTAATGTCCATGAAAACCATGCTACCACAGATCAAAATAGTTGATTTCCATGGCCAAAATAGGAGACAAAACCAAGAGAATCCATTGTTTATAAGAAGGGAAACTTTTCACAAAGTCGGTCACCACAAACCCTAAAAGCATGTGACTTTGAACCACCATGAAAGAACCTCAAGTAGGAGAGAGAAAACACATTTATCACCACCAAAATAGAACCATCAAACAAGATCTAGATCATGGTATCATCTACTTGAACATTAGGGGTATGTTTTAGAGAGAGAAACAACAACATGCATGTATGAAATGTGCAATAATAGAGAGGACAAAGTGTTATATAACCTTCCTATTTTGAAGAGAAAACAAACTCTAAAAGAGGGAAGGAAAATCCAACAAGGATATAAATTCAACCACAAGATCACCTCTAAAAACAAGAACACCTTGGTCAAAGGTAGCTCAAGAAAAAGGGCAAGCAAACCCTAGGCCAAACCAAAGAAGAAAGGGGGAAAAGAGAAGAAAACATCCTCCCACTAGTTACCACCATGGATAGTCCATAGTGTAAGGCCTTTGTGAAGAGGAGTTTCTCTCAAGGTGACCACTAGGGTTGAGTGCTAGTCTATGGTCAAGGAAAGAGGAAGAAGAAGATGGAGGTTCCAAAGGAAAACATTTACAAAAGAAAGGAATATGCTTACCAAGGTTGAAGATGAGCAAGGATCACCACATGCAAGAGGTATGATCACCAAAGCTTCCAAAGATCGCCCCTTTTAGCTCCTCAAGGCTCCAAGGACGACCAAGAAAGGAAGGAGAAAGAAGACGGTCGAAAATAGTTGCTTGCATGGAGAGAAGAGGATCTATAATGTAAAGGAGGAGAGACGTAGGGTGGGGATGAGGTGTCAACAAGATAGGGCTCCAAAGGGACACTTGTCCACCCAAGAAGCCAACATGCAACCACTTAAAACAAAAATACATGAGATGGTGATATAACCTATGTTGGGTCTCGACCACCTTTGGTCCCCAACATATGGTCTCAGTTGCGACACACCATGGACACACCACATGGTCGAGACAAAGAAACAAAACATCACTTGGTCGAGACAAAAGAATAACCACAAACACTAGGTCAAGACACTTTGCTAGCAGACATATGTCCTGAACCAAGACAAACCAAGACCAACACATCCAATAAAATAACCAAAACACACCCAAGGTCGCGACATAGATCGAGACAACCAAAACGGCACACAAGGGTCGAAACTAAGCAAACCCTAGAAACCCTAATCACCTTGAGTGATTCCACCACTCATCCTAGGTACAACCAAGGTGGCTCAAAGCATCAAACTCTCTATCATGAAGCCAAGATAGAGAAGGAACACTCTAGAGGTGATAAATTGCAAGATAACCCTCACAAATGGACAAATTGCAATTGACCCAAGACAAGCACATAAAGCACAAACATCATTCAAACAAGCTCAAACTAGAGACTTAAGCTTTCCACAAGCTCTAAAACCATCTCAAAGGATTAGAGCAAGGTTCTAAGCACATAATAAAGCAAAATCATACAAGAATAACCAAAACACAGGCAAGGGGTCTTACAAATTTAGCGAGTATCTACTTCTCAGGACTCTGGTTCCTTATTTGGTATGAAAGGAAGTCTCGGCTTCATGGCAAAGAAAGTAGGGATACCTCGAGCTTTTTGATCCTTTTGTAAATAACCTTACTTGGGTTATTATAGCTAAGATGAATGTTTTTAGGGATGTTGATATGACTATTATCAACCAATGGGTTTTTTTGTAGTGTAAACACCCTTGTATAGCTTACGGGTGCCTGCATGTTATACTACACTATTTTGGTTCATAGTAATAGTTTATCTTCTAAAAAAATATTAAATATTAAACCTTCAGACCCATAATTTAAACCACATCTTTAATTTTTGCATTAGTCTAAGTTTTAAAAATACCAACTCCCATTTTATGATGGTAAGATTACTAAAAAACCTATTCTCATAATTATACAATTATAGTTACCTAAAAATCAAATTGTATTTTCATATGATTCCAATGTTAGTGATCCATAATCACTAAAATATTCAATTTTTGGTTCCCATGTAATATTACTACATCAAAATGAGGGATAATTGTATTTTGGTTCTCAAATTTTAAGAGAATTTGTAAAGTGTGAGTATGAATGGAAATTTAGTACAAAAGACTTTTAATTTGAGAGGCTCATGTATAATAGCTATAATCTAAATTTAGTACCAAAATCCAGTATCTTACAACTCTCCACCTCTTAAAGTGGATATTTTCCTCAAAATCAGCACATCTCGGTCTAATCAGAAACTATCCTACCCCTTAAAAAGTATTTTAATAGAAATCTAAGTAGGCATGTCAACTACGATGTCCTTCACTAACTCCAGGTTTCTCCTCTACGGTTTTCTCATACCTTCTTGATTGTGACATAGCTCAAAAAATCCTCAATAAAATTCCATAAAAATCATTTTTCTTTGTACATATATTATTACAAATAAAATAATATCTCGATGGGAAAACTTTTTGATAGAAAACCGAAAAATGGCCAAAATAAATGTGAGAACTAAGTCACAATCACCTCTTACCAACACTAACCATACTAATTACCATATCCAAATGTGAAAGAAGATTTGCATGGCACCTAAAGGGTCAGTAGAATAACTTCACTTGTGGTATAGGGGAGAATGATATTGTTTTCTACCTAAGGGAATTCACACATTCCAACATAGGGCTTCTAGTCTTAGTATTCACCCTTCAACTAATAGTTTGTTCAGTGGTAGTAACCCCATGTTTTATTTTTGTTGACACCCAAATTTAGGTTGATGAATATGTCTAGGATTTATGATTTTCCCAAGTAGTAGGAATGGCTTTGTCCAAGTCAATATGTAAATTAAGGAAACACAACCACCACCTAAGTGGATTAGGAGTAATTATACCCAAACTTCACTATACATCCTTCCTTAGACAACTTAGCTCATCTCTACTAACATGATGATGTTACTATCCATTATTTGATGCAATAGAAAATTTTAAGTAAAATTGATTTGACCTAAGCTTTTACTTTTGTCTTAGGTAGTCAAGGTTGGTAAGACTAGGGTTAAACTATTTTCCCAGGTTCCATGTTACTAGTTATTTAACACTAATTTCCATGAGACATGCATGAGTGTTGATTGTTCATAGCTCTGACACCAAGTTGTAAAGACCCGATCTTTATATCAAATATTAACAAAATTATATCATAATAAATAAACAAATATTTTTCCAATCATGCTTTATATCAAAGTTACAAAATATTATTTGCACATAGGACTATAAAGTAAGAATATGAATAAGTCCTATATACTATTCAACAAGGGACAACTCCTTCATGTCTCTTCTAGTTATCCTTTGTATCACCTATCCATGAGTTCTCAGAGGGAAGGAAACCACACATGGACCCCAAGATGGGAAAAATAGGTTAGAAAGGTTGGTACTAAATTCAATTAGTGAGATTTTTGAAAAATAATGATTTATGAGATCAAATACAAGTAAGTTTTCTTGTTGGACTAAAGTAATAAAAAGAAATGATCTAGATACCATGCTTGTTTCAAAAAGATACAACAATTCAAAGTGGTAACTAGAAACAATAATGTGATTATCCAAATTGATATCATGCAATTATTCAAAATGAAACGATTTATCTACTGGCACAATCAATCTAATATTTTGTCTTCACTAGTGGCTAGGTTCCTAGTATCTTCTCCTCTATGAAAGAACATCACTTTCCCCTGTGGGGGTAATCATTAATGGGGGACTTTTAGTTGTCCATGATCCACTTCCTAGTTGGGGGATATGACCCACCGAATCTAGTGAGCCAAATCCCTTAGCCAATGTCTCAAGTTTTTGTGCCAAAATCAAATTCAACCAATATTTTAGTTACTCTACAATATCCAACATTCAATTTTGTCAAGGTTACCTTCCACATGAGGGAAAGGCTAATTAAAAATTGGTTCACCACTTATGCAAAATTATATGAATGAAATTCAAGAGGGAGATAAATAGTACAATAACAGAATTGAGAATTTAGTACCTATTCCAATCAAGATGTCAACAAGAATCAAAGATGCCAACGTATCATGAATCTAGCAAGAGAGAATGTACTGGGGTTATTTGATGTGTCTTGTCTTGGAAATCGTCTCTTAAGTTTTTAATTACTATTTTTAGTCATACCCTAGGTTGTATCACCAAATCATGGTTGTGATTCATTTCATATTAAGTTATTGGATAATCACTGTGCTGACCTTATACAATACATGTCATGATAGGTATGCTTAAGTCATATTGATATACTCTATCTCATATATCTTTTCATTCACATTGGATGATATACATAGATTGCCTTCCTATTTTCATATGTATTTTTGACAAGCCATTATTGATAAATATGCATATGTGTTAATCTTGGGTTATTATTCATGAATATAATCACATTGACTTTTTTATTTTTATACTAAGGACTATTATAATTACTAATCCACCTTTAAACCCTTATTAATAAAATTCCTTATATATCAATGTTAATACTAATATGATACATATTAGGAAAATTAAACTTTCAATATATCTTATTTTCATTACTAATTGTTGTAACCTAATTTCTAGATAGGGATATGATTTACATGCCATTATATCATAATTGTATCTCTCATCTACTAGTCTTAGTATTTTAGTGTACACATTCATAAAATTAGTATACACCAATGGGATATACCTATATGCTACTATAATGATATTAGGTTTCTAAGTACAATGATCTAGCAATGTTTCTTAACATTAATGGTTCTTAGTGTAACATATTTTAAACTTTCAGGTCTAAAGTGAAAGAACAATAGAAAGAGTAATTGACCTACTGTTCGATGGTTTTCCTCCTCATTTCAATGATCATTGGTGGTTACTCATCTATCCCCTTGGACTTTGGCTTGAGGTCATTCAAGGTGGTTCTAGGTTGGTAGTAGAGAGTCAAGAAGATTATTCCAACTTCAATCTTTCTAGATCATAGGTCATAGAGGAAGTCTCAAAGGGTTTATTTGTGAAGATAGAGCTTGAGAATATGGTCACTATGGTTTGGTTTAGGCCATCAAGCGGATTGGGTGACAAATCTTTTCTATTTTTCGATCTAAAATTGGGAAAGAGAGAGGAATTCTTGGAGGGTTGTAGTCTGTGGAAGTGTTGATGGTTGGACATGGTTTTATGTAGTTACTGAGGGGTAGTTTTTAATTTTGCAAGTGGGTTTGAGCCTTGTGTAGATGGCCAGAAGGTGGGGCTGCATGCCGATTCTTGCAACTAAGGTGGAGGAGGATGAAGAAGATACTATGTGGTGGTGTTGAAGTTGGTGTAGGCAGGGAACATGTTGCTGATTAGAAGGGGTGACAATTTGTAGGTTGTCATGATGATAGGTAGGCAGAAAAGTGGAGAAATTCAGGCGGGACCTGAGTCTAGTGAGGTTGTATGAGGAGGATGATGACTTGTTTCAGATTGGAGAGCTCGACTTTGCATGTCTGCAGTTGGGTTGCAAATTTGCAAAGTTCATGGATCCCTATCTCTTAGTCTATTTAAGGAGATCCATTGGAGGCATCGAGGCTGTTAGGTGATCAGATGACTTCCTGAGGTTGATGTGCTTGTTTCCTGAGGTATCAGGCTGTAAGGGCGAGTTTCTGTCATGGGAGAATCTCACCACTAATATCCACACTTCTATTTCTTCAGCTAGCGGCTGATGAGGGTGATAGATCTCTTGGGGTTGAGGTCTTTGATGTGAGGCCAATGTGGTTTCTCATATGTCTTCTTTACGTGTGGAGAGGTACTAATGGCAGCATGTTTTTTTGGAGTCGAGGGTTCTTGATTCTTTAATGTTGCACTATGATTTTCAACTTTTTCAATGAGGGTTGATGATCGCGGTCATCTAGGGTTTAGGTAGGGGGCCCGGAGATGAGCTCATTTGATTTGAAGAAATGACAGAGAGGAGGGGATCAACAGTCTGTCTGTCATCCTTCTGTAAGGGTGTTGTGGAATATTGGATTGGTGGTGGGTTTGGGATGGTGAAATCATACTTGACCATGAAATTAAATTATAGTTTCACTCCTCTTTTTTCTTTCTCTGTAATGTCATTTATCTCAAGTATTTATAACTCTTAAACTACTAAACCTTTGGACCTAAAATTTCAACCACACCTTTAATTTGCATTAGTATAAATTTTAGAAATATCATCTCCCATTTTTGTGATGATAAGGTTACTAACAAATTTACACTCATAATTATACAATTATAGTTACCTAATAATCAAATTGTATTTTCATTGATTTCTAATGCTAATAGTCCATAATCATTAAATGTTCAACTTTCAGGTTCCATTTGGGATGATACATCAAAATGAGGGATAATTGCATTTTGGTCCTCAAATTTCAAGAGAATTTGGTGAAGTGCAAATATGAATGGAAATTTAGTGCAAAAGAATTTCAATTTGAGAGGATCATGTAATAGCTAAAATTAAATTTTGTACCAAAATCCACTATGTTACAACTCTGCACTCCCTTAAATTGAATTTCATCCTTCAAATGATCATATCCTTAGTCTAATTAGGTACTATCCTCCACCCTTAAAAAGTATTCAACTAGAAATCTAAATAGGCATGTCAACTACAATGTCCTTCACTATCTCTAGGTTTCTCCAATAGGGTTCTCTCATACCTTCTTGATTGTGACTTAGCTCAAGAAATCCTTGATTAAATTCCATAAAAACCATTTTTCTTTATACATATAAATTATGAAAAAATAATTTCATGATGGCATAACTTTTCGGTAGAAAACTAGAAAATGGCCAAAATCAATGCAAGAACTAAGTCACAATCACCTCTTACCAACAATCACCATATTAACTACCTATCCCAGATGTGAAAGAAGATTTAAATGGTACCTTAAAGGTCACTAAAATAACTTCACTAATGGTATAGACAAGAAGGATATTGTTTTCTACCAAAGGGGATTCACAAACTCCAACTTAGGGCATCTAGTCTCAATGTTCACCTTTCAATTACTAGTTTGTTCAATGGTAGTAATCACATGTTCATTTGTTTTGACATCCTAATTTGGGATGATGATTATGTCTAGGATTTATGATTTTCCCAATTAGTAGGAATGGCTTTGTCCATGTAAATATATAAAGTGTGAAAATACCAACACTGCCTAAATAGATTGGAAGTAATTATGCCAAAACCTTCACTATACATCCTTCCTTAGACACCTCAACTCATCTCTACTAATATTATGATGTTATACACTATTTGATGCAATAGATAATTTTGAGTGAATTTGATTTCGCCAAAGTTTCTATTTCTATCTCAGGTAGTCAGGGTTGGTAAGACTAGGGTTAAGCTATCTGCATAAGTTCCATGTGATTGGTCATTTAACCCTAATTTCCATGAGACATGCATGAGTCTTGACTGTTCGTAGCTCTGATACAAGATTGTAAAGACCATATCTTTACATCAAATATTTACAAAATTGTATCAGAATCTATAAACAAATTTGCTTACAATCATGCTTTACATTAGAGTAGTGTAAGCTTATTTATGGATAGGACTACAAAGTAAGAATATGAACAAGTCCTAGCTGCTCTTCAATAAGGGACAACTCTTCTAGTTCTCCTTTGTATAACCTATGCATGAGTTCCTAGAGGGAACAAGACCACACATGAATCACAAGAAGGGAAACATATGTCAGTAAAGCTGGTACTAAATTCAATTATTGAGCAATTTTAAAAATAAATATTTATGACATCAAATATATGTAACTTTGATTGCTGGACTAAGGTAATAATAAGAAAATGATCTAATTACCATGTTAGTTTCTAAATGATACAACAATTCAAACTGGTAACTATAAACAATCAGGAGATTATCCAAACTGATATCAAGATATCCATTTAATCAAAGTGAAATGATTTATCCGTTGGAAAAAATCAGTCTAATATTTTGCCTTCACTAGTGGCTAGGTGCCTAATATTCTCTTCTCTATGATAGAACATCACTTTCACCTATGGTGGTACCAGTATTGGGCGACCTCTAATTGTCCCTTATCTACTGAATAGGATTGGTGGATATTACTCACCAAATCTAGTGAGCCAAAGTTCTTAGCCAAAATTTAGAGTTTTTGTGCCAATATCAAAATTGACCAATATTTCAATTACTCAACAATATTCAACATTAATATTAGTCATGGTGACCTTCAACAATCTAATAACAAATTGGTTCACCACTTTTACAAAATTATATGAATGAAATTCAATAGGGAGATAAATAGTTCAATAACAAATTGATAATTTAGCACCTATTCAATTGAGATGTCCACAAGATCAAAGATACTAATGTATCATGAATCTATAAAGAGAGAATGTACTAGGTTTAATTGATGTGTATTGGCTTGGAAATCATCTCTTAGATTCGTGATACTGTTTTTTCATACCCTATGTTGTATCACCAAACCATGGTTATGATGTATCTCATATTAAGTCATTGGATAATCACTTTACTATAACATCAAACTTATATAATACATATCATGATGGGTATGATTAATTCATATTAATATACCCTATCTCATATATCTTTTCATTCAAACCGGTTGATCTGCATAGATTCCTTCCTATTTTCATATGTATTTTTGATGGGCCATTGTAGACATATATGCATATGTGTCAATCTTGGGTTATTGATTCATGAATATAATCACATTGACTTATTGATTTTTATACTAAGGACTACCAAAATTACTAACCTACCTTTTAGCCCTTATTTATAAATGACATATATATCAATTTTAATATTAATATCATACATATTAGAAAAATGAAACTTGCAATTTATCTTATTATCATTGCTAATTGTTGCACCTTAATTGCTAGCTAGGGATATGGTTTATTCATGTTATTTATCTTAATTGTATATTTTTCATATACTAGTCTTCGTATTCTAGCTTACACATGCATAAATATTGGTATACACCATGGGATATATTTATATGCTACTATAATGATATTAGGTGTCTAAATACATTGATCTAGAACTATTTCTTAACATTATTGATTCTTAGTATAATGTCTTTTAAACTTTTAGGTCTAAACTAAAAAAAACAAGATGAAGAGTAACTGACCTACTATCGATGGTTTTCCTCCTGATTTCCATGATCATTGGCAGTTTCTCATCTAGCCCCTTAGACTTTGGCTTGAGGTCGTTCAAGGTGGTTCTAGGTTGGTAGCAGTGAGTCAAGCAAATTATTCCAACTTCAGTCTTCCTAGCCCACATGTAGCAGAAGATGCCTCAAATGGATTAATTAAGATGATAGAGCTTGATAGTTTGGTCACGATGGTTTGGTTCAAGACGTTAGGAAGATTGGGTGACGAATCTTCTCTATTTTCTAGGTCAGATTTCAAGAAAGAGAGGGGACACTGTGGTGGCATTATAGTCCACAAAAGTGTTGATGGTTTGCCATGGTTCTAGGTATCGCCAAGGGTGAGATTTTGCTTCTATAAGTGGGTCCGATCCTTGTGTAGATTGTCGACAAGTGGAGTTACAGGCATGTTCCCGCAATTAAGGTATAGGAGAGTGAAGAAGATACTATGTGGTGGTTTTGAAGTTCGTGTAGGCAGGGTGCATGTTGCTGATCGGGAGGGGTGATGGTTCCCATGTCACCATGATGACAGGTAGGAGGCGGAATGGAGAAATTTGGGTGGGGGTGTCTAGCAAGGTTGTATGAGGAGGGAGATGAAGAGGAGTCGACTTTGAAGGAAAATAATTGGTTTGCAGATTTGCAAAGTTCATTGCACCCTATATGAGGGTCCGTTAGAGGAGATCCATCTAATCAGCGAGGCTGTTAGCTGATCAGATTCCGAAGGTTGATATAGTTGTTGCCCAAGTTATCATGCTATAAGGGTGAGTCTCAATCATGGGGGGAGCTTCACCATTAATATATGCAGTTTTGTTTCTTCTACCAACGACCAGTGAAGGTGATAGATCTCTTGGGGTGTAGCTCTTGAATGTGAGGCCAATGCGGTTTCTCACCTGTCTTCCCTACAAGTGGATAGGGAGTAATGGTGGTATTTTCTTTTGCAGTTAGGGGTTTGCAAGTAAACAATCTTGCACTGCCATTTTCAGTCATCTAGGGTTCGAGTAGGGGTCTGGAGATGAGCTCATTTGGTTTGAACAAATGACTGGGAGGGGATCAGGATTCTGGATGCCACCCTTCTGTAAATGTGTTGTTGAGTCAGGAATATAAGGTTGGAGTGGGTTAGGGAGGGTGAAATCATGTTTGACTATGAAATTAAATTGGAGTTTAATTCCCTTTTTTCTTGGTCCTTAATATCCTTTATCTTAAGTATTTATATCTCTTAAAGTATTAAACCTTTGGACCCAAAATTTTAACTACACCTATAATTTACATTAATTATAATTTTAAAAATACCAACTCCCATTTTATTGATGATAAGATTGCTAACAAATTTACTCTCATAATTATACAATTATAATTACCTAATAATCAAATTGCATTTTCATATGATTCTAATATCAGTGGTCCATAATCACTCAAATATTCAGTTTTTGGTTCCCATGTGGTATGATTACATCAAAATGACGGATAATTGCTTTTAGTCCTCAAATTTCAAGAGAATTTTGTAAGTGTGAGTATGAATGTAAATTTAGAACAAAATACTTTCAATTTGAGAGGATCATGTATAATAGCTATATACTAAATTTAGTACCAAAACACATTATGTTACAACCCTCCACCCCTTAATGTGTATTTCATCCTTGAAATCAGCACATCTCTGGTCTAATCAGATACTATCCTTCACCCCTTAAAAAGGATTTAGATAGAAATCTAAGTAGGCATGTCAACTAGAATGTCCTTCACTAACTCTAGGTTTCTCCTCTAAGGATTTCTCATACATTCTTGATTGTGACATAGCTCAAGAAATCCTCAAAAAAATTCCATAAAAATAATGTTTCTTTGTACATATAGTATTATAAAGAAAATAATTTCTTGATGGGAAAACTTTTTGATAGAAAACTAAAAAATGGCCAGAATCAATGCGAGAACTAAGTCACGACCACCTCTTACCAACATTAACCATACTACTAACCTGACCCAAATGTGAAAGAAGATTTACATGGAACCTAAAGTGTCACTAGAATAACTTCACTTATGGTATAGGGGAGAATGATATCATTTTCTACCAAAGGAGATTCACAAATTCTAACTTAGGGCTTCTAGTCTCAATATTCACCTTTCAACTACAAGTTAATCCAATGGTAGTATTCAAATGTTCTATTTTCTTGACATCCTAATTTGGGTTCATGCTTGTGTCTACGATTTATGATTTTCCCAAGTAGTAGGAATGGTTTTTTCTAGCTCAGTATGTAAAGTGAGGAAACCCCACCACCACCTAAGTGGATTGGGAATAATTATGCTAGGCACTTCACTATACATCCTTCCTTAGACACCTCATCTTATCTCTATTAACATGGTGATATTATTATCCATTATTTGATGCAATAGACAATTTTGAGTAAAATTGATTGCACCTAAGTTTATACTTATATCTTAGGTAGTCAAGGTTGGTAAGACTAGGGTTAAGCTATTTTCCTAAGTGTAAAGACCCAATCTTTACGGTCGAATATTTATAAAATGATATAAAAAATATAAACAATCTTTATCACAATCATGCTTGTACATCAGAGTCGTGGAAGCTTACAAATATGATTACCAGTTTAAGAAATAAAATTCATTCCTATCTAGTCTTCAACGGAGGACTACCCAGTGCATGTCTCTTCAAGCTCTTCCATCTATCACCTACCCATGAGTTCCCACAGGGAACGAAACCACACATGGACCCCATTGAAGGGAAACAAAGGGTCAGCAAAGTTGGTACTAAATTCTTATATTGGGCTATTTGCAAAATATAGGTTCTAAGTATAAATTAAGGTAATATCAAATCTAGGTAAGGACATTTTGTGGACTAAATTTGCCAAATCAAGAATAACAATAGTTCAATGTTTGTATTTCAAGATCAAATTTCACAAGGCTATTCAAAATAGTTCAAGATATCAAATTATCAAAATATTTTCAATATTTAACTTTTGAATATTAAGGTTGAGCACTATCATATCATTTCCTTCAAGGGCAACAATGCCTTATGTTCAATCATCTATGAAAGAACAACATTGAGCCTAATTACTATGTTAACCAGTCGACTGGGGGACAACTAATCCATTACACCTGTACACAAGGCGGTGGGACGTACCCTACCTCAAGTGATCGAAAGCTCTAAGGGGCCAAAGCCCAAAGGGACCAATGTCCAGGGAGTCAAAACTCCAAATAGATCAATTCAAGTGCTATTATAATATTCAATGCATTCAAACAATAATCAATCTGAGGTGGTGAACTTTCAAAGAGGTAGGAAAGGCTTAAACAAGTATAGGGTTCACTACTAAACAATGTACAAGGCATTCAAGAGGGAAATGAACAACTCAATATAAAAATAGAGAATCTAGTACCTTAATATCAAGCAAGAGTCCAATGTTTTCATGATCAATATTCAAATATCTCCCAAAGTTGATGAAGAAAGGTATCTACAATTTGGAACAATATGGTTACTATTGGTTTGTAATCAATTAATATTATATCAATTAGGATTTACTTTCCCACCTAGCGTTATTACTATTTGATAGCTCTTTAATTATGTATAGTATTTCTAATTGGATTAATGATAGATTTGACTTGTTCATTTATCATACGCTATAAACACTAGCTTAAGTTAATAGTAATATAAATATATCCTTCCTCTAGGTACCTAGTGTTATTAGATCATAAATCCATATGATATA
Source organism: Alisma plantago-aquatica (assembly GCA_963693085.1). Classification (NCBI taxonomy): domain Eukaryota; kingdom Viridiplantae; phylum Streptophyta; class Magnoliopsida; order Alismatales; family Alismataceae; genus Alisma; species Alisma plantago-aquatica. The sequence continues at coordinate 1,339,900,131 of OY856409.1, read as the reverse complement.
TATGTATATACATCACTATTTAGTTAGAGATTATAATATTAGTGGTTTAGATGTGTGTGTCTTCCTCATGGCTACATATTCAATTGTCAACATTCATATTAGACTTTGATTGTATGTTTCCCATTTTCTTGCACGTAGTTACATTTATCGATTTTGAGGTCATTCATTGATCAAAGAAATAGGATGTAGTTTTTCTTTTATAATAGGAATCATTATTTTCAATCACTATGAACGAGTCTTGTACTTAGGATGTTCTTCTCATTATCAATCTCTTATTAAATATGACATTATCTTCTAATATGAATCTTACTACTTGGATTACATGAAGAGGGCATCGACATACAATGTACTGATATTAGTACTCTACTATATATATGTTTATTTGTATGTGAATTATAGAGTTATATGAATGAGGCCTACGATTATTTAAATGACCCAAGATATACAGCGGAAGTAGTGTCATACTTGGTATTATTGAAATGTATTTAAAGAAAAATATATAGGAGATGTATGTTCTACTATACCTACTTGTGTTATAAATACACTAGTATACATGCTTATGTGGTACATATAAGTATATACATGTACGTGCTAACATGATACAACTAGATATGGTGGGCGATGCATCAATTGTTGCAGGTGGTCAAAGATCTGGATGGGTTGCAGGTTGTCTAGATTCATTGCTGGTGAGGGAGGTGGACGATGTTGGGTATGCAACACCGAGATGCAGACCAGAGGTTGCTAAGGCATGGAATCTGGTGGTTGGAAGGAAGTTGATGGTGGAGACGTTTTGATGGTGGTGATGTTTGGTTGTTGGTCTGCGGATTGCACAGTTTGGTTGCAGCAAGGTATAGAGGAGGCAGGTTTATAGAGGTTGAAGAAGGTGAGGTGCCATTGATCATGGTTCGGAATAGTTGCAGGTCGGCGGTGAAAAGGATCGGTAGAGAACGGGGTCATCGACTTGCAACAGTGGTCCCGATGGCGTCGAGGTGCTGTGGCGCACAGATGCAGGCCGACGAGATTGTGGCCAGAGGTGGAGGCTGCGGGCACCGCTGGTGGCATCTGGATATTAGGGGAGCATGGGGTTTAGGAGGAGGAGCGGTGGTTGTCATGGTGGAGGTCTCCGATCTGCAGCCTGCCCAACCCGGCGGTGTTGTACTTGAGGGCGGTCGAGCTTGGAGCGATGCTCGTCTAGGCGAGGGTGCCCAGGTGTTGATGTTGCTGGTGCCCAACAGCAACTGACGGGTTTAGGAAAGAGGCGGCAACGCTGTGATTGATAGGTGGGGGAGGAGTGCTCGAGGGCGGGGTCTGAAGCTTCTGTGGAGGTGTCTATGGTGGGGAGGCATTTCCATGGAAGGTGCAGCAGATGTGCACCCTGCTATGTTGTCTACAGGTCACATGTTTTAGAACTGGGCGTCAAGGTTGGAGGTTGTAGGTGTGGGTCGGAATTCCTTGCTCCTGGCTGGAGAACCAAGGGATCTTATATAGCCTAAGGGGTCCTTTGAAGCATTGTCGGACAGGGTGGTGGAGTAGGAGTCATAGAGAGCTCTATAACGGCCAGACCTAGTGGCATTACACGGAGAACGGAGGTCCAGGGCATGTGACAGAGAGGGATGCATGCTTCTGAAACTGACGATGGGTCAGGGTGTTATGTTGTGGAAGATGAGAAGATGAACGCAAGGAGAAAGGGTTGTCGGCTTCAGCCGATCGTGGCGTTTCTCAGTGCACAAGGCGAGAGTCAATTGCACGACTGAGTCCCCAAGCGGGAGAAGACGACACTGTCGTTCTCCTTTCCATAATTGTCAGGTGTTAGAGGGAGGGGGTGATTTGTGGTTTTCTCCTTGCTAGGGTAACCATAGTCTTATTTAATTTATTCATTAATCACGAGTCACCTAGACATTCAGGACTCTTTATAACTCCCAAGATATAAACCAAATTATCTTGAAATTTGGAATATGAGTTCAATCTCTATTAAATTAATGTTTTGAAAACATTAATATTTCTATCTACATCTTCGGTCTTGTTAACCTAATATCCATCATAACACATCCAAATATTAGAATCTTTTAAACAATGAACAATATATAATGATTCCAAGGCCATAAGGTGAAATTTCAAGAGGCTCTATCAATGGAGGTCTACACAATATGTCAAGGTACACATGATTCAAAGTGTACTTATGTATTGAAATGATTCACATAGACAAACTAAGGAACTAATTTGTAAATATTTCTCAGGTGAGGATAATTGATAAAATTTAGACAAAGTTGAACAAATTGGATACTAATATGTGACCATGATAATCATAAAAGCTCATCAAACTTGGCATGAAAGACAATATTGCAAATAAGATCAAGTTTGGGTAAAATAGCTCAACATAGATTTAGTATCACAAATTGGGTATGTTACAACACTACCATCCTTAAAAGGGATTTCATCCCCAAAATCCTACCCTTCATGACAACTATATTCCTTCCAAGGCCTAATTTCTTATCATACTACTCGTGTTTGGACAAATGTCATTCTTAATTAATGCACATGATCCAAATTCTCTTTTGACTAGTCTATGTCTTAGTCAAGATGGCCAACCAATTCCCTTAATACCCCTATAGAGTTACTACTTTGTTTCAAGATCAAATGATACTTGAAAGGTATATACTCTATTAAGGTGAGCACATACTAATGATAAATTCATATAAGATTATACAATGATGTTTTGATATAAATGTATGTGAATCAAATTAATAGGCGTCGATCATTATTCTCAATTTTTTTGTTGTAAATTATCTATGTCAAATCACTCTCAGATATGTTTTAAGGTTCCAAATGGAAGCTATAGAATGTGATTGTGAATCTTACCATTTTAAGGTTGAGGATTCTTTTTTATTCTATATTCATACATGCAATTATTAATATGTGTCAAAATCTAAAGAGAAAAACATGGTACTTTACCCATTTGTATACCTAGGGGGGTGACTTATAATGTTGTAAGGGGCTTTACACAATTCTTCCTCAATCATATCTCAAGTAAATATACCATAGGGGAGTCCAAAAGGTAGTGAGATGGGCTAGATGAATTTCAACACTAAGGTACATTAAAACCTAGGTTCTTAGTGTTCCCTACTTGTAGTTTATGTATATTCTAAAAATAAGGCCAATTATACTAGGATTTATTGTCAACTATTTTTCTAAGTCTTAACTACTCCATTGGTGATCCTACTTAACCCTAATTTTTCATGAGACATGCATGAGTGCTGACCGTTTATGTCTCTAATACCATCTTGTAAGGACCCGATCTTTACGGTCGAATATTTACAAAATGATATCAAAAATATAAACAATCTTTATTACAATCATGCTTGTACATCAGAGTCATGGAAGCTTACAAATATGATTACAAGTTTAAGAAATAAAATTCAATCCTATCTAGTCTTCAACGGATGACTACCCAGTGCATGTCTCTTCAAGCTCTTCCATCTATCACCTTCCCATGAGTTCCCAAAGGGAACGAAACCACACATGGACCCCATTGAAGGGAAACAAAGGGTCAGCAAAGCTGGTACTAAATTCTTATATTGAGCTATTTGCAAAATATAAGTTCTAAGTATAAATTAAGGTAATATCAAATCTAGGTAAGGAACATTTTGTGGACTAAATTTGCCAAATCAAGAATAACAATATTTCAATGTTTGTATTTCAAGATCAAATTTCACAAGGCTATTCAAAATAGTTCAAGATATCAAATTATCAAAATATTTGCAATAATCAACTTTTGAATATTAAGGTTGAGCACTATCATATCATTTCCTTCAAGGGAAACAATGCCTTATGTTCAATCATCTATGAAAGAACAACATTGAGCCTAATTATTATGTTAACCAGTCGACTGGGGGACAACTAATCCATTACACCTGTGCACAGGGCGGCGGGATGTACCCTACCTCAAGTGAGAAAAATATCTAAGGGGCCAATGCCCAAAGGGACCAATGTCCAGGGAGTCAAAACTCCAAATAGATCAATTCAAGTGCTATTATAATATTCAATGCATTCAAACAATAATCAATATGAGGTGGTGAACTTTCAAAGAGGTAGGAAAGGCTTAAACAAGTATAGGGTTCACCACTAAACAATGTACAAGGCATTCAATAGGGAAATGAACAACTCAATATAAAAATAGAGAATCTAGTACCTTAATATCAAGCAAGAGTCCAATGTTTTCATGATCAATATTCAAATATCTCCCAAAGTTGATGAAGAAAGGTATCTACAATTTGGAACAATATGGTTACTATTGGTTTGTAATCAATTAATATTATATCAATTAGGATTTACTTTCCCACCTAGCGTTATTACTATTTGATAGCTCTTTAATTATGTATAGTATTTCTAATTGGATTAATGATAGATTTGACTTGTTCATTTATCATACGCTATAAACACTAGATTAAGTTACTAGTAATATAAATATATCCTTCGTCTAGGTACCTAGTGTTATTAGATCATAAATCCATATGATATATATGTATATACATCACTATTTAGTTAGAGATTATAATATTAGTGGTTTATATGTGTGTGTCTTCCTCATGGCTACATATTCAATTGTCAACATTCATATTAGACTTTGATTGTATGTTCCCCATTTTCTTGCATAGAGTTACATTTATCGATTTCGAGGTCATTCATTGATCAAAGAAATAGGATGTAGTTTTTCTTTTATAATAGGAATCATTGTTTTCAATCACTATGAATGAGTCTTGTACTTAGGATGTTCTTCTCATTATCAATCTCTTATTAAATATGACATTATCTTATAATATGAATCTTCCTACTTGGATTATATGAAGAGGGCATTGACATACAATGTACTGATATTGGTACCCTACTATATATATGTTTATTTGTACGTGAATTATAGAGTTATATGAATGAGGCTACGATTATTTAAATGACCCAAGATATACAACGGAAGTAGTGTCATACTTGGTATTATTGAAATGTATTTAAAGCAAAATATATAGGAGATGTATGTTCTACTATACCTACTTGTGTTATAAATACACTAGTATACATGCTTATGTGGTACATATAAGTATATACATGTATGTGCTAACATGATACAACTAGATATGGTGAACTGATCAATATAATGACTTATGTCTTTTGATACTATAGTTTGACTTATGTAACTGATCCATTGTCTAAAATAGAACTTGAAAGAAGGAAGCTAGCCTCTTGTTGGAAAGTTGTTACTGATCCTCGATGCTTCACTTTATGTTGATTAGTGGAGTCAGCTCCAAAGACATCAACAGGGACTCAAAGGGGTTAGCAAGTATTGGTCATGTCATTATATCGATCCTTGTCATCTTCAACACTTAATGGAGTCATGACCCTGGTTGTAGATGAAGGAGGTTGTGTCAGGAGGAGGGATCATACTCCTCTTGAAGCTGTGACGGGGTGATTGATTATGCATGATCAACCAAGCACGTTTGTAGACACTGGGATCTTGGCTGAAGGTTGTTATGTTGTAATGGCCAGACATTAACCAACGAGATTTGTATGTTGCAACTTCTGGTCAAAACTATTGTGTAGGTCTATCACGATAGTTGAATGAAGATGAGGTCATAGGATATTCATTCTCATCATGGAGTGGGCGATGCGTCAATTGTTGCAGGTGGTCAAGGATCTGGATGGGTTGCAGGTTGTCTAGATTTGTTGCTGGCGAGGGAGATGGACGGCGTTGGGTATGCAACACCGAGATGCAGACCGGAGGTTGCTAAGGCATGGAATCTGGTGGTTGGAAGGAAGATGATGGCGGAGACATTTCAATGGTGGTGGTGTTTGGTTGTTGGTCTGTGGATTGCAGAGTTTGGTTGCAGCAAGGTATAGAGGAGGGGGGGTTTACAGAGGTTGAAGAAGGTGAGGCGCCATTGATCATGGTTTAGAATAGTTGTAGGTCGGTGGTGAAAAGGATCAGTAGAGAATGGGGTCGTCGACTTGCAGCAGCAGTCCCGATGGCATCGAGGTGTTGTGGCGCACAGATGCAAGCTGATGGGATTGCGGTCGAAGGTGGAGGTTGCGGGCGCCACTAGTGGCATCTGGATATTAGGGGAGCATGGGGGTTAGGAGGAGGATCGGTAGTTGTCATGGTGGAGGTCGCCGATCTGTAGCCTGCCCAACCTGGCGGTGTTGTACTTGAGGGCGGACGAGCTTGGAGCGATGCTCGTCCAGGTGAGGGTGCCCAGGTGTTGACGTTGCTGGCGCCCAACGGCAACTGACGGGTTTAGGAAAGAGGCGGTGGCACTGCGATTGATAGGTGGAGGAGGAGTGCTCGAGGGAGGGGTCTGAAGATTCTGTGGAGGTGTCAAAGGTGGGGAGGCATTGCCATGGAAGGTGCAACAGATGTGCGCCCTACTATGATGTCTTCTGGTCACATGTTTTAGAACTGGGCGTCGAGGTCAGAGGTTGCAGGTGTGGGTCGGAATTCCTTGCTCCTCGCTGGAGAACCAAGGGATCTTATATAGCCTAAGGGGTCCTTTGAAGCATTTCCGACCAGGGTGGTGGTGTAGGAGTCATAGAGAGCTCTGTAACGGCCAACCCTAGTGGCGTTACACGGAGAACGGAGGTCCAGGGCATGCGACAGAGAGGGATGCATGCTTCTAAAACTGACGATGGGTCAGGGTGTTATGTTGTGGAAGATGAGAAGATGAACGCAAGGAGAAACAGTTGTCGGCTTCATCCGATCGTGGCATTTCTCAGCGCACAAGGCGAGAGTCAGTTGCACGACTGAGTCCCCAAGCGAGAGAAGACGGTACTTCCGTTATCCCTTCCATAATTGTCAGGTGTTAGAGGGAGGTGGCGATTTGTGGTTTTCTCCTTGCTAGGGTAACCATAGTCTTATTTAATATATTCATTAATCATGAGTCACCTAGACATTCAGGACTCTTTATAACTCCCAAGATATAAACCAAATTATCTTGAAATTTGGAATATGAGTTCAATTTCTATTAAACTAATGTTTTGAAAACATTAATATTTCTATCTACATCTTCGGCCTTGTTAACCTAATATCCATCATAACACATCCAAATATTAGAATATTTTAAACAATGAACAATATATAATGATTCCAAGGCCATAAGGTGAAATTTCAAGAGGCTCTATGAATGGAGGTCTACACAAGATGTCAAGGTACACGTGATTCAAATTGTACTTATGTATTGAAATGATTCACATAGACAAACTGAGGAACTAATTTGTAAATATTTCTCAGGTGAGGATAATTGATAAAATTTAGACAAATTTGATCAAATTGGAGACTAATATGTGACCATGATAATCATAAAAGCTCATCAAACTAGGCATGAAAGACAATATTGCAAATAAGTTCAAGTTTGGGTAAAATAGCTCAACATAGATTTAGTATCACAAATTGGGTATGTTACACTAAGTTCTACTAGTTATTTGACCCTAATTTCCACAAGACAGACACGGGTCTCCAATATTCACAACTATGATACCAAGTTGTAAAGACCCAACATTTCCTTCAAATATTTACAAAATTGTATTAGAATATATAAAAAAATATATTTTTACAATCATGCTTTACATTAGAGTCATAGAAGCTTATTTATACATAGGACTACAAAATAAGAATATTAATAAGTCTTATATACTCTTTAAAAAGGACAATTTCTGCATTGATTTTCTAGTTCTCCTTTGTTTTACCTGTCCATTAGTTCCTTGAGGGAACAAAACCACACATGGACCCCAAGAAGGGAACCATAGGTCAGAAAGGTTGGTACTAAATTCAATTATTGAGTTATTTAAAAAAAAGATTAACGCGATCAAATATAAGCAAGTTTGCTAGGTGGACTAAGGTACTAACAAGAAAATTATCTAGTTACCATTCTAGTTTCAAAAGGATACAACAATTCAAAGTGGTAACTAGAAACAATAAGGAGATTATCCAAATTTATATCAAGTTACCCAATTATTAAAAATGAATCGATTTATCCATGGCACAATCTATCTAATATTTTGTCTTCTACAGTGGCTAGGTTCCTAGTTCTCTCTCCTCTATGAGACAACAAAAATTTCTCCTATGGTGGTAACTAGTACTAGGGGACCTCTAATTTCCATTATCCATGTGTACCGTTGGGGGTATGACCCACCAAATCTAGCGTGTCAAAACTCTTAGCCAGTATAATGAGTTTTTGTGCCAGTATCAAAATCAACCAATGTTTCAACTACTCAAAAATATTTAACATTCAATTTAGTGGTGTTGATATTCAACATGAGGGAAAGACTAATAACAAATTAGTTCACCACTTTTCAAAATTATATGAATGAATTTCTAGAGGGAGATAAATAGTTCAGTAATAGAATTGAAAATTTAGTATATGTTCCAATCAAGAATTTCCAATCGTTATGTACTCAAGAATCAAAGATGCCAATGTATCACAAATCTAGAAAGAGAGAATGCACTAGGATCATTTGATGTGTCTTGTCTTGGAAATCATGTCTTAGGTTCTTAATTACTATTTTTAATCATACCCTAGGTTGTATCACCAAACCATGATTGTGATTTATTTCATATTGAGTCATTGTATAATCTTTATACTATAAAACCGACCTTATATAATGCATTTAATTATGGGTATTCTTAAATCATATAAATATAATGTATCTCATATATCTTTTCATTCAAATTAGTTAATCTACATAGACTGCCTGCCTTCCTATATACATATGTATTTTTGATAAGCCATTATAGATAGATATGCATGTGTCCATCTTGGGTTGTTGATTCATGAATGTATACACATTGACTTATTGATTTTTATACTAAGGACTACTAAAATCATTAACCCACATTTTAACCCTTATTAACAAAATTCCTTATATATCAATGTCAATACTAATATGATATGTATTAGGAAAATGAAACTAGCAATTTATCTTATTTTCATTGTTAATTTTTTTACCCTGATTTCTAGCTAGGGATATGATTTATTCATGTCATTGTATCATAACAATATATCTCTCATCTACTAGTCTAAGTATACACATGCATAACTATTGGCATACACTAATGGATTTATATATATATATATATATATGCTACAAAAATGATATTATATGTCTAAATACATTGATCTAGCAATGTTGCTTAATGTTGTTGCTTATTAGTGTAACATCTTCTAAACTTTCAGGTTTGAAGTGAAAGAATAAGAGAAAGAGTAATTGACCTTCTATCTGATCGTTTTCCTCCTAATTTTCATGATCATTGGTGGTTGCTCATCTAGCCCCTTGGACTTTGGCTTGAGGCTGTTCGAGGTGATTCCGAGTCGGTATTAGGGAGTCAAGCAGATATTCTAAGCATATTAGTTTCACCTCCACTGCCTAGTACATGTTGTAATCATTGCATCATTCATTAGTACGACTATTGGATTTGTGGGCCAAGGGATTCAGTTCCTTTTAGAATATGAAATCTATAGGTATCGATCTCCCTTTAGACTAAAGGTCTCATTACCTATAAATCCTTAATCTGTCACCCCTGAGAACATTCTTCTATTATCACATTTGGGGTTTGAGGATATCATTTGATGTTGTAGTTTGAAATTCCAAGGTGTCTATGTCTAGGATATTTAAAATTATGGAAGATAGATATCCAGGATGCAAATCAAGTATTAAATAATTAATAATCAATCCAGAGGATCATACAAACAACAATTCACAATGTAGAAATAGAGCATTGGAAACGGGGCTAATCCCCGTGTCCATGTAAAAGATCTACTCTCTACAAATGTTCATGATAAAAGAGAAAAGAGAGAATAAGAAGAAGCTCATGGATAAGATAAAATCATGTAGGAGTGGATTTGTGGTCTTCTTCATTACTCTCTAAACATTAATTGAAATCTCCAATCGAAATATTTGGCAGAGCGTGTCTTACTTCAAGTCATCAACTTCCCTCTCTTTCCCTCCTAACCCCTACCTCAGACTTCCCCCATTTTTTTAGGTAATCTATGAAATATCAATTCAATCCGAAACAATCTAACAACTATGAGACATTTTGATATATTTTGTGACACTGACAAGTCGGATGACAGGAGGTCTAGTCGACCATTTGGAAGTGGTTACTAATTATACACCTTTTGAAGATAGTTGAATTACACTTCCAACTCATCGTGATAACCAATTATAATATTATACATGAAATTTTGAGCCATTTACTAACCATGAATACTTTTAATTCTGTCATCTTAGTGAATAAGTCGATCGACTAGCTATTAGACATTGAGGAACTTGGGCCCCCAACTAGGAGTCTTGCAAGTGGATTAGGCGTCTGATGGGTGTTTATTTCCCTTTTTAATGAAGAAAGATCTCAAGTTGGTTAGCTTGCTCCTTGAATTGGTAGACTGACTAACTAATAAGGCTTTTAAAGACAATGCCTGTCGGTCAATTGCTAAATGAAATGGATGGTCGGTTAATCTATGCTTTAAATGACATCTCTTGACATTGGAGAGTTGGTAAAATGGTAAGGTGAACCAGGTGACTCACAACTCATATGCTGGATTCTTTGAATAGGATCCCCAAATGGTTGATAGGGTAATCCATTTTCCCAATTGGGGTTCCTTAAAAGTTATGAACTACCAGCTCTCTGGGTCCCTACTGACGCTGAGGTGTGAAAGCATGGGGAGCGAACAAGATTAGGCGGGTTATATAACTCTAAACCCTCTTTCTTATGATCACCCTTTACTTTTTATCTTGTTCTTTATCCTTGACTAATGGAAAAAGGATCATCATTCCAAAACTTGGATATGGGGATGATGATATATAATATTTTATCAATATGAGGGTGTAATTACTGCTCTCTTTTATTTGCATCAATCTTCGGGTAAAATTCCAAAAATGCATTAAATATCAAACAAATTGCATAAACTACTAAAACCCTAAAACAAGTATAATATGAAGTGAAGTGTGATAGAAAAGTTCAAACAAAAATATAATATGCAACTAGAAACATGATGAATGTAGATTTATAAAAAAGTCTTGAGCTTGAACGTTGCTTGTCCTTGACTTTTAAAAGTCCAAAATACTCTCCAAACAATATTTTTAACCAATGTACATGCCTCGTACTCACATCATGCTTGACTCCCTACCACTAACATAGCCAAGTTACTTAACCTCTTGAGATCAAGAAATATGAATTTCCATATCCTTGTTCCTAACTTCATTTCACAACACCTCTTCCTCACAACAATCCTTAATATCACACATGTCTAAGGATTTTATGAAAAATTAAGGATTCCCGTAATATTACAAATATGCACACAATCTAACACTTGGATATGTCAAGTAGATATCAATGGAGCATGTAATGCACCCATAGGTGGAAAATGGAGCGACTAGAGGTATGGAAGTAAGAATACACATCTCTCCTCTATTTGACTTGAGATTGCATTTTTATTTTTGCAAATACCTATACTGCAATATTGTTCTTTTATTTTTGTGCATGTTAACATCTTTTTTGTATTGTTATTATACACCCATGTTACATAGAATATGGTATGGAAGAAGAAAATACATAAAAATGGGGGTGTGCTTCCCTGATCTTAGGAGTTGGCACATCTTGAGGATTCTTACTTATAGTGAATGGAAGGTTGTAAGATGAAGAAGTGTAGGAGAGGGTTTGGATCGTGTGCACCACTTATTTTATGATTAATTACATTAAGCTATTCCTATAATTCACTACATCCCGTTAATGACATGAGAAGGGGATGCATGGAAATTTCATAGTCATGATTCACTAACCAGTAGGAGGAATGCTATGTTTGATCCCTATCAATTCCTCTAATACCTACCATCTTTTCTAGGATCATGATGCTAGTATTTGTTGGCTACAAAGGATGATTTTTAAACATTGTCATGCTTTTAAAAATATAGTTAACATTAAGAATTTACTTCAAACAATGGGGATTGAATGAAAACCGCTATATGAAATTTAAACAAGAATGTAAACTAAGATGACTAGATAATGACTTCAACTAATATTGCAAGAGATAAAAACTAAAATGAAAAAGATTCTAAGCTTTATGCAATTTAAGTAATCTAAATTCAATGGATGCATGAAAGCTAGCACATTGATATAGAAATAAGAATCTAATGACATATAGGTGCAGGTAGAAAGGACTAGATACCACACAACCTCCACCTCAAGCTTAGAAATTTGCTCATCTCCTAAGAAATGCTAAAACCAAGATGGAGGAGAAGAAATCCTTGATGCTTACCTTGGTGGCCCTAAAACTCAAAAAAGGTATAGCTGAAAGTAATATGGAAAAGGGCTAAAGCCTTGAACATGAGAGATCCATGGTGGAACTAGTAATTGGGTGACCATGGAAGCTCAAAGGTACTATTAGGATGCTTTTCGTACTATTGTATTTCACCCCCATAATCCATTCAGTATGATTCACTAATACCTCTAATCAGTAGAGGTAGTATAGTAACTATGCATGGATGTACAAGAAGTGGCACAAAGTAGGTGTGGTGTCTGTCTAAGGCCTCAATGTAATGCCTATGTCCACTGACCAAGGCTATAGTAGTGTTTCAAGAATGACGACTAGCCCCATAAACCACCACCAGCCTTAACTGTGCACTTTTTCCTCGCTAACGCGCAAGTCAGGATCAATTTCTCGACTGGTCACCCATCCTAGTAATTCTTTGGGATATGCATGGTTAACTACAAAGTTCTTTATTGATGGGATCCCTGAAAAGGAGGTACATCTTGGTGATATGGGTAGTCCAACCATTCCTTTTAAGATCATTTTATTTGAGGCCTCAAATCCTGGAATGTTACAATCTCCCCCACCTAAACTCTTGATATCCTCATCAAGGCTCCACTATATGGCCTCATTATATTTCCCCATTTCAGTGAAGAACTAGATTGACCCATGGAAACCCAACTCCCTATCATGGAATACCAGCATAAGGGTGGCTACATCATCATGGATAACCTTTTGCAACATGCCTGGATTGCACGAATCAAGATTGGAACGCCACATGCCCATGTGGGCCCCACTTACTAGAGGGGTTATGGCTCTGATACCATTTATAACATTTGGGCCCACTGCCCAAGGCTTTAGTAGAGTTTCAGGAATGATGAATGGCCCCATAGACCATCACTAGCCTTAACTGTGGAGTTTTAATGGGATCTTTTGCATTAGTGTTGGTATGATTGTACCTGGATAAAGACTATAGGTGGACTTCATTCTTGTAGGGCTAAGGTAGTATTTTTAAGAATTAACACCCAATGCTTTCAGATATGCTCGATCATGTGAATGATCTAGCTCTAGTGGCTCATGCCTTGGATCTACATGTAGAAGATGTTGTGTAGACATAGGAGGAAGTGTCTCATCTATAAAATCAGTCTGTTAAATATTTTTATACAATTGTGTCTTCTCCTCCTATTTGGGATGTACCTCATCATCTGTAACAACCATATATGCAATAAAAGTTGCTTGCACATATTCCAGAATAGGTTCCACCAAGATTGAGTGATCATTGTAAATATATGGTGTAGGCCTTCAATAAAGAAGGGTGGCAAAGCCTCAAACTACTGGAAGAATTCCACTATCATTTGAGGCACTTGAGATTCCACCGTTTTCTTTATGGCCTCCTAGTTGATTAACATTTTCTCAAAGTCATCCAACCTTTCACTCTCAGACAAATACTTTTTGTTATATCCCTATGTAGTTGTTGCATGATTCCTCGCAAGTAGTTGTCTTGGTTTCTATGAGAAATATGTCTATATTTACATTAATGGGCTGATTCAACCTATGTGGAATGTCTACATCATACAATTAATCTAATTGCTTGAAAAATTGAGGAATCAACTATCATGATCTAGACAAAATTATTCAAATGAATTAAGATATATGATTAATATTTTTTTGAAGAATGCAAAATAAAAAAATTATCAAAATTTAGAAATGTATATTAGCTAAAACATCTAAGAATGCTAAAATAAATTTTAAAATTACAAAAATAAACTAAGAATTACAAAATTAAAACAAGGAATTAAACAAAGTGAAAAATTACAAAAGAAAAACTAAGAAAGAAAAATCCTAAATTTATCTAAATAGAATAAAAATACAAAAAGTTTCATTGTCCCCCCCAAAAAAATTAAAATTTGAGCACATGAAATTCACCTTGGGATGAATTCTTAGACTTTTATCTAATCTAATCTTACAATAATCACCATGTGCAAGAAGATGGGTCTTATCTAGTATAGCATTAGGATCAGATCCAAAGACATTATTATATGAGTATACTAGATTTCTAGCCTAAATAAGAAAAAACAATTAACGAGGATGATTGATTAATGGTTTGTTTAATTAATTAAATTAACTAAGTAAAATAAATTAAATAAACAAAAATAATTTATAATTATATTGTAAATTACCAAGATGATGGGTTTCACTAACATTGCACATGTAACTATTCTACCCTTATATAATCCTATCATATGACTACTGGATCGGGGTCAAGGGATTTCAATTTTGTTTTCGAATCTACATGGATTGATCTTCTGGTAGACTCAAGGTTTCATTACCTATGAATACTTAATCTGTAGTCCCAGAGAAATGCCTTCCATGGTCTCATCTGGGGTCCAAAGTATTATTCATTTTCATCCTATAGTTCAAGTTCTCTACATCTAGGATTATAAGAATCATGTAATATAGATGAACATGCTATAAAGCTAGTATTAAACAATCAAATATCAATCCAAAGTTAATTCAAAATGCAGAAACAAAGTACAAACAACAAGGCTAATCCCCATGCCATATTAAAATACATACTTTATACACATAGGAGAGGAGAGGATCCATGGTGTTCTTCACCACTTCCTGAACAACGATAGAAATCTCAAATCACGATCTTCGGTGGAGCACGTCTCATGTGAATCCATTGATTTTCATCTGTGATGTCTATGATTGTGGATGGGAATTATAGGTCATGAACCATTGGCCTAGGATGTCCCATAAGTTGTTTTATATCAGCCGAAAAAATCTCAATTTAATCTGAAAGAATTAATACTGTGAGCCATTTTGCTATAATTTTGCAGCGCCGATGAGTTGGGTAACTGAACCATTCCTATGATTGGAAGTACTCAATGTATATACACATTAGATAAATAATTGAATTAATCTTATAATACATCTTTAATCATCAAATTCTTATATAGGACATGAAATTTGAAGTCATTTTAGTAATTGCATATGTATTATAGTTGGTCATCTTGGTGAATAAGTCTGTCGACTGGCTATTTGATGTTGAGGTGCTTAGACTTTAAACTGTGCTACTCACTAGTGGGTTGAACTACTAAATGGGGGTTTACTTTCTCTATTGCATATGCAGGATCTTGAGCCATACTGACTCCTTGAATTAGTCAACTGGCTAAGTGATAATTCTTATGAAGAGAACATCAATCATGTCTATTGGGAAATGAACCGACTGGTTGTCTGATCTATGATTTATTGAAATCTCCCAACATTAACAAGTTGATTGATATGTAAGGTGAAATGGGTGGCTCATGGTTCATCTGATGGTTTCTTTGAATAAGAACGCCAACTGACTAAAATGGTGATTCATTGGCTCGATTGGGGCTCCTTAAAAGTTCTAAAATACTTGATGGAGAAGGTATCATCACTCCAAAACTCACAAGATGGGGTGTGATGGTATATTACCTTTATCAGGTCGAGGGGGTATTGTATTCTCTCTTTCATTTGCATCAATATACAAATAAGATGTCGAAAATTCATTAAATACCAAACAAATTGGAAAAACTACTAAAATCATAAAACAAGTAAAATATTAAGTAAAATACAATAGAACATGCAAACTAAAAATAAAATGCAACTAAAACATGATAAATAGAGATTCATGCATTTGTCCTTCCTGGATGGATTTCATACATTGAAGTGTGTGACTCCTCAAGTACAATATTCCTCAAATTATCAACATTAGGAACTATCATCCTATTATTGTGACACAATATTCCATTCTCCAAATTATGGAACCCATCATGATTTCCATTACCAATCTATGATATTGTTCTATACAATAGTATCAACCTGTTATGCATCTCTTATCTATTATATCAACATTAGTTTGACTTGTAACTAAGTCAACCACCCGCCAAGCATGGAAACTTCGATGTGTACATTCATTGATCATAAGGACACTAACATGTTCTTATTTCACAAGCCAAAGAGCATAACTATTTTGGGTTTCATAAAGACGACAATGACAACCTTCTGGAAAATGCATCTACCACCATATTTGCTTCCTTTTGGTGATACTCTATCAAGTAGTCAGAATCTTTTATTAGCTCGAGCTATCCCCTCCAACTCATGTTTAATTCTTTCTATGAGAAGAGATATTGAAGATCCTTTTGGTATGTGAAGATCTATCACTTCAATCATAATTCCTCTAGATCTTTAACATAAAGACTACTGCTTCTATCTCTAGATCATGCATTAGGATAATTTATATCATGCTTCTTAAGCTAATAAGAAGCAAAGGAAATTATGTGCTTGTCTTGTATCAACACACATCCAAGCCTGTAGGAATAATATTCAGCTCTCCTTGGAAAGTCCAAAAGATATTCCCTTCTATAAACTCTAAAACCTTAAATGTAAAATCCAAAACCAACTTCTCTAGGGTGTCCATCCTATGGATTAGACCAAATCCATTCATATCAGGTGGAAAGAGGTCCACTTGAATGTTGCATCCAGAGAAAACAAGAAAGAAAGATGGATAAACTTCCATTAAAACTATGAAACCAACAAAAGGGGTGTGAAGAAAAATATGTTCATGTTGGATACTAACATGCAAGTTACAATTGATAATAACCTATCTGGTGATAAACGAGTGGGTCATGCCTGAGTCAATTAAAGCAGACATATACTTATATGCTATTAAGTAAGAATGAAAATGTTCCATATGCCCTATTATAACCCATGGGCTGAAAAATTTTTCATGCTAACTCATGGCATAAAATTTGGCCTTTGCCTAAGATCTTCCTCGTCCTTGTCTAGTCCCTACATACGCTGACGATCTACTATGAGGCTTGGCCGCATCCTCGTCTACCACTGCCACTATACTACTGTGAGCCAAGCTTGCTATGTACTTGTTGCTGGGACATCTCCTATTCAAATACATGCTAAACATCCTAATGTGTCTCGGTTTGTTATAGTGGAAACACTTATTATGTGGGGACGTATGCAACCCAGATGTCCCTACCTATGACATAGACCCCAAATTGTAGGCTCTAGATGATGGAACTCTGTAACCTCGGCCTACTGAGACTATGATTGTGATTGTTCCCTCAGTTTAGATGTACCGATACTCTATTGTGACTACCATTATTGTTGGCTTGATGGTCCAGAAAACCTCTATCTCTTAGAATCCCCATAAAACCATCCATATTACCATGCATGCTTCCTCTTGGCATCATGGCCCTTCCAATAATTGTCCTTTCTATTCTCCTAACAAACTCCATGAAGGTGGAGAACATCTCATGCAACTCCAAGGTTGATGCTAGACTAGCCAACTCAACACTCATCTCCTTCTCAAACTGCCTAATCTTCTATGTCTCACCAGCATGATATGCGTACAAAACCTCAACAACTCAACAAACCACACCTCATACTCACATATTGTCTCCTCTACCTTAGCTACTCAAATTGTGTTATCTTCTTGTCCAAGTTGGAATGAGGAAAGTATCGATTCTTAGACTCCCTCCTGAACTCTGCACAACTAGTCACCTCATTGGGCTATTTCTCCTCCTCAATGACCCACCAATGGCCAGTGTTACCATTAAGTAGGTAAATCACATCTTTCACATTGTTCTTGTCAGGTATACAACCTAAAATCATTCTCTAGCTCCATCAACCATAAATCCTCATTCATTGAATCTATTATAAATGAGCACTCCATTGGCCTCACATACTTCAACCTTTAAAATACCTTGCTTTATACCATAGACTCAACTTTTGAAGAGGATGCCCTGGTCATAGGATTTGGAATATTCTTGGAAAATTGAGAGAATGTGGACATCATCTTTCCAAACATAGACTGAATGGCCAGGTGGACATGCATTGTCGGGTCCAAGGATGCTGCCTTGGGCTGTTCTGGCCCATATATGGTGCTCTTTCCTTGGGTACATGCTTCCTCCCTCCACCTCATGGCAAGATAGAACTACTCATTGCATATTCTTCATGATGTCTAGCAATATCTTCTTCATAACCATAACTGTAGAAAATAATAAGAGATATTTGCTATTGGATACAAGATAAACTTCCCTCCTATATATAGGAGAGGAGGCAAGTGCAAGGAAGCATAACCTAACCCTAATGGGCCAAGATAATAAGGCCCATGTACATAATAAACTAATTAATCTAAGACTCACCCTCAATTCAGAGCAAGGGTGAAATGCATGTCCAACTTATTAATATATGAAAAAGATAAAAAAAACACATACAAAAATTGATCTCCCCTGAAAAGAAATGCTCTCTCCCTAAATCTTGTAATACAAAAATTGAATCATTCTAACACTCCCCATGAAAAAGATAGCATGTAGCAGCAAATAAGTTTTCTCCCCTGCATGATGATAAGATCAATGCAGAAGTAGTATTTGCAGACTACACCCCCCTTGAATTTGATACTCACCAGACAAGTAGAAGTAATCATAAATCATTTTCTGAGACCGCCAGGATCATTGAAGCATCCACACATAAGTTTGTTAATCTTTGATGAGAAACTGGGACAATGTAGATGGTGGAGAAAATATGCAGAAGTCATTTGATTTGCCATTGTTGTCAAAGTATTTCCACACAAGAAGCACCAACACCGGAATAATGTACGATAATTGGGATAAGAGAACTGCTACATGAATATTGTACCATAGCAGGTAGGCACGTGTCTGTGATGCACTATTATAGGAATATGCTCTATAGTAGGTGTCAAAAACATGAATGAATATGCAGAAACTAGACAATATGGTCGGATGATATGGCTTATTCTTTTCATCTTCTCTCCTCCATCTCATCTCTTTCTTCTACTCATCTTCCTAGATTCTCTTCCTCCCACCAACCACAAAAAGGATCATGAGAGTGGTTGGAGTGGAGAGTCATACATACTGGTAGAGGAATGGTGGCATAAAAATAATACACTACCAGTAAAGGAATGATAGGAAGAACAAAGCGATAGGAAGAATAAAGCACTACCAAAAAACCACAGCAGGAAGAAAGTAGTACTACCAGGATAAAACTCAGTAGAAAGAGGAGTGACACTATCAGAATGGAAGTTAGTAGGAAAAGTAAGGCATTACCAAAATACGCATGGTAGGAAGAAAGATTAATCCATTATCCTTTCTCTTCTTTTTTAATGCTTATAAAGTAGCACACATTTTTTTACCAAAATAATATAATATATGCACATTGGCTCATTATAGTCTCAATAACTTTCTAAGATCAATATTGGACTAGAACCAAATGGCTTGACTTGTAGCCATGACGAGACATAAAAGAAATAAAGATTCAATTACTATTTGATTCCTATGTAAGGAGGGTGGTTAGAGTTACATGGATGAGTTGAGATCATGTAAGATGATTGATGAGTTACATAACGAGACAATTATCTTTCTAGTCAAAAAATAAATAGAGGAATATGAAATAGAAAGTGGGTGATTGATGATAAAAGAAAGGAAAGGAGCGATCATGGAAGGTGGAGAGGAAAATATGAAAAGGAAAAAGATAAGAAAAGGAAATATGTGATTAGTGAACTGGAAATGAGAATCCATACATCCACTATCTCTATTATTATTGATTTCTCTCTTTCATTGTGCATACATGTTGCCTTTTTTGTCAGTCTACATGTTAGACCATCATTCGGAAAGACCAGATCATGCTTTTCGATGTAGGGGGCAGACCTTATGAAAGAAATGGGGAGGAATGACAAAAATGCAAGCTATCGGGATCTCGATCTGGGAGAAGACAAGGTCTTGGGCATCTAATGCTGAGAATGGATGTTTTTCATGCATGACAAGTATGGTCTTTGATGCTAGTAAAAGGGAGAGGATGGATCTGAAAACCACATCCTTGATGCTCAGAGAGAAGCACAGTGCTTGGGATAATTTTTGTACAGGAGCATAAGGCCTGGATTAGACAAGTCCAACTTTGTTGAAGGCATCGAGGATGAGGTATATAATTTCTAGTCAAGGAAATATTTAATTTTCATGAAATAATAATAGAACATACAACCATGGAGGCCGGGATGATGCTTGGTGAGCAGCTGACTGGCCTAAGATATGGAGTGGTGGCCATCGGTAGGTGGTGCTCTCTTGTTGTTTCTCTCTCTAGGAGAGAAAGAGGAGGCAACTAGGGTGGTGGAGAACACAGAAAAGAGAGGGAAGCTAAGGCGACGACTAGGCCTAGGTTCGCAGAGCACACTCTAATACCTTGTAGAAAATGATATGGGATAGTTGTTATTGGGTGCAAGGCAAACTCCCCTCCTATATATAGGAGAGGATACAAGTGCAAGGAAGCATAACCTTACCCTAATGGGCCAATACAATAAGGTCCATGTACATAATAAACTAATTAATCTAACAATAACCAATGGTTCGATATGGTGGAATAGGAAGAACAAACACAATAAAATATTCTTGTGCCCCGCCTAGACTCTGTGAACCTAGGGTCTGATACCAAGAACTTGTGACGTCCCACTGGGACAAAGTTGATATATCTCAAAGAAAAACCTAATTCAAAACCAACAATTTTTATCAAGGCATGACCACATTATAGTAACATGGGTCCAAAAAATTCAAAAATCATCATAGAGGGATTTACAAATTCTTGAATTTATATACCATCTCTCATCTATCATATTTACCACTTCACTATATGGTGACCTTTGTCACATTCATCACAAAAGAGATTTATTACATGACATAAATAGGTAACTTACAACTCATATAACTAGTGCCAAAAAAAGAAAAAAACATGCATGCCAAAATATATAACCATGTATATAACTATTTCATAGAATTCCCCAACCCAGACCTGACGGTGTATGGATGAAACTAGAATAACATCTATACACAACTTCACTTAATACCTAGAGGTGGTCACAAACATCATATATCTCTAGGATTCCATCACACAAACATCACTTACCTCCAAACTAGGATCAACCTCCACTAATATGATCCTCACTGCAAATGCCTAGAAAACCTTGGCCTGTCACCCAAAAGATGTAGAGAGCCATGAGATGAGACTCTAAGTCCCAACAATGTTATATAATATATGAAACACGTATTACTTGCAATATGTTTATCCATAATTGAAAAATGCAATAGCAATTAGATTTCTAAATAAGCAGTGTAAATGAAAAGGGCATACTCTCACCACAATTACACCTATGCCATCATGAGTGCTTGATTAAGATAAGATACATACATATATATATATATATATGTATGTATGCTTGCATGTATGTATGTATGTATGTATGTGTGTGTATGTATGTATATATGCCGATAAGGAGTGGCTCAAGTGGTCAAGCACGGTGTCCCCTAACAAACGGACCCGAGTTTGAATCATAGTTGCCTCCTTGATTTACCACCCTCCCGGGCATTCGGCCTCTGCCACGGGCATGGGATAGGGGGAGAGAAATCTTTCTCTCTTAATCCCATATATATATATATATATATATATATATATATATTGCAAGGAGAAAATCACATATGATGAGAACTCCATTTTTCTCACTAAATGACCTAATCAAATATCCTACACAATTGAGTTACATTAATTTGTGCCCTAGGTAGTATGAGTTATACCTCTAAAACCACTAGCTAGATGTGAAGTGATGCTATCCATCCATACATGATCTAAGGATATCCTGATTATGTCTAATCACTCCACTAAAACTTGGGTTGAAGTGAGGTAACAAAAGGTAGAGTGCTCACTTCCCAGGTCTACTTTGGAAATTCCTCAAAGTCAAATTTACATATCATAGGTCTGACATGAGTATATAGGTCATGAAATCAATTAAAATGACTGCAAATGTTCTCTATCACATATCAAGTATTACACATCACCGGACTATTGATCATAATCATGTTCCAAAATAAGATTTGAAGACATCTAGATATTCCAATCCCAATATTTTCCATATATTCACTAACATATGATTCCAAACATTGTTAACGATTAACAGATTGCCTTAAGGTTAATCTATTTCATTATTTCCTCAAACAACCTAGGGAAATAGGTTTGTGGACTCAGGGCTCTACAAGATGAAGATTGCACTTGATTAATAGGATCCATTACTCTTTTATAACTACATCAATCAATTTACATACAACTAATGGCAGAAGGGTTACAAAGTTTTTCAAGGCATTGAAACTTTAGAAGAGATAACTTGTATTCTTAAACAACTCCAACTTCTAAAGAAGAGTGTTCTATTTCATCTCTCTACCACGTCAAGGCCTTTCATGTATACCCTAGCACCAGTATTCCATAAAAGCATCCAATCCCGTCAAGGGTATCATACCAAGCCATTAAAATACTACTCATTTCCTCATGAGTAATAACAAGGCATCATTTTAAGATATGAGAAAGGCTACAATATTCCCACATAGTAGTTCAACTTTCACATAATTCTAACAACATAGCAACTAGTAAAAAATGTATTAAAACATTTTTGGGAAAATCCCAGTAGAATAGGGTAACATGAAGTCCACAACTCATAGCTTAGGGTACCATCAACCATAAAAGTACCACATTTAAGTTTGTTTCTCATCATAGACTAAATTTACTTATAAACAATGTGAATTATCATGTTTCTAGCATGAATAAGGTATTTGTGAAGTCTAAATAGACCATGCAAGTTTGTATTCCCCTTATACTAGTTTAGAATAGCACAAGATTTCACCTTTTTGGCATTTAAGAGAGATTGACATGAGATAATGACTTTCATGTATAAGGTTGGTACTAAAATGCATCATATATTATATCACTCACCTTACAAACAATGGAGACACACTTGAAGGAGATGTTTGGAAGACCTAAAGCTTCAATCTTCAAGATCCAAGATGATCCCACCTCAAGAAAGTTACAATCTTCCCAATGACCTAAGTTATCTCTTCTTATAGCTTGGCACAACACTAGATCCATGAACTAATAACAACTAGGGCAAGGGAGAATGGGAAAACATGGCATAAGAGTACTATAATTGAAACCCTAAAGGAGGAACCATCAAAACCTGGTTCAA
The DNA here is from genome assembly GCA_963693085.1 of Alisma plantago-aquatica. Classification (NCBI taxonomy): domain Eukaryota; kingdom Viridiplantae; phylum Streptophyta; class Magnoliopsida; order Alismatales; family Alismataceae; genus Alisma; species Alisma plantago-aquatica. Next base: position 1,339,876,788 of record OY856409.1, on the reverse strand, counting down.
GGTGGAAGACGATGATGGATCACCAAGATCATGAATTAAAGGAACCTCACTTACATGAATCAACATCCAAAAGATGCAAGGAGGGGCTTCAATCCTTGTAGAAGAAGAAAAGAGAAAAAAAAATTGTTGGAAGGAGTTAATGAAAGCAACTTTTCATCGATTAGCTTAAACTGATGACGTTTAGCAGCATGTTTGACTCTCCAAAGAAGCTCATTCATCTAGGGATAGGGGTTAGGAGCATGGGGGTATGTATAGCCCTAGAGGTGAGAGAAAGGTTGGTCAAAGTTGTACGACCATTGGTCAACACACCCATGGCTTTTTCAAATTACAAATCCATCAGAGGACATATTTGATCTCCCATGCAAGGCACTTAGAGAAGCTCCATTAGCGGAGAGATGGATAGGTTATCCTAGGTCCTTAAACACCCTGCATCTATTAATTGATATTAATGGTCCAATAATTATTTAGTCTCATTGGTAGGTACACACCAGGGTTCATTGGCTTCTAAGAACTAACTTTTCATCAATCAACAAGCTTAGTTTCCCATTAGTAGGGCTCTTCATCAATTGGCACCAACTTCCATCATTTCTCAACCAATAAAGCATCAACACCCAACTAGAAAGCCTTCCCCATTGCTTTCCAACCAGTGAAGGGTCAATTGTCCACCCACCACCCCTCACCATCCTAGAACTGTTGAAGAGTCAATGTCCAACTACTACCATAAATCATCAATGGAGACCTATCTTAGTGTCATTGGTTGATGACAAGAATGTTCCATCAGTGTTGATCCTACAGACCCATCGACAAATGAAAACATAAAAGGTACACAAGATGGGTTACCTCCGTTAGTCTATAACTGATGAAGACATGGTTCCTCCATCTATCCTCAATTGATAAAAAGACAGAAAGCCTTATTTAGTGATCTCAGCTCACCAAGACAAGTCCATCTAGATTATAGAGAAGACAAGCATGTTGTGCAAATTGCCAAAAGAACCTTCAAGAATGGGGAATTTGGACATAGACTCTCATGAGAAAACCATCAACACATAATTATATATACAACCAACATGTAATTGAAGCATCCAAACACCGAGTTAAGTAATCAAAGCATGTTTAAAGAGTTAACATAAGCCAGTGGTCTTATAAAAGGCATTCGTCCATACTCCCATTACACCAAATGAACACCAGAATCAAACTACAACTAAAATATAGCAAGACTCGACACTATAGTTTAGATTGACAACCAAACATAATTAGACCAGAATTAAATTGCATAAAGATTAAACCCTATAGACTACTAGCCAAACATAATCTGACTAGAATCAAACTACATCTGAATGAACCTTTCAATTTTGAATACTAGCCAAATAGAATTAGACCACATCCAAAGTGAACCCTATAATTTTGAATGCTAGCCAAACTTAATCAGTCTGGGTTGTCAAATAGAAATTGATTTCAATCCATACTAGACAATTTCAATCCCCCTGACAAAATCAATCCAACTCCCATAGTCCGAGTATGTGCCAAATAGAGGCTAGATTATGGTGTTGGAAAATATGGCATCAGATTTGGTTGTGGAACAAAAAAATTTATTGGCATTTTTCCCTTAAACATCAAATCATGTCAACAACTATGAACTGGGAAGGAAAGGTTGCAAGGCATATACCTAGACCTAGAGCAAGTCCAATGACAATGGTTACTACATCATGCTTCTTTCTCAAGATGCACATGAACGACTATCATCTGTGACCTCCTGGTTGATCACCAGGGACATCGGTTGACTGTATCCTCCTAGCTTGTGGCAAACGCCTCCCCGCCTCTAGAGTAGTCCACGTAGACCACCAAGAACTCCTGTCATTCTTTTAGAACAGACAAGAAGGAGTTGTCTTCTCTAGTCAATGTGTTATCACCGAATTTCTCTCCCAACTGTCTCGCCCTTGCTGTCCCTCCCTTTGACAGGTAGGACTTGCTTAGGTTCTAGCATTACCACAACTGTGAGAAGACAACATTTTTTTGAGCTTATTGTTGTGTCTCTAGAAGGGCTCCACTACCCCTCTATTTATAGGAGGGTCAGGTTCATGATCTCCAATTCATCTGTGAGTCAAAGAGATAGATTTTCATGAATTTTCTAGAACCTATGAACGACGAACCAATTGTTTCACCATTGAACCAGTCGGTTCATAGGTGAGTTCATTATTTCAACCCTTGAAACTGTTGTTTCACAATGTTTGATATTCAAAATTGTATTAGCATTTAATACACAATTAATGTAAAACATGATGTCAACATCAATCCTTGATCCAATCACATTGATCAACAAAAGGTCGGTTCAGACATCTAAGTCAATCATTTCACTTGCTGAACTGGTCATCTCATTTTTCTAAAAGCCAATCTTATTTAAACTCAATACCTAACACATTACTAATCAAGTTTAAACCACATTTATGAACAAACTCTTATTACATGCCTATCCTATGTGTGTGACCCTATAGGTCTCAAGTTACATTGGCAATGAATGTCCATAACCAATTTATGACATTACAAGCAATGAGTGGTATCTAGCAACACATCATTGATACCCAAGTAATTTAGATAGCTGGAGAACAACTTCAACCTATAATCTATAATCGATGTTATAGTGATTATATAGGTCCTTTGTCTCTGATATCCATATTGAACTGGAGGCATGGAATCGTCATCCTCTCAATGTTCAATCCATGTTCCTTGAACTAGAGCATTCTGTCTGAGATATATTTGAACTCAATATCATACATTGATTCACATGTTCATGGATATGCTTTTCTCAATCTCACTTATCAAGTATTTGGGATATCAAGCTCCTGAAGGAGGGACAAATCCCATATACATCACTCATAGTCATTCCCTATGTTTCATAATGTATTTAATCATCACCTTTATGGTAACACTTATTCAAGATCACGTTTGATGATGACAAAGTACATCAAACAACATGTGATGAGTGTAGTGATTTCATGTCTAAGAACCAAAATCACCACCATCACTTTGAGAGATGATTTTGACTACCATTCTATGGTCTCCATGTATCACTCTCAAGGTGGGTCTTTCTGATACACTATTCTCTAACAAGTACCTATGTGTTTGGTTTGATATCACATATCATGACTAATGAGATTCTATCATCAACTAACACCCACTCTAGTCTTGTGTGTTATTATTATCTATCAACTTCCATAACAACCAATTAGGGACATATATGGAATGTATACTCTTAGCATCCATACGATCTTATTTTTTAGGTCCTTAATCCAAAGACATATGTCATTGAGTAACATCATTCTTTAGACATTTATTATGTAATATCATTATCACATAACTGAATAAAATAGAATCAATGAAGATTGCCTTTATTGATAATCAATCGTTTACAAGACATGCCATTACAATCATCCTATAATTGGCTCTCTAGACATACATACCAATAGATGGTTCTTTGTTCTAGTTTATACTCCAACCTTACTTTATGATATGTATATGGATGAGTATAATCAATATAATAGGTTTAACTTGTTTATAATTCAAAATGAATAACGTCCATTGAAGCCATGGATCTTGGCTATGAAAGAGTCAAGAATGGAGAAAAAAATGAATACATAATGCGACATTTCCATATTCTTATCTCTATACTTGAACTTGTAATACCTCAGAAAGATGAACTATTTTAACAGATGCAATGAATGATTTGAAACCAAAACTTTGTAGTTCAATACACTATGATTTCAACTATAAAGTTTTTGGTTTAGGTAGCTTATGTTCCAAGCTTAACAGAGTCACTTATAAGAATATATATTTTCTTCTCTTCTATTTCATTGACATCTACTATGACAACATTTGTTACTTACATGTGCTCTTTTTCTAACTTGGTGATTCCAAGACTGGCTTGAATGTTATAGTAAGCCTCTACTTTAGTTTTAGGGCTACGTATTCACAACTTAACTTCCAAATAGATCTATATTGTAGACTGCTTCTTTGAAAGAGAGCCTAATTGTTAAATGTTTACATAATTATTGTGTACTTCACACACATTTTGATGTGTTTTATCCATACTATTTTGTAGACCTAGTGGGGAAGTGGGTAAAAATAAGAGTAAGGATGAGGGTAAATGAAATGATAGAATAATAAGATTAATGAGAATAGAAGTATCCTTATCCTTACCCTTACCTGCTACCTTGATGTAGATAGGGATTAGCTACAAAACTACACTTAGACTACGTGAGGTTGTGGCCTCATCCAGATCTAGGTAAAATAAACAATCATCCCACAATCCCTGTGAATCTAATTACAAATGTTAACGGTGTGATCTAACCTAATCATGACCTTTCCATCTAAAATATGAATGTCTTAAAGGATTTTTTAAGCCATACCCCTAGTTTTGCAATCATAAATGTCACAACTATTTATCTCATAACCAATATAAAATAAAACTAGAAGGCGTAACAGAAAGCATAATTTGTTAAGCATTGTAAAGAAACAAACTTATACAAAAGGCATTATTCCATACTCCTATTACACCAAATGAACACCAGAATCAAACTACAACTAGACTATAGACAAACTCAACACTACAGTTTATATTGAAAACCAAACATAACCAGACTAGAATTAAATTGCATAAAGACTAAACCCAATAATTAAGACTACTAGCCAAACATAATTTGATCATATTAGACTACATTTGAGTGAACCTTTAAATTTTGACTGCTAGCCAAATAGAATTAGATGACATCCACAGTGAACCGTACAATTTTGAATGCTAGCTAAACATAAATAGTCTAAGTTTTCAAATAGAAATTGATTTCAATCCATACTGGACAATTTCAACACCCCTGACCAAATCAATCCAGCTCCCATAGTCCTAGTCATGTGCTAAACAAAGGCTAGATGATGGTACTTTGTTCTAGTTTATACTCCAACCTTACTTCAAACCATGTACATGGTTAACTATGATCAATATAATAGGTTTAACTTGCTTACAATGAGAAATGAATAACGTCCATTGAAACATAGGTTCTTGGCTCCGAAGGAGTCAAGCAGGGAGAAAAAAATGAATCCATAATGTGACATTTCCATATTCTTGTCTCTATACTTGAACTTTGAATGCGTTAGAAAGATGAACTATTTTAATAGATGCAATGAATGGTTTGAAACCAAAACTTTGTAGTCCAATACACTATGATTTCAACTATAAAGTTTTTGGTTCAGGTAGCTTATGTTCCTAGCTTAACCGAGACAGTTAAGAATATATATTTTCTTCTCTTCTATTTCATTGACGCCTACTATGACAATGTTGGTTTACATGTGCTCTTTTTCTAACGTGGTGATTCCAAGACTGGCTTGGATGTTATAGTGATCCTCTAGTTTAGTTTCAGGGCTACGTATTCACAACTTAACTTCCAAATTGATCTATATTATAGACTGCTTCTTTGAAAGTAAGCCTAATTGTCAAATGTTTATAGAATTATTATGTACTTCACACACATTTTGACGTGTTTTATCCATACTATTTTGTTGACACAATGGGGGAAGTGGGTAAAAATAAGGGTAAGGGTGAGGGTAAATGATAGAATAATGAGATTAATGAGAGAATAAGTATCTCTATCCTTACACTTATTTGCTACCTTGATGTAGATAAAGATTAGCTACAGATCTACACTCGGGCTAGGTGAGGATGTGGCCTCACCCAAATCCAAGTAAAGTAAACAATTGGTCCACAATCCCTCCGAATCTAAATTGCGAATGTTAAAGGTGTGATCTAACCTAAGCATGATCTTTCCTTCTAGAATATGAATGTCCTAAAGGCTTTTTTAAGCCATATCCCTAGTTTCACAATCATAAATGTGTTTATCTCATAACCAATATAAAACAAAACTAGAAGGCGTAACAAAAACCATCATTTGTTATGTATTGCAAAGAAACAAACTTATACAACAAAAAGTAATCAATATATACAAAATGATTGAACGGCTATCTAATCTAAAAGTATTTAGATCAAGTGTAGTTATGGTGGTATTCTTCTATCATGTCGTGACAACATTAACTGCATATAACCACCGGTACATTTCATCTCGCCACCAGATTATTAGTTCGTGGGCTGTGGGTATACGCTGATAGACCAACAACATGACGCTTCTTTACCACTTTATCCTCGTCGATGTTGACTTCTTTCTTAGCTAACAATTCTTTTATTGAATATCATGAACTATATATTATCTTATGTTGTTTACCAGCCCACAAGAAAACTTTTTTGAATTGCATGTTGCTTTTAGGTGGTGTAAGTGGGTTATTGCAACCAAAACAGAGGATCATATCAAAGTGGTAAACTACAAATATGGTCATAAATGGCAAGTACTAGTGAGTTTTAGAGTAATAACGGTTCCCAATTTTTATTTCGATCTGCAAACTAAGTACTTTTTGTGGCAACTTTGGTTGGAAATGTTTCCCGACATTCTATTTGCTTGTATCGTTTTACAGATACGAAGGACATATTTTTAACACACACGAATCTGTGTTGGATAAAGAGTCTAAATGACACAAATTTCCCTCCTCATTTGGTGAATTTTTATATTCGAGTTAGAAACCACCACTTGACTTGGTAGTTCAAATTAAAAAATAGCTTTGAAATTCAGAAATAATTTAAAAAGTGAAAGCTCTGCTTGATGTGCATTGTGTAGTTTTTACTCTTTGTTCTTTTTTATATGCATACACGAGGTGTGCAAGCTAGCATGTATATGTGTGAGAAAAGATTTGGAACCTCCACATGGTCCAAATTTCAACTTAAATTTTTTTCTTCTTCGAGTAAAGTCTATGATTCATTAAAGTCACCAACTCACTTGACCCAAAAATACAAAACTCCCATATAAAGTGTCAATTTTGACCTAACATGTGTTATTGGAGGAACCATTTTCCAATGTGTTGTGTTGTAATTTTTTTCTTCTTCAGTAAGTGTGTACTATAATTTTTTGTATTTGTGCCAATTATTATTTGACCTCACCACCACTTCATATTTTCTAAATCCGTGATTGATTAGAGCAAGGATAAATATTTAATATCTCGCTGACACCACTCCATTCCTCTCTTCATTTTTGTGTAAGAGAGATGATAGATCAATGGAGGTAGAGGGGGGAATTGGAACGCGTTTGTTTAAAGAGATACGACTCCTCCCACATGACCACGTCCATATAGTATTGACATGATATATTTACTTGTGTGTGTGTGTGTGTGTGTGTGTGTGAGAGAGAGAGAGAGAGAGAGAGAGAGAGAGAGAGAGAGAGAGAGAGAGAGAGAGAGAGAGCTCTTCTTTTGATACATCACTCCCCTTTATTACGCATGAAGGAGTCGGGAAGTGATAACAATAAAAAAGAGATAACAACAATAGTAAGATAACTGATTGTAATCGGCATCTATCAAGAATGAAAAGGACGAGACATATCCCTTGCTTTTTCAGTGCAACACTCTCTAATTAAGCACGAGAAAAGATACGAGATAGAGAGAGACGATAATATTAGAAACCCGATTCAGTGCAACACTCTCTAATTAAGCACGAGAAAAGATACGAGATAGAGAGAGACGATAATAATAGAAACCCGATTCGATTGGCCAGTGGAGAACATCAAATCAGTGAAGTTGGGGGAGAACAAGCTCAAAACCCTACAATTGAAGAAGAGCAACAACATAGCCCTGAAAAAGAAATGGAACAGTTTGCAGGTGATGATAGTTCGTTTGTAACTCCTGAGAGAGGAAACACTGTCATTCTTGTTGAAGAAGAGCAAGTAGCAGGGACGGGAAAACTCTTGGTATGTATTAATATGAAAATAAGTATTAGATGATATATGTATTGGTACAATGTTAAATAATATTGTCATTTCCGTAATTCTTGCAGGCTAAAAAGTATACCGGCACAAAACTAGATAAACAAATTGATGATATTATCAACAATTTGTTGCCATCTGGATTTGACAAAACACTTGTTAAAGGTTTGAACGGGAATCTGTTGATTGACGATCTAACGACGACGAATGATGTATATTGTTATTTTTTAATTTATTATAACTGCATAAAGTCTCCTGTCTCATAATTATTGGTTTTGTATCTTGTTTAGTGGGAGACAAAGGAATGGATTGCGACAGTTTGTGATCATATTGATCAAGTGGAAGCTGACATTAAGAAGAAACTGAAGGGGAAGACTGCAATGCCGGTTGTTAGAAGAGTGAAGCTTAAGAGGAAGGAAAAGGGAGACGATGATGATATGTCCGTTATTACTATTATGAGAGATTTTGATAACAGCGCAGTGCAAACTCTTAAGGAAGAGGATATAAAATATCTTGAAGTGGTAATATATTTTTGATATGTTGTTATTTTGAACAAATATTAAACGCTGATTATAAAAGTTGTAATCTGTGTTTGATGTTTGATAATTTTGTACTACAGATAACAAGGGAAGGAACCAACGATGGTGATGTTGTATACGCAGCACCACACGCAACTTTGATGAGAAGTGATTTCAAGCAAATGGTGAAAAGGGCAGGAATGTTGAGCAATCAGGTCTGCAAAATCATACAACACTTCTATCATAAAATATTAGTATTGTTGTTGTATCACATAAGTATTGTTATGTTTGTTTGTAGGTCATGGAAGGGGTGATGGAACTAGTGAGGAAAAGGAATGTAGGGAACCATACAAAGTGCTTCATTTTTCATTCCTCGTTGCCAGACACCATTAGAACACACAATGAAAGGGGACTGACCACTTATTTCTTGAAACATATGGGGGAAATATTAGAATCTAAAACTATGATTATGCCTATTTTGACAGGTGCACACTGGCATCTGTTGGTAGGAACATTAGGCAGAAAATGTTTTGTTCATTATAACAGTTTGGAGGAGGAAAGGAATGCAGACAGTGTTGTAGTGTACAATGCATATGACCGAGATGCATTGTTGATGGTAAGCACCTCTGATTTCAAATATATAAGACGTCATTGACTGTTGTGTTGAATAATTAATTTTGTGTGATGTTTGTGTGATGAATTTAGGCCCAAGCAATAAAATATGCACTGAAGATTAAAGCTGGAATAACAGATCTGGGCTGGAAAATAATTTATGATAGGAGAGCTCCCCAACAGGATCCTACCAGCAATGATTGTGGATTCTATGTGATAAGGTGGATAGAAGAACTCATTCAGGATTGCAGCATTGAAGGGACAAGGGGAGATAACGTTCACCTGCTGAGGGGGACATATGCAATGAAATTACTAAACCAGAAGGAGTATGTATGTGTCAGTAATTAGTACTTTAGACATCTATGCATTTTGATGTTATAGGTGAACAAACTCAGAAGCAACATCTAGGTGACTTTTTGATAGTAATGTTGTAGATAGTTTGGTATTACTGACAAACTCGTTTGGTACTAATGTGATCTGAACTTGGTAGTGTCGTCTACTGTTTAGTTATTAACAATGTTTAACTTAATGTTTATAATGAAATGCTTTCTTGCCAACTCAGAAGCGACATCTAGGTGATTTTTTTATAGTAATGTTGTAGATAGTTTGGTATTACTGACAAACTCATTTGGTACTAATGTGATCTAAACTTGATAGTGTCGTCTACTGTATAGGTAATAACAATGTTTAACTTAATGTTTATAATGAAATGCTTTCTTGCTGAAGATTTCTTATAATGACCAATATATAAGAATGTTTTGGTATTGGTATGAATCTAAGTTGGTACGGTTAAAGTAAAGAATTAGTATGGTTGTTTTCTGTTGTGATATGAGATTAATACTATTTTCCTGCTACCAAACTGTGTATGCTTTGGCATGCCTAATGTCCCAAAATGGGAGTGTTGTTGTATCGGATTGGTAGCGTTGTGTACATAATTTGGTATTGATGCTTTTGGGCTGTGAATGTAACACTTGCGTTGTGATTCTGAGCTATATATTTGAATGCTTTGGTATTGATATGATTCGAAGTTAGTACGGTTTAAGTACAAAATTAGTATGGTTGTTTTCTATTTTCATTAGTGTCAGCAGAAATAGGGGTTCTCTTGGATCCTTTGATAGTACTGTTTGGGGATACTATTATACAATAGTGATCGAGATTAATACTATTATACTACTACCAAACTATGTATTTTGGCATGCCTACTATTCCAAATTGGTATTGTTGTTGTATCAGTTTGGTATCGTTTACTACGTAATTCGGTATTGATATTCCGTGCATCATACAATGTCCATACATTGGTTGGTATGAAGTGTCTACACAACATCAATATTTATCAACATGAGTGCGATTCGAACTTGGTAACATTCTGAATAATATTGGTATTGTTGTTTACTTTACTCGGTATTGTTGGATGGTTGCCTTATTCTATCATATGTGGAATATCTACAATGAATGTAAAAGTTGAGTTTTTTTGGTAATCTTGTATGTGGGTTATGGTATAGTTGGGTTTAAAATATGGTTGTATGCAATTATGCCATTAATACTATTCTATTTGTGTTTCAGTTTTATAAAATACGAGAAGAAAATACTTAGGCCTTGTGTACTAGTACGATTGACATTGATAAACAGAATTGTAATACAATCAAATATTGTTTGGTTTGGACATTGAAAACAAATCAATCCACCATTTAGTTTGAGGGTGATTCCACCGCTTTGACTTGTTTGGATTTCGAGACTTGTTAAGCTACTGTGACGTATTACGAATGGAGTTTGCAATGTGATTCTGATGACTTGTAGATTCTATATATGGAATATCCCCCATAAGATTTGCCTCTGATTCTATATTATGAGCTTGATCTACATGTTGTTCTTCCTCTATGGGTTGAAGGGTTTTTAACTTCTTCTTTTTTTCCTTTAACTTCTTCGTTGATTGTTCCTCCTTGAAAGATTTTTTTCGCACTGATGAAGGGCGACCGATTCTTTTGCATACAAGTGGATCTCATACAGATTGTTTTGAAGACTGGTCCAAATGTTAAAAACATAAAAATTGGTAAGAATACATAACAACAATAACGTAACATATCAAGTATATAATCACTTACATTTGAATGTAAATTAGGTTATTTTTTCTTTTTATAAGCATCAGTAAGAATCTGTTTTATCTGTTCAAAATTCTCGTTAGATAATTTTGCAAAGTCGGAAAATCCCTGACAAAATTGAAGAATATCTTCAGATCTAGATCTTGCACTGTGCGAATTTTGCTTTGGGCCTGGCTTTGATTCGTCATAAAATGAGTTATGTCTTTCCTCCACCGATCAAGTATGTATTGATTTGGACCTTTTTCAAACTTCAAAATACAAATCATAACACATAACATGTGACGACATAGGATGCCGCTAGATTCAATATATTTACATGCACAATTCATGTTTTGGGACGAATATTCATGCATGACGGTAAAATGTCTTTCGAAGATTTTTGATTCATTCGGAGATATAATGATGTTGCAATGCTCTATAGCATTGTAATTGGCATTGACACCATCATCAAAAAGGACTTTAGTGTCACATGAAATCATACTAGAAAGTTGATCCTGAAATTTCTTAAATAAGGAAATTGTGTAAAGATCTCTGAACTGGAATTCTATCATATATGATGTCCTTGCGGGTGCTGTTTTATGCATAGATTCGTACTCATCCAGTCTCTCTTTTTGATATTTAGAGCACACAACAAGATCATATTAGTACACAAATTGCTTCAATGATGTATGAGAATTCACATATCCATCAAAAAATGCATTCATAGATTCACTGCGTTGTGTAGTGGTCATATCAACCCAAAAATATTTATCAACATAGGTGGGAACCCACATTTCTCTTAGTTGATACATTCTATTGAGCCATCCATCCTCCTTCACATTATAGTTTTGTACAGTTTTGAATCAATTAGATTCAAACTTGTCGACTGTAATACTATTATATACATCACGCCTGACCATAAAAGAAGTATACAAATCCTTACCAATCTTATCAGGTAGTTTCCTCATTATATGCCACAAACAAAGACGATGACAAGTATTAGGAAAAACAATTTTGACTGCGTTCATTATATGTTGGGCCTGATCTGTTATTATACCATTAGGAGGGGCACCTGTTAAATCGGGATAAGCAATATGTTAACATTGGTATGGTATGATAAATAGTACTAAATAGTATTAAGTATAGTACTAAAATTTCAATTAAACAGTGTCAAATATTTGCTCCATGATCAGAAAATCCAAACATAACAATATTAAATAGTGTTAAACATAGTACTAAAAGTTCTATAAAATAGTTTTGAATATTTGTAGCGATGACTTAGCATACATTTGAGCCATGTTTTAAGAAATCTAGACTGAATAGTACTAAATAGTATTAAACATAATACTAAAAGATTTAGTAAACAATGTTGAATATTTTTAGCGATGACTTACCCATACATTTGAGCCATGTCTAGAAAAGTCAAATATAATTTCCAGTGGTTTCTTCACATAGAAGACCACAATCGAGAAGAATGCTTTGACAATGGTGATTGACACCAACAAATGGAGCAAAAGGAATTTCATAACGATTAGTCAAGTATGTAGTATCAAATGTGATTACATCACCAAAATATTTGTAAGCATGTATGGATCTTGAATCGGCCCAAAATACATTTCGAAGAACACCATCATCATTTAAGTCCATAACATGCATAGAAAAAATTGGATTTTTGGTTTGCATATTAATAAAATATTCTTGAATAGCTTTTGCATCGCCTTTACCAAGATTTAGACATCTAGATATAACAACATAGTTTTTGACATCCCTCTCAGTAAATGGTAAATTGTCATATCCTCCTGCCTCAACAACAAAACTTGACATAGGTTTTGCATCACTGATACCTGTAACGATTAGTATTGTTAGTATAAAAAATTGGTATTGTCTAATGATATAATAAGTAAATATAATACAAATAGTGTACCAGCATGATCATTTAGATCAATCCTCCTCGCAGTGTCTTTTGGGATCTTTCTTTTTGAAGGCGACAATCTCAGAACGCTTGGTTCTAAAAGGGGATGATTGTGTTGTTCTTGAAAAGATGTAATAACAAACCGATCGATATATGTCGTGGAAAAATCAAATATGGGCAACACAGTTGGTCTTAGCGGTTGGACGACGACGGTACATAGTCGTATTTGCAATTTTGGGAGGTCTACCAGCTTTTAGGCATGACGGGGTTAATCTCACAATATAATTTGTGCACTGCTTTTTTGTAGAATGTGTTGTTGATACTCCAAAACCACAAGCATTAGCATACGCTACATAAAATGACATGGCTTCTTCAATGGAATCAAATACCATGCCAACTTTTGGTTTTTCAACTCGGTCATCAATACTTGGAATGATAAGTTTAGAGAAATTGATATTTTACGAAATGGATACATCTGGGTTAATGGGGAGTCGAATATATCTTCCTAATTGCAATTAAGTGATACATTAAGATCGATGTCATCTATTGGCATCTGCAACGTTATAAGAGTACACAATTACACATTGTTTCTGCAATTAAAAGTATGGTTTACTAATTTATAGGTATTGTTCTAATTAAAATAAGGTATATGGCCTCAATTTGCCAATTTTAATGAAGAATTTCTATACACCATATTTATATGCACATCTGTACCAATTCACAACAAAACAGTACCAATTTATAAACCAATCATTTATCGACTAAGTTATTTTCATTTAGTAATATTGTTGGAACAGATATGGAGCAGATTATTAAGCTATGGTTACAATAAGTTAGAAAGGTTACTAACATTTAATCGGTAGATTGGATTACCTCTCTTACTGTGTAAATTCGCAAATGCTGGAAATAAATGAGAGGATCAGTAAGAATCTACGGTTGATGATGTTACTCTCAAAGGCTAACCTTCAATCAACAATTAGCAGAAACTCTTGCTGAATGAAGATATATTATTCGATCACTGATTGGTTTCTGGATTGGTATTGTTTAAGCTGTAAATTGGTACAAATGTAATATAAAAATGGTTTTATTAGTTTACATGAAAGGTTGCTACTAAAAAACATAAATGGATACCAAATGTAATACAAAAATGGTGTTATTAGTTTACATGAATGGTTGCTGCTAAAAAATGTAAATGGATACTAATCTTTAAACAGTTAATGGATAACCTTGAATGCTAACCTTCAAGCATTAATTAAAATTTCAAATGATGGATGATGTTACTCTCGAATGCTATCCTTCAAGAAACAATTAGCAGAACATAAATGATCAAATAAGACTTCTTGCTCAAGAGACAACTGAGTGTATATAGGATATGGAAATGGAGGGAATATATTGCTCTCGAATGCTATCCTTCAAGCAACAATTAGCAAAACATAAATAATCAAATAAGACTCCTTGCTTGAGAGGCAACTGAGTATATATAGGATACAGAAATGGAGGGAATATATTGAAAATTCAAATAAAAAATGGCGCACAATGTGGATTATATAGCTGAACGGTGCAAGAATATGAACATGCATAAATTTTGAATTTCATATAGCTACTTTGATTGGTCAGCAAACCTGCTAATTGCTGCTAAAGCATGGATTAATATGGTTGCATGGTCTACATGTAGCAGATTGTAGGTATTGGTCCCAATAGATCCGGTGCATAGTAGCAATCATCAACACCAAGTGACTCTTCCACTACTTACACAACACAGTCTGTCCACACAGTGCAGATTGTTGCATCTGCACCATTTCCCAAAGTGGGGGTGGAGATGGCAGTAGAAGAGGTGTTGTAGGAAGAATTTCCCTAAATAGATTGGATTAGACGCCACCATGTTCATCTTTTTAGACTCACAATTGCAGTGTCTGTGCACTTCAACGATGATTGTCAAAGTACCCCATCATTCATTTCTTTGGACTAGTTCGTCTAAGCAAGAGAGAAGGTCCTAATGTAATTACCTAGAAGCAAAAGCACAGGTGTTGTAGCAGGAAAATTAGAGATCCAATTACTTTTGGGTGAATGAAATGGTCATAATGAAGTCTCCTCGGTTTCCATAACTAAATGTCCAAATAACCTGGAGGTTACTGGAGAGCACATGATCCCAATTTTTCATGTGTGAGCTACGTAATTAAGACAATAGTCTAAGAGTAAAGTGTAGTTGTCCCAGAGAAATTGACTAGTACTTGTGATGTACAATCTTAGTGAATTTGGTTGTCACTGAGAAAAGAGAATATCTAAAATATACATGATGAGATATTGAAATTTAGCATATTATGTGTTATTTTTTGTCAGTTATAAGTTGAAATTACATGGTGGCATATATTTTTCTTCGATTGTTTTGTCTAGATGCTTCCAATATCCACTATATGTAAATTAACATATGAGGTTGCAAATAGACTAATTAAGATGATCCGGGAGAGCTTTTTTAGTCTAGACATCATTCATGCCCAGAACATGGACTAATAGAAAGTGAAAACCTTTTCAATGATGGAAGTATTAATATATCTCTCAGACCGTCATAAGCCCATTTTAGTATGCACATTATAATGGACTTGTGATGTTTCAATTATTTTGTAGCCACATGGTGTTATAGTCGTTCAACTCCGTACAAGTTTGTATTGATTTGTGAATTGATCCTTCATATTATTTATTCCAAATAATGATGATCAATATAGATTTCAATAAGAAAATAAGTTGGTGACATAAGAATGGTGATTATGTTATGGCCATGAGGCCCAAGGTTCAAAATTTTAATAACTTGAGTTGATAATTATAACCATAATCTCTCGTAAGTGGTATAGACAAAGCCTCATGTCATGTATACATGCTAGAAACCATTGTAAACAAAAATTGAAGACAATCAATGTCTGATTCTTAAAATTTCTAGCCCTTACCAAAATTCTAACTCAAGAACTCAGATAAACTCAGACCAACAAATTAAAGAGTTGGTGTGGACACATGATAAATGGATAGTTGTGTACTAGCCTACTCCTTGTTTAGTCCTGGTCTAGTCAGAACCCTCATTGTTTAGTCCAGGTCTACTCAGAACCCTCATTGTTTAGTCCAGGTCTACTTAGAAGTAAGAACCCTCACTCCCATGGTGAATTAGAGCAATTCAAGAAAGATAAAGCTTGCCGCTTGTCCCCCTCTTAGTAGAGTTCACTTATTATTAATTATCTTTTGTCATAATATTTTATCTGGCATTAGTTCTCACCTATGATTGGGGTGTCTTGTTAAAAAAATAATAAAAAATGCTTAGCTCTTTCTTCTGTAAAATTTTCCTCTTCAGGATCAATGTTAAATGAATTTTAATCAAAGATAGTAAAAATTTGATTCTTATATATAATTATGTCTTGCTTATTCACTCAGACTTTAATATGACAAAATTCATTTCTCCTCCCTGATACCATTTGGATTCTCTCTCCTTGACTCTCTTGTATGAGAAAGATGATAGATTGATAGAGGGAAAGGGGGGAAATTGGAAAATATTTTGAGAGAGAAACCATTCCTCCAAATCCACATAATTTTTATATAACATCTTTACCTACAAAATAACTTTTAAAAAAGGAGAGAAGAAAAAAGGAACCCTCTTGTTTTCATGAAATTGCTACCTTTAATCAAACATGAGATAAATTTACATATTAGGATAATCATGATAATAACATAATTTTATTAATTGCCATTAGCATCTGCAAACAAAGAAAGAAGAAAAAATAAAGGTATCCCTCACATCTCTCTCCAATTAGATAAGACACATGAGATAAAATTATCTAAACATGATATAAGACTATCATTTGTTATTAGCTTTTAATGTGAGGGAGAGACAAAGAAGGATAAACGTGAGGGGAAAAACCTCCCCTTTCCCTTATTAATCTTCCTCGAAAAGTATGTGAGATGTAGTATGTGTTCGAGCTATAATTATGATACAAGATAAAAAAAATGATAATTATCATGGGGTGTCATGTGGAAGAGGAGATGTCCAATTCTATCCTAACAACACGTCAAAGCGAGTCTTTTTGACATCTCTATAAAGCTCCACTCCTTCACGTACTCCAACTAGATATTGAACCTGCAACCTATAGCTAAAAAATTGATCAAACTTATTAGTTGAACTTACTATGGTATTAGATATACGACCATAATTAATTTCTACCAAAAATAATAAAAGTGATGATCCTTCAATATTTAAATCATATTTTTGTGCTATAGATATTGATTTTAGTCTAAAAAATGCAATACACATGACTAAGTTATAGTGCATAATTATATATGATGGTACAACTAAGATTTTGTCTCTTATATTTGCATCACCACCATCCCTAATCAATACACACACACTCTATCTCTCACTTCTATTTTTGGGATAAAAAAACTACATCACTTAATATTAAACTATAGACTTTCTATTATCTATAATACTTTCTCTACGTCTTATTCTCTCTTATGGGGTCTATGCATTTAAAGAGAACACCCTTCCTTTATCTCTATTTTCTCCCTCTTTCTGGTATAAACTAATTATAAATAATTATTTTATATTTAAACCCTTTTGTTTGTCTCCTATTCTTTCCACATAAAGATGAGAGCTCATCTCTTCTTTGGATATAAGCTACTAGTGAACACAGATATCCACGACACGTGAACAATAATATTGATAAATTTTAATTATAATACATTTTATAAAAATACAAATGAATATATTAAATGTAATTTATTCATTATTAATGATATTTTTATGAAATGTTGAAAAATTATTTAAGTTTCATTATTTTTTCCATACAATTAGTTATATGAAAAATGTGTAGGTGACTTCATCTCATTGTAGTTTTTCATTAGAATGTGCAGAGTGAAATATTGAAGTTTTCTAACCTATGAAAGAAAATACTTAATTAGAATTGAGCTTGTCATTTTTTTTCAAAAAGTTATAATAATAATTGTCTACATAATCAGATTTATTTTGCATAAAATTGTACGTAACATCAAGTACAAGTAAGAGGAATAATCTGAAATTTCAATAAAAAGTTAAATAATTAAAATGGAGGTGAGATAAGAGATAACAATATGATAAAGTTAGAGACTTCCCTTCTCATTAGCTAGTAAGTTAAATTTGAAAATAATGTATAAATGGTAATAGATGCATATGATTGTAATATAGTTTTGTAGTCAGCTTTATATTTTCCATTTCTTGATCTTGAGAAAAGAATTCAAAAATACTCAAAACATTGATGAATGGTGTGGTTGTCATTCTCCACAAATACTATCATATCATATGTCAAACAATGAATCTAACAAAGCCTTGTGGGAAAGGTCTTTTACTTAAGAATGAAAGTTTTTTTTTATAACAAGAGAATCGCCCCTGTAGAAGCGTCACTTTGTGACCCCCCAGACAACGTAAAACTCTCGGGTCCTGAGCGCACAATTGGTCGGCCTGCACGACGGGTACCATTTTGGAGGTGGTCGTTGGGTATCGAACCCGGGTCCCTTCATGAGGGGATACCGTGCCGAACCACCTGAACCACTCCTCCCCGGCTAAGCATGAAAGTTTGATATAGACCTACATAGAAGTTTTGGAGAAAAAAAGTCACCCAAATAAGGAATAAGAAGCTTTTAGGTAAAAAAAAACAAACTTGTGAAGACCCACTGTAGGTAGACTGGAATTATCTAAAACTATTAACTAATACAATAAACTTGCTATTTTTATAGAAGTATAGAGTATAGATATGAATGTAAGATAATGGGAGAGAATGATAATAGAGGATGAGAGAGTGCCATCATAAAAAAAAGACCATTGTCAGTTATAGCTAATTTTGACATGATGGATATATGAGATAAACAAAGAGAGGGTGAATGTGAGAGAAATGAGGCTATTATTTTACTTATTGCCCTTTTAGGATTGTCGCATACATGTTTGTCACAAAGTATACCACAGGACCGACCCTATACTCTTCTTATAGGACAACCATGTTTCTATTAGGCCCCGTTTGGGTGGCAGGATGTGCACTACGGATAGGATGTATATCCCAGGCTAGAAGATTTCTGTTGTTTGGTTAACAACTTTCAGGATAGGATATCATTAGCGGCAGGATGCACATCCGCAATCCACTGGATTAAAAAAAGACGCAGACCCCTCTGGGTTTCAATAATCCGTCACAAGGAACGCCCCATTTCCATGTCTCCGTGTTGGGCGATGAGACCTAACACCCAAACATCAAGCAGTTAATGGGCTACTGCCATTGTAGATGAGAGAGCAGCTCTCCTGGTTACCTTCCATCTCTTTAGGATTCATTGTCGTGACCGAAGAGCGGAGTTTCCCGATCGCGATCAGTGTTGTAGGCTCCGACAGCTACGAACGAGGGAACCTACAACAAGCCACACAAGAAATCATGTATTTCTTCACGAAATCACCACGGTCGGCCATTCCGTATTCTCTAGTATATAGGAAATCTTGTATTTGTATTTAACCTTCCATTCTCTATTTGTTATTGCCTATTTGTATATGTACTCCAAATTAGATTTTTCTTTCACCTTTTTCTAATTTGGGTATGTATGCTTACAGCTCAATGATTGTGCAGCTTGCAATGACATTGACCTGATTACTTAGGAAGCAAGAAGACAACGCTCCACTTTAACAAATCAATTTGCGGGGAGGGTGGGGTTGACTAGAACAATGGAAGAAATCTGATCCCAATTGAATCCAAACGTAGAAAACATTTTTGCTATCCTATCCTTATCATTCCTATACAATCCGATCCATGGTCGGATTGATTCCTTTCCGATCCGATGAATCAAACAAGGCCTTAGTAGACATGATTCTTAGAGAGGGACTGAACACAAATAATTCACATTAATCTTGGACATTTTTGAAATCTGAGATATTTTAATGGTAGAAAGAGATAAATATGTATATTGGTTCATTGTTGCTAAAAACCAAAAATGATGACAAAAATGAGAACAGAGAGAGAGAATTGAAAAAAGATCCAATTGGCCTTTTTTGCGTTTTCTCAAATTTTTCGATAGAAAGTCCATTGGAGATCATTGGTGGGATTTCCTAATATAGTTGGCTATTTTCTATTTAAATGAAATTGACATGTTTGTAATTTGTACCATAAACTTGCTATATTTATAACAATATAGATTAATTTATTTATCAATGAATTAAAATATGAATATAAGTTAATGGGTTTGAGTGATAAGGGAGACGAGAGAGTGCGGTCATCGAGAAATCTACATTTGATTATAGCTAATTTTTATTTAAAAGATACATGAAATATCCAAAGAAAGATGAATAACAAAGAAGTTAGGCTGGTAAAATATTTTTACTTATTGCCTTTTGTGTATTGAATAAGAAGTTTTTAAATATAAAAATGACTAAACAAAGAGTGTGAGGAGATAATTTCATTGTGGCCAGGAGAGAGTGTAAGAGGGACTAATTGAAAAGAATTATATTTTACAACATGGTTAGGAAACATAAGTTCTAGATAATAAAAGAAAAGAAGATGCAAAAATAGGTGTATAGGTGGAGGTGTAGATAATGAAACTCGTCAAGGAAAATAAATTTAAATCAAAATTAGGAGAAAACCACTATTTTTTAGTACAATAGATTTAACATGTGAATGTAATGCATTTACTTTTTCAAAATAATACACTCATATGTGTGGATGACATTTAAAACAAAGATGCAAATTGAACTTACGTTAAGAATAATCTAAGAAGGTATGTAAATAAACAATGAATAGAAAAAGAAAAGGATTTCAAACTTTAGGAATCAGTGTAGAAGGAGTTGTTAGACAAATAATGAAATGAGTGATGAATCCAACTAGGGTGTTATAAATAACATACATGTGTAAGAAAGGAAAGATTTCACATTCCTTTAGCTACTGAAAAACCTATTAAGAAAATAAAAATCAACATTCTACTTTTTCCTTGTGTTGTTCTTGTGGACACCAAAGGAAGGGGCCGTTGACACTATCCACCATTTTTATAAAATATATAAGGAATTAATTAGACATAAGCAAATAATGGGAAATGAGACTAACAATTAAATTTTTATGAGTCATCAAACAAAGAATCAGCAGATGGAAAAATACAAAATAATATCCAATATCAATGCCTGGAAAACTCTTCCATCCTATTTCCATTACAAAATATTGGAAAAATTGGAAGATCTAGTAGGCTTGTTAGTTACCTCTAATTTTTGTCTTGTGTTGTTTTTGTTGGTGCCAGTGGAGATAAGATTTAGAAGGAGGCCATCTTGTAGTGGTGAGACATCCTTATATATACCAAGGCTATGAGGATTCTGAACTACCTTTTTGGGTTGTTGTCTACATACCAAGGTAAGGAGGAGTCCAAGCTATATTCGCTAGATCCTGCATCGAGCTCTATAGGTTGATAAACCATATACCTTGCACTATGCCTAGGACAAACACCCGAACAATGGATAAGAAGGCCATCATCCACGTTGACTAGTTCACATATAGATGCATTTTGGTGATCAAGTTTAGAGGAACATCCGAGAAGATTAGTGATGCACACACCTGATCTCATCATACCATTAATACACGTGGTCCACTATTCCCATGCAGATAAAAAAGCATAGAAAAGAGAAAAAAATGAGAGAGAGAGAGAGAGAAACTTTTTATGCTTACGTCTTTCAACTCATATTGATTTTTTTTGAACAAACAAAGTTGAATTCCTTAAAAAAGTACATTCCAACAAAACCCATGTCGACACATTTTTGAGAAAAATAATAGGGAACATGAAAGTGGAGTATATTGGAGTAGTACTCATTTGTGACTTGTGAGTAATACACTAACTCAAAAAATGAGTATTGTATGTCGTTCTTTTTTATATTACTCATTTTATATCATTTTTTTAAATAACCATTTAAATGAGCACCATATTATATTTTCACTGACACTCATTTTTTAAGCAACACATTGAATAAAAATAAGTATTGCATGTCATTTTTAGTACAATACTAATTTTCTATGTTTACTCATAAATAAATACTATTCCAACAATTCAACATGCAATACTCATTTTTTAGTTAGTGCTAAAAATAGGAATAATATCTCCAAATAATATAATGCAATACTCATTTTGTTACTTATTCAAATATGCAATGACATCAAAAAATGTGTACTATACTAAAAAGATCAACACACAATACACATATTGAATTAGTATTTTATTCAAAAAGTGGATATTATCCCCAATATGCAATACTCATAATATTATTCTGTATTATTTTTCTCAAAAATATGTCGAAAATATTCTTGTTGGAATATTTTTTTAAGAATCTAACATCTTTTATTCATTAAAAAATTATTGCAGATTGAAAATTATAATTAAAATAAGTTTTTGTGCTTTTTCCACTTTTGTGTCTTCTCTCACTTTCTGTGTTAGGTACAGTAGTGCCAATTATAATTGACTCTAAGGCCTCATCTGGTAGGGTGTTGTTTGGTGCAGTTTGATGAAAAGAAAAGTCAAACAAGCATAATCAAGCCTTTTATATTACTCCAGATTTATTTGGTATGATGTAGTATAAGATCCTAATTTTTGTTTGTAATCATTTGTTATAAAGAGGCATTATAGCGGCAGCCCAACAATGTGTGTCTTTTTGTCTATGATACAAGATGACCAATACATATTTTCATTCTCATTTATAATGTAGTTCCCTGTTGATGTAGCACTACTGGAGATATCATGCATTCCTGCTGTGGGTTCATGCATAATGCGTGTACAGGGGCTCTTCCAAAAGCTGACGTGGGTACCAGGTTAAAGATCTATAAAAGCCAACTGCACTCGACCACTCACCTTTTGAGCGCAATATAAATTCATTACTTTTGGCCCTTCTAGGAAGCAAATTGAGAAATAGATTTTCACATGCGACACTCGATTGCACTCTACCAAACATTCTTATATCGAAAAATCATATCATTCAAGTTCCATGGCTTTAAACGCGGTCCTACCAAATTGACCCTAAGTTCTTGGGAGGATGTGAGTGAAGTTGTATGAAAAGGGGTACAACTGGGATGATGATACTCATTTTCCATCCGATAAGGAGAAGTCCATCACAGTGGAGATGAAGTTGTTGGAAATTGCGACTGATGTTGGCATACAAAAAAATTAGTTTTTTGAATATGTCTGCTAGCCAGTATATATGATTTGGAGGAGTTGTCCATGGAGTTGTGAATATGTGTATGGAGTTTTTTTTCTCTACTTGTGGTTCAAGAGCATGTACGTATGAGGGAAAATAAAAGAAAGTATAAAAATAATATTGATTTCGTTGAGAGATAACATGTTTATTTTGTGGAGAGAGAAATGGATGCGAGAGGGGATGATGGTAGTCAGTTAGTAACACTGGTGGGCGGAAGTTGAAGTGATAAACATGACATATGAATGATATTGAGAAGAGAAATGTGACATAAGAAGAAATCAAATATACAAAGTTAGAGAGAGAAAATGTGAGAAGCCTAAAAGTCAAGGAAAGAGCTTCATTATTTCAATAGTGTAAATGCTAGTTTTTAAAGATATAGAGGGAGAATTATAGCAACAAATTAAGAGAATAATTATGCTTAAGAGAGTGCCAAATAAATTTACAAAAGAAGTATGATTTAGTAGACGAAAGATCATGATGAAATATATAGAGTGATTAGGAAGAGAATGACAGGGAGAAACACCGAGAGTGGGGCGGTAAGGGGATGGTGGCGATCGATGGTTTTGGCCTGGAAGAAAAATAACTAACAAGTTTAATGTTTTTTATAAAAAGAAGAGAAGAGAGAGAGAGAGTTAATGAGAGTGAAGCATTTTAAAATGGAACAATCTACTTAGCTAGTACATGTTTTGTAATGACTTACATTCAGTTGTAATCTGTTCTACCGTACCACCACTCACCTATGATTTAGGAAAACATGTTTATAAAATGATTAGAGCTCGAACACACACTCTCTCTCATCTATCTCGACCGTATAATACTTACATAATATTTAGATATTTTTATGGGTTTGTAAACTTTTATTAGTTTAACTACTATCATCTATAATATAAAAAATAAACCCACCCATGAATAACTTCTACTAGATACAAGAAGGATAAAGAGAAATTAACTGTCCTCATTTCATACACAAAGAGATAAACATTATAAAGGATAGTTATTTATATCCACATTTATCAACAAAGAAAGAAAAGAAAACATGAAAGTATTTTTTTCTTTTATAATTACATCATTCCTTCTAGGACAAAAAAGAATGTATGACATAAAGAAAGATAATAAATGATTGTAAACTATTAATTGTTATTGTTTCTATTGGAAAAGGAGAGAATGAAAGAGAGAGGAGGCAAAGGAACCCTCTTTTATCTTGTTAAAAAACCACTCCTAAACGCAGATATAAGTTTGAGAGGTAGTCTATACTACATTAAAAAGAGGGAGTTTACAAATAATAAATTACAATCACGTCATTTCTATTATTTGAAAAAATATCCAATCGATCAGATTTTTATCATTGAAATCAAACCACCAGGACAAGGAGCCACCATGGGACGATTGTCTTCCTGATGCCACAAAAGGTAGAGACCAATTTAGTTATGTATTCGTAAAAAAAATGGGGCTTACGGACCATGCCATTGTTTTTGTCTAGAGACCACATTCTGGGACGTGCCCTTAAGGAGCATTCTAGATTTTTGAAGGACCCTATACTGCCAACCCCTCGTATTCAATAGTTTCTACCTCATAGAGTTCCTCACCGGTTAGAAGGAATATTTTCTCTCCGACCCCTACATCTACCCACATGTTGAGAAGTATGCGGCTGATAGGATGGTTTCTTCACTAACTGGGTTAGAACTTGGTTGTGTCTGGCTTTACTAATGCTTAAATATGATGTGTTGCCTGCCCTTTAGTGGGGTTCCATGGATTATGTTCTGCATTTGATTTTGAATAAAATTCCTCTTCATTCATCTCAAAAGGACTCCACTGTAATACGATTACATAAATGAATGCACTATTTTTTTCTTCCAACAAACCATTATCTAGAATCAGAACTAGATTCTATACATAATAACATAGACGAACACCCTATCTTTATCTGCTCATGAATAATGTTTTTTGAGGGGCATAGGATCATTATCTAGAATCACATTTAGCTAGTGTTTTCCTTTTGTGAATGTACATTCTCTTGTTTTCATAGATTTTTGTAAGAGACCACGGTTGCATTTTCACTGATCTGTTGTTATATGGATTGTAGTGTTGTTCTTTGTCAATTTAAAAAGTGTCGATCTCCCCATCACCCTTTTCTTACCCACCATACATTGATAACTCTCTCTCTCCTTCCTCCTCTCATGTTATTTCTATTTTGGGTAAATTTCATACTAATACTTAACATTTGTGTGTATTTACAAATATATCATCACCTTTCCGAAACATCAAATCAGTACATCATTGTTGGATTACATTATCAAATCTATCATAAGCACAAACACAACTACCATGATAAAGAGGACACTGCCTTGTTTGACTAACACTTACTTCATGGCCATAACATCGAGTAGCAAGACCAAATGGTAGGTGCAAGCCCACATGATCGGTACACGATTGACAACAATTGAAGGTTGTAAAGATGCCACCGAGCCTAAGAGGGATTAATACGAGGAATCATCGCATTGACAATTTGATTTGTCACTACCCAAGAATGTGCTTTTTTGTAGGATATCGTTGTCGAGGTTGTGATAACAGAAAATTTGAAAGAATGTTTTGTCTGAGGGGCTTGAAGATGAACCAACATGGATCCCACAATACAGAAAGCAACCTAATGGGCTGAACATACTGCAAAAACTTCCATACAATGACATATCAGTTCATTTTAATCGTCTACAAATTACATAATACATATCTGTAGGTGTCCTAGTGGTCAACATTGGAAAATTACACTACAAATGCATAAGGATATTAGTTTGTCCTAGATGCAAGGGATGTCCAAATAACAGGTGTAATTGATTAAGATAGTTCATTCAATGCATAACTAGATAAAAAGATTTCAAGGAGATTAGTTGTGTCAGTGTCACTCATATTTGCTTTAGCCATCTACATTGTCTTGACACGATAGAGACATGAATTAGGCATCATAATATAAGAGGTGAGGTCACTAGTTATTGAAACATGTAGTCCATGGGGCACCCCTACCTGCAAGCATCTAAGGAAACAACCAACATGATGTACAATCGTCATTCTCTTAGTCAGATCATCTAGAACGCCTACTAGTTCATCTCTTTCTCCCTATCACTGTCATATGTCTTCTCCCATAATACCATTATAGAGACCATGAACTCTTGATCTGGAGTGTGCACACAATATCACACCACCTGCAAGGACCCTAATGATGAATAAGGTCCTACCCAGATATGAATGCCACCAGGTTTGCAATGGTCTGGAAGTCTAAGTCAAACAAGGTAGTTCTGCTCATGATATATTTGATAATATAACCCAAGAACTATGTATTGATTTGATATTTTCCAAAGGTGGTGATATATTTGTGAAGACAATAGAAACATTATCTACTAATAAGGAATTTACCCTTCTAGTTTATGTTTTCTATTTTGGTCCTAAACAACCATATATGGCTCTCCCTAACTCCTCACCTAGAATCCACGTTTCCCAACACTTCATCATTTGTCAATATGCTTCCCTTCCTCATCCAACTTATCACTTACCTCACATTTTAATTGATAACATGAATCTTCTCACTCTCCTTTTTGATAATTTTTTATTCAATTTTCATTTATAAGTTCTTATTATCGCTCTCCTAGACAAATGCATTTTCTCTACTTTATTAATGTCTCCCCTAAAAGTGTATATACTACGAAAAGTACTATCTTATTTTCGCTATTCCTAATTGTATCTCTTTTCTTTCTTTTTATTAAATTGAACAAATAAGATTGTGTGGATGGTAACTGTACATAATAGTATCATGAATGCCCTGTCTTTATCTGCTCAGAAATAATTTTTTTAAGGGACATCGAATCATTCAATAGAACTACATTTAGCTTGTGCTTTCCTTTTGTGAATGTACATTCTCTTGTTTTCATATATTTTTATAAGAGATCATGGTTGCATTTTCACTAACCATTTTTACATAGATTACAGTGTTGTTCTGAGTTAGTTTAAAAAGTGATGATCTCCCCCCTCCAGGAATTGTTAACTCTCTCTCTCCTTCCTCCTCTCATGTTGTTTCTATTTTATGTTTTCTATTTTGGTCCTAAACATCCATTCATATAGCTCACCCTAACTCCTCACCCAAAATTCACGTGGCCCAATATTTCCTCATTTGTCAATATGCTTCCCGTCCTCATCCAACTTATCTCTTACCTCACATTTTAATGGATAATATGAATCTTCTCACTCTCCTTTTTGATATTTTTTTATTCTAGTTTTGTTCATAAGTTTTTGTTATCACTCTCCTAACCAAATGCATTTTCTCTACTTTATTAATGTTTCTCCCGAGAGTGTATACATCACAAAAAGTACTATCTTATTTTCACTATTCCTAATTATATCACTTTTCTTTCTTTTTCTTAAATTAAGCGAATGAAATTGTATGGATGGTAAATTATTGCATCTTTTTTATCCTTAATTTTACCTCTTTTTCGTATTTGCTTTCATATTTTCCCCTTCAAATCCTTAATTTCTCTCTCTTCTTCATACATAAACAATGCATTATGTACAAACATTTGGTAACATGGATTTGCAAAGTGCTCACATTTAGCATGTTATGAACCTGTAGGATCTTGCATTCTTAAAATTCAGTAAACATAAATTTTGTGTAAGGTTTAGATAAATTTAGTAAGTAGTAGATTTGCCTTTCAGTTAGATGGTTTTATGATAATAATAGTCATTCTCATGCATTCCATGTTCCTAATAAATGATAATTACTTCATTTCCTCATTCATTTACCATTACCGTTCTCATATCAGGTTGGAATTCATTTTAGCATTCTACCATGTAGAGAGGACAATATTGAGTGGGGTCGATGTTTAGGAGGTTGGTACCTTGTTTTTGTCATCAATGTGACATATACATACATATACACATAAATGGAGTATGTTTGTTGAACAAAATACAAAAAACATTACGAGCCAATCACATTGCTCTATTGTAAAATCATGCACTCTCCTTGACTCTTTATTTTATAAACCGAGTGAGTTTTTTGAATGAAACTGGTTGTATATACTCCTTTCTACATGCACACAAATATTTTTGAAAAAGTTTTGATTATGTAATTCTTGCACGTCATCATTTTGTTTTATATTGTTCACACCCGAGTCTATCATTATATTTATGACCCTTCTCTCTCTATTTCACAATTACCTTTGTAGTACATCTTGCCAAAATATGGATAATTAGATTAAGAAAAATACAGAATTCTAAAAAATGGATTTCTAACTCACATCCCTACGATTATCTCCCCAACTAAACACTTTATTCTCATCCTTTCTTTGGATCCTCTTTAACACTTTCTCTTATCCATTTTTCCTCTTCTTTTTGCCTTTTTTGGACATTTTCTTGTGAAAATGACGGTCACCCCCACAACTTGATGAACACAGTAATATAACATATTCCGCATCCTTATTTACCCTCACTCTCTTTCTCTCCCATACTATTCCGCAATCACTTTTTGGAAAATGTTTACTATTACTCATAATTTTCTCTTTTTTTTGCTACTACTTCTCCCTTAAGTCATGCCAACACATCAAGTTAAGTTAGTTGTCTTACGCCATTGAGCCTTTTCCTTTCCATAGTTAATTTTCTTTTGATTTATCATGTACTAGTTAAAAACACAAAGAAAGTTATAAAGTTATTTTATTAGTTGAAAAGAAGAAAAACAATGAAATAGGAATCACCAACACCCAACTTGTAACACCTTGACCCACTTCCAAAGGCTCTAGTAGAGTTTTCACTTAGACTCTTAACGTCATGTACACCCAGCTCCCTACAACGGCTACGAGAGCAAGGGTGGCTCCATCACCATGGATAGTCCTTTTCAACATGCATGGACCACACGACTCAAAGACTAGCATGGCACAGACTCAAATGGGCCCCACCTATTGGAGAAGAATTGACTCTGATACCAGTTGTAACACCCATACCCACTGCCAAAGGATCTAGTAGAGTTTTAGGATTGATGACTGACACCACAAACCACCACTATCCTTAACTACACGCTTTGTCCTCACTCACGTGCAAGCTAAGGTCAACTTCCTGACTGGTCACCCATCCTAGTACACCACACTCAACTATGGAGTTCTTTAGTGATGGGCTCCCAGAAAAGAAGGTGCACCTTGGTGATATGGATAGTCCAATCATTTCTTTTAAGATCATTTTATCTGAGACCTCAAATCATGGGACGTTACACAACTCCTTTGACAATGATCTATAAAAATCACCCCATAATTCCATCTCCCCTTATTTATATCTATATTATTATATAACAAGTAAATTTGTCAAATAAATAGTAAATATATTGTCATAATCTTTATTTCAAATGTCAAACCAATCATATTTATCAAATTTAAATTTGTGCCTTCTTCTTACTTCTCTCCTATCACAATTTTCTCTTACCAACTCTTAATCATGATCTATAACAACCTACCCTTGATTTCTCTTCCACCATCCATAATTCCAACTACACGTCATCAATTCTTTTTCATTCCACCAAAAATCAAATCGTTTATGTCATGCTATATTCTAAGATAAACTATGGTACATATTTTTTATTTTCTTGAGTACTCTCACAGGGCGGCACAACTATATATCTAAAATGATCTCCCCATATTTCACTCTCTTTCAACCTTTATTAACAAACATTACTAGTTAGTTAAAAACATAACAAATTAGTCGACAATATTAACAGTTGATTGATAATTTATTTTTAATGTTTATAAAAATTATATTGAAAACTATTTCAATAACATAACCAATCATTAATCACACCCCTCACCCACATTTCCCACTATTTCTCTCTTTCCAGACACAAGGCATCATAAATAATTCCGTTCTATTACCTTTTACATACCATAAAATCTTTCTAAAACATTGGCTGATGATTGGGGGTCAGGACTAGAGCTTTTCTCATGGTAGGCGAGAAGGCATTGAATAGTAGTTGATTGTCCTTATGAGACCCCTCCTTTCATGCTATGGTTTCGAAAACATTGTTTTTCAGAAGACCTCTTACCACTATCAAAGCCCAATCTCATTGGAGTGCTATGTGGCCCCTTCAAGTTAATGTAAGTTTAAAAATTAAGTTCTTACATTCTACACTTCATAAACTCATCTCATCAACAGATGATGAGAATGTACCAAGTGGTGGCTTATCTACCATAACTAATAACATTTGTAGTTGGAAATTAACAATTTCATTTTCTCAAGAATTCAGAAATTTAATGAAAAGTAGACAACTTTTGTAGTGATCTAAAAACTATTGCCCCTCTGCGACAACATCCGACCTTGGATAGAATGACAATAAATGATATGACTTCACAATGGTTATTCACACACTCCACTAGATGAATAAGGGCCTACTACAACAATAATGGTTATGACATGGCCACAATTTTTCTTTCTCCTCTTCAATCACATCAATGCTTATTCCAACACTCAGTGTTTGATGTAGATTCTACTCCATGGCATGTACTACCACAACCAACACGTATTTTTGCAGGAACAAATACAATCATTTTTTATTTTATCTCACTACTTTATGCCACATAAACATGCAATGCATCATCACTAGGACAAGTTATGCGGTGCTTACACAACTTTGTGTCATTAGGGGAAAAAATTGACCAATGAAAATTTAACATTGTCATTGACACTAGATTTACTTCAGGAAAATCCCATATAGAAGTTGTAGATAAGAATTAAGCACCTCCTCATCCAGTGATAGTTGTAGACAATAAGGAAATACATGATGGGACAATTATTACTTCTCATTCATCAGTTTTGAAGTCCTTATTCTTGACTTGATTGTATAATATAGGTCGGAAGATTTATCTTCACACCAAAATCATGTACATGGTAGATTGATGATGACATATAAACTTTTTTTTTCATTGAAGTTATATAGTAAAGATAATAATGTAATGTCTTTTTCTTACTTGTAATCACCATAGAGAGTAATGCTTATAGAAATGAATATTGTGTTCCCACTGTGACTTCTTATTCCATAGTGATTGGTAGTGAGTGTTTTATAATTTATGACAATTTTCATTTTTCATTTTACATTAGCTAGAATGACTTAGATTGGAGCATGTTAATTTATAGACATATTTTTAAAGAGAGAGCCAATATTTATGACACCAATATGGAAATAATTTGTTTTTATGTAAACACAACTTAACTAATTAAATCTTCATCAACCTTTTTAAATGTCACCAAAGCATGTAGTAGAAAGTTTTGTTAACCTTTTTCCTGATTTAAACTTTTGTTTTATAACTTACACGTTATACTTAGATTCAAAATCATTTAACATGGAAAATATTAGAATATCAAGAATATATATATATATATATATATATATATATATATATATATATATATATATATATATATATATATATGAGGTTAGGAAGTGTGTACCGGCCGGTACATGTAACTTACGTGTACCAGCCATTAAAATAGAATATGTAGAGTATGTTGATAAAATCCAACCATATGGATTGATTCAACTCTATATAGATTAGATGTCTTTAAAAAATCATAACCATATCTTATGTAGATCATGAGATATAGCCATACATCATTCAATGGTTTATGCAATTTCTGCAACTTACCATTGATTAGAAAATATACATTTTCTTTTATTGTATGCTCTATGAATATCAGATTGTGATGGTTTTTGGTACACATCTTATCTAAAGGGTATACTATACATCCATAAGGTTGGATTATTCAATACAATTTTACAATCCCCATAAATAAAGGTGGGTACATGTAAGCTACATGTACTCGGGTACACAATTCTTTTAACCTATATATATATAATATATGTATGTATATATACACATATATATAATATGGGCCCATATTTAATACTGGTACGGATAGATACCCGCCCCCTCTTTTGGTTAATTTTTTGGAGTTTTTTACATAACACATGTAGATGATTACTTTA
Source organism: Alisma plantago-aquatica (assembly GCA_963693085.1). Classification (NCBI taxonomy): domain Eukaryota; kingdom Viridiplantae; phylum Streptophyta; class Magnoliopsida; order Alismatales; family Alismataceae; genus Alisma; species Alisma plantago-aquatica. The sequence goes on along the minus strand of OY856409.1, from coordinate 1,339,844,616 downwards.
CCTTGCAAACAGTTACTTTTCATTCATAAACATTTACATTTGTAACAACTATAACAATTATTTAATTACATATATATATTTGTTGTGTATTCTATCCGACTTTACTTTTTTTAGACGTATAGTCACTTTTTCTTATCAACATAGTTATTGTTTTTTCTGGAGAATTATTTTTTTGACCATATAGTTACTTTTCGGAATGCACATGTAGCAAAAATACAAGCTATCTATCAGGCAGTGAATGAACAACCATATAATATATGTGTATATGCATATATATCTATATGTATATATATCTATATGTATATATATATGTCTATATATATGTACATATATGTGGATATATATGTGTATATATATGTATATATATGTGAATATATATATATATATATATATGCATATGTGTATATATATACATATATATATATATATATATATATATCAGAATGTGGTAAATTTTATTCCAAAAGCTTCTTTCCTCCAATATGAAGAGAAAGAATCAAAATACAATGTAGTCTCCCACTACAATACTCACACACTACCATAGATAATAAATATCTATACATTCAGCCTACTTTTAATGACTTTACAAATTTTCTTCACTATACTCTCCCTATCTCTCTTCTTATCGTTGAGCTTCCTATTGTTCCTCTCCTTCCATATATAGAAGTAGACGGTTGATAGAATAAGGAGCAGTTTCTTCTTCTGAGTACCTGTATTCCTGCCCAATTTGAGTATCATGTCCTTTGCATCAGTGAGTCTGTAGGGCTTGAAGAGTGAAACCTCGCAGACTGACTTCCAAATGGTGTTCGTGAAATTGCATTCTTAGAAGATGTGGGCCTGAGTTTCCTGACCATCTTCACAGAGATAGTAGACTATAGGAGACTCCTCATACCAGTTGTGAACTTTATTGAGGGTAGGAAGGGAGTTGTTGGCTGCACAGTAGAGACACAAACTCCATTTTGGGACTTCATAGCAGGTCCATAGGTATTTGGTGCCCTTAACATCAGTAGCTTTTGATCGGATCAGGTCCCAGGGATTAACCACTGTATTCAATAGCCAACTTCCGTCACAGTGCAGTGAAAAGGCATGTTTAATGCTCTTCCAAATCGTAGTCATCCTGTTGATAACCCTGGAGTATCCTTCACGTGTGTTTGGTTCGAAGTCTAGGCCCTTTGGATATCGTTGCCACATCCATTTTCTCCAAATTGATTTCCTACTTTGAAAGTTCATAATTCTTCTGATAGTACCCCAATCAGCGATGAGTGTAGGTGTTTTGATTCCTAATCCACCTCCATCCTTGGGAAAGGCGAGCGGAGGATACTTCAAAGGGTGTGATTTACCTACCCATACAAAATTGGATAGAGTCATCTCAATTCTATCAAGGACAACATTTGGAATTTCACCTTGTTGGACCCAAAATTGCATGAGGCCTTCGACTGTAGAGGAGACAAGAGTAACTCGCCCAGCCATGGAGGTCTTGGTGATAGGCCATCTGGCTATCATCTCTTTGATTTTATCAGTGCACTCGGTGAAGTCTATCACCTAGAGGTTCCCTCCTGCAAACGGGATACCCAGGTATTTGGATGGGAGAGAACTGATGCTAATGTCGGAGTGTTCTTCAATCATAGTCTTTGGCATGGAATAGTTAGACGAGATAAATTGTTGCGTTTTCTTTTCATTGATGTGTAGGCATGTTTGAGCACCAAAGTGTTCAAGTAAGAGTTTCAAATTTTTGATGTATTTCACCTTTTCTTCAATGAAGATGAGGACATCATTTGTGAATATGAGATGGCTCATCACTTTGGTACCATGGATGGAATAGTTGGAGATGCACTTCAGTTCTTCTTCTCTTTGCATGAGTCTTGTGTAGTATTCCATGAGTATGGTGAATAGTAGAGGGGACAAAGGGTCCCCTTGCCTGAGCCCGTTGGTACCTTGTAAAATACCATCTGAAGCACCATTGACAAGGACTGAGAATCTGGTTGTGCAGATGCATTGCTTCATGAGAGAGATCCATTTGGGTGAGAACCCCATCTTGTCCACTATCCACCATAGTTTGCACCATCAGACACTATCAAATGCCTTGGAGACGTCAAGTTTCATGCAGAGCTTCTTGTACCCCCTATTGATATTGAACTCGAGGAGAAATTTTCCTGCCAGTAGGGCACAATCTGAGATGTTCCTACCTTCAATGAATGCCCATTGATTGTTCAAAATGAGGAGAGGGAGAACTAGCTTCAGCTTGTCAACAAGTATTTTGGTGATAACTTTGTATTTCACATTGCAACATGCAATTGGTCGGAAGTCATAGAGAGAGGCAATCATCTTCTTCTTTAGAATAAGAATAAGGAACAAGTGGTTGATTTGTCTAAGCATACATCCACCTTCAAAGAGCCATCGAATACTAGTACACAAATCATGTTTTATAATATCCCATTTATCTCTATAGAAATAGGAGTTGTAACCATCTGGTCCAGGGGATATGAGAACCCCAATGCTCCATAGAGCATTCTTAATTTCTTCATTAGTTACATACCTGCAGAGAATATTGTTGTGAGTGGAAGAGAGTTCATACCTCCAGGTTAGGTCTTCACCTTCATTGGATAGGTCAAGAGCATCTTCTTTGTTATAGAGTTTTTTGTAAAACTCAGTGGCTTGGTTTGCAAGAGCATCACGATCATTTATCACTACTCCATCTTCATTGATAACTTCAGAAATTGAATTAAGAGCTTCCCTTTTTCGGATAGCATTGCGATAGAGCCTTGTGTTCTTGTCTCCGTCTGCAATCCAGTTTGAAGACTCCTTTGCCATGTAAATATTTCCTCAGCTTCCTTGAGATCCTCAAGGATCCTTTTAAGTTCTTCTTCTTGTGTGATGAGATCGTTGTTGAGGGGGTCTTGTAATAATATGTCCTTTATATTTGTTAACTCTTCTTTTGTTTCAATAAGTAGGTTTGCTATGTTGACATGCTCCCTGTCCTTTATATATATATATATATATATATATATATATATATATATATATATATATATATATATATATATATATATGAGCCCATCTTTAATACCCACGTGGGTAACTACTTGCCCCCCATTTCGGTTACTTTTTTTCAAGTTGGTTACTTTTAACATGTGGAGAGTTACTTTACCTTGCAAACTGCTAAGTTTTGTGCATAGATAGTTACGTTTACAACAACATATTTCAAAACATGGGTACATATATATCTGCTGTGTATTTTGTACAAGATTACTTTTTTAGTCGCATAGTTACTTTTTGATCAATATAATTACTTTTTTTGATAGCAGGGTTACTTTTCTTGCCAGAATAGTTACTTTTTTGGCTACTGGGTAGAAAAATCTAGGCTACCTGCACGGGTATTAAAGAAATGGCATATATATATTTATTTATTTATTTATATATACATATGTATGTATGTGTGTACACACACAGATATATATATATATATTTATTTATATATATATATATATATATATATATATATGTAAGTATGTGTGTACACACACACAGATATATATATATATATATATATATATATATATATATATATATATATATATATATATATATATATATATATATATATATATATATATATATATATATATACAGAGAGAGAGAGAGAGCGAGAGAGAGAGAGAGTTGGGCTAGAATACACTCGAGTGTATAGATCACACAGATACACTCAAGTGGGTTTGCATAGCAAGGCTATTTTTTGCAAGATGTTAACCATTGATCTTCATTGTCATACTATAATTAGGCTACATATAAATTTTGAGCCCATTTGGATGAGTGTAAGTCACTCATCTAATGGCAACAAAATCGACACACGAAACTAATTTGAAATGGATAATTTTTGTTGTCTTTATAACATGTCTTATAAATATCCAAATGAGCTCCAATTTTTTATGTGAGTTATTCATAAGATGATTAAGAAGATCAATAGATTAGATTTTTAAAAAAAATATTACATCATGAAAAATGACTTGAGTGTATTCTGCTCTGAATACACTCGAGTGTATTCTAGGCTATATATATATATATACATACATACATACATACATACATACGTAAACATATGTATGTATATACACATATATATACATATATATACATATGTATGTATATGCGCCCACACACACACAGATATATATATATATATATATATATATATATATATATATATATGTTAATATATCCCCATTGGTGTGGCCAAAAATAATAGTTATTTATTTATTAAGTATTTCCTGAAGGGATGCATCCATTGGGTTGGACAGTTCACCATAACTGTCATGTCTCTTCATGATGGAAAGAGAGACAAAGGATATAAATATATGAGGTGTTTTTGGTCCTCTCTCCAGGGAATCTATTCGTAACTGACTTCCATCATTGGAGAGTCCATAGGAGAGAGAAACTGAATGCTCGTTCTCTCGCTTCCGCTCGTCTCTCTTGTTTCCATTATCTGACGCTGCGTTGTGCAACATTGCTACAAAAGACTGTCGTGGAACGCTGTTCTAACACTGTCGGAGCCGCTTGTATAGTGTCATCTTCCCAGGATACACCATGGAGACTCTAGAGTCTTCAGGTATTAGATAAAATCTCTAACAATGGTATCATAGCGTGGTTGCTTTTCTGACAAAATATCATCGTCGTTTCAATTCGGATTGTTGTTTCATTTTTGGACTGACAAGGGATAAAACCAGCGACTTGTGTCGCTCGATTGGTTCTGGATCAGTTGAGTTCCTTGGCTACCAGATCTATTGCAGTCGAAAAAGTTTTTCCCCAGTTTGAAGTGCGGCATCGCCTTTTTTTCATTGTTACATCCATATGATTTTTGACTTGCCGCAACTGATGCAAGTGATCTACCTGTGACAATTTCTGAGTTCGGTTTCGTCTAGTGTGTTCTGGGATGTGATTGTCACGATGGCATCATCATCTCTTCTAATGTTGTTGCACACTTACAATTTCTTTTCGATCATGTGGTAATTGTTCGATGATCAGACCTTTCAATTGTGTTGTCTGGCATAACGATATGCTCAAACATGTTGTTCAGTGGATTATTTTGATGCAGTGAACACAACGGTTGTGTAACACTTCTATAGTATTAAAAAGGAGCATTTAACCAACGACAGATTCTATCGGCATTACATATAGTAGCACTGTCCGGTCTCCAAACACTTTGTCGAACAGAAAGAATACAATATGTTTCAATTTACATACCCAAGCGGCAAGTTTGGTTTTTTTCGATTTGAGTGGACCTACTGTTTCATTTTTTAAATTAACTTACTAAATAGCTATGCATTTACTCTAGAGCTATAATTCCCAAATATTGTAGTCTTTTCATTTTGCATACAATTGGTTTTCTCGCATAGTTCATTGTGTTCAAATCGGAAGTGGTATGCCCCTTGCACCCATGTCCAGATGAACAATCTAAGTTCTGAACTTTGCATACAATGTTAATTATTAAATAGTGTTCATACCGTATTTGTTGTCTGTGGCATAAATGTTGTATTTTTTTCAAGTTACGGTTATGCCATTGAGTTGTTTTTCACTCAAGAATGCACGATGGATATTATGCTAGTGATTTCAATGGTCTAAATGTGTTGTATGATGAAGTTGTTCTTTCATGTGCATTAAATTAGATACAGATCATCTCAGAATTCTTAAAGAGTATTCACATAAGAATTATGTTATTGAATTGTTCTTAAATTAGGTAAACAATGATGTCACCCAAAGGTGTATCATTCTAGTTGGTGATAAGCATGATTTGATAAATTAAACGTGTCTTTTGACAAATAAAGTATATTTTCCCAAAGGTGAAATTATTTTATTCAAATAAGTGACTAATCATATTAAGTGTTACATGTTATCCAAAGATAAATGTGATGACTATATAGAGTTGGTCGATAAAAGTAAATTAAAGTATACCTCACATTTACTTTTATATTTCAATTATGGTTTTAATGTAGAATTTTTGTTATTGCAGTAATTTCCTCATCATTATGTGGTGATAACAACATTCCAAATCTCAATGGTTCAAACTTTAATGAATGGAAAGAAAAGGTCATGTTTAGATTTGGATGTATGGACTTAAACTTGGCTTTCCAAGTGAAAAAACCAAAACAACCTACGGAGGAAAGTACTACTGCTGAAAAGGTCAATTATGATAAGTGAGAACATTCTAATAGGCTTAGTTTGTTGCTTATGTAAGTACATGTAAGAAAGCATATTAGACGATCAATTCCCACTTTTGAATTGGCAAAAGAATTTTTAAAGGCAGTAGAGGAATAATATGTTTCTTCTCGTAAGTCTAGGGCCAACACCTTAATGGCCAAGATGTACTCTATGAAGTACAATAGTTCTTGTGGGATCCATGAACACATCATGGAGATAAGAGACATTGCTTCCCAACTTAATGAGATAGAGTTATCCATCTCTGATGTATTTCTAGTTCACTTCATTTTAACTTCCTTGCCTAGTCAGTATGGATCATTCAAGGTCTCTTACAACATATAAAAGAAAAATGGTCAATAAATGATTTATTATCCATGTGTGTTCAAGAAAAAGAGAGACTTACGAATGAAGGATCCTAGTGCACATTTAAGTACCCATGACAAGCATAGTCACAAGAAAAGTTAAAAATGAAGGAAACTGCTCCTGTCTCACGTAGAGTGTCCAAGCTAGGTGATGGCAAGGTCGGGGGAAACAAGGCTAATATGAAATGCTTCTTCTACCAGAAGAAAGGACATGCCAAAAAGGAGTGCTTGAAGTACAAGAAATGGTTGGAAAAGAAAGGTATAATGTCTCGTGTTTCTTATGAATGTCATCTTTTACATTTTCCCTTATATAGTTGGTGGCTTGAGTCTGGTGCAACTGTGCATATTTCCAATACATTGTAGGGATTTCTGAATCAAAGGAAACCAACTGAGCGTGAAAAAGTCCTTTATTTTGGAAATATATTAGGCTCGCACGTAAAGGTTGTTGACACATGCAGATTAATCCTTGACAATGGAAGTTTGTTGGATTTAGAAAATAATTTTTATGTACCAAACTATAGTAGAAATTTAATCTCTGTTTCTAGATTAGACAAATTGAACTATACTTTCATTCTTCAAAGTGGACGACTCTCCTTATATAAAAACTCTAGCTTTATTGGTACTTATTTTTTAATAAATGATCTCTATAAAGTTCAATTAAGCCCTCATTTTGAGCAATCATTTATAGTCCAGCATAATATTATTGGAAATAAGCACACATTACTAGATGAAAAGTCATCACTACTTTGGCACCGAAGGTTGGGTCATATTTCCAAAGAAAGAATTCAAAGATCAGTAAAGGAGGGAATTTCAGGACCCTTGGACTTTACTGATTTTGGAACATGTGTTGAATGCATAAAGGCTAAGCAAACCAACACTTCTAGAAAGGGTGCAAAGAGAAGTAATGGAACATTAGAAATAATTCACATGGATATTAGTGGACCATTCCCACCTTGCTTTATAGGGGGGAAATATTTTGTAACCTTTATTGATGAATATTCACGATATATGTTTCTCTACCAATCAAATGACAAAAGTGAGGTTTTTCAAGCCTTTAAGAACTTTAAAGTTGAAGTGGAGAAACAAATAGGTAAGGTCATTAAGATAGTCATATCAGATAGAGGAGATGAATATTATGGAATGTTCACTGAGATGGGACAAAGAAATGGACCATTTGCACATTTCCTTCAAGAAGAGGGTATTGTACCTCAATATACAATGCCAGACATGCCAAGTCAAAATGGCGTAGCTGAAAGAAGGAACCGAACATTAAAGGAAATAGTTTGTGCAATGTTTTGAAATTCATCCCTTCCTTCTTTAATGTGGAGTGAGGCTTTAAAAATGGTAGTGCATGTATTAAACAAGGTTCCTAGTAAGTCTGTCCAGAAAACCCATACGAATTATGGAAGGAAGGAAACCATCCTTAAACTATATGCACATATGGGGATGTCGTGCAGAAGTTAGAATTTACACTCCACATGAGAAGGCCTTTGACCCAAGAACCACTAGTGGTTTCTTTATTGGTTATCTAGAAAGGTTAAAGGGATATAGATTTTATTGTCCATCTCACCCACGAAAGATAGTCGAGAGTGGTAAGGCTAGATTCTTGGAGGATCATCAAATCAGTGGGAATGATCTACTTCAAAATATATCTTTTGATGAAGTGCAGGATAATTCAGTCGCACCTGCACCTAGTCAAACTTGTATAAGCTATCCAATAATTATTCCTATGAACAATTGTCAAGTGGATGAGGCAATAGAAGTAGATCATGCTCCTAGTCAGGTTGTAAATGAACAAGTTGATAATGTTCATGATGAAGGACAACCCGAAGAGCCTACAGAAAATGTAGAACCCAATGCTAAATTAAGAAGATCCACAAGATCAAGGAGGTATGCCATTCCATCTGATTATGTTGTATACCTTCAAGAGACAAACATGGACTTTGAAGATATTGATCCCTTATCTTTTTCACAAGCAATGGATTGTGAAAATTCCTCTAAGTGGTTTGATGTCATAAAGGAGGAACTAGCATCCATGGATAAAAATCAAGAATGGTACCTTGTACATTTAACAAAGAATATTAAACCTATTGGTTGTAAATGGGTCTTTAAGACCAAAAGGAACTCAAATAATGAAATTGAGAAGTATAAGGCTAGATTAGTTGCGAAGGGTTTCACATAAAAGGAAGGCATTGATTATAAAGAGACCTTTGCTCCACTCTTAGCAAAGGACTCCTTTAGGGTAATCATGGCCTTAGTGGCTCATTTTGATCTTGAGCTACATCAAATGGATGTGAAAATGGCATTTTTGAATGGGGATTTATTTGAAGAAGTCTATATGGACCAACCAGAAGGTTTCATTGATAATACTAGAAGTCATATGATTTGCAAATTAAAGAAATCAATTTATGGACTTAAACAAGCATCTCGATAATGGTATATAAAGTTTAACACCATTATATCAACTTTTGGGTTTAAACCAAATGTTTTTGATCGGTGTACATACCTCAAGGTCAGTGGGAATAAGTTCATAATATTGATTCTTTATATGGATGACATTCTACTAGCAAGTAATAACCTTGCTATATTAAATGAAACTAAAGAATTTCTTTCCTCTAACTTTGAGATGAAATATATGGGAGAAGTTGCATATGTACTCAGCGTGGAGATACAATGAGACCGAGCTAAGGGCATACTCGGTATATCCCAGAAAGCTTACATATCTCAAGTTTTAGAGAAGTATGGAATGATAAATTATTCACCTGGACCTGCACCTATAGTTAAAGGAGATAAGTTTAACTCCAAGCAGTGTCCTAGTAGTGATATAGAAAGGAATGAAATGAGGAAAATACCATACACATCTGCAGTTGGGAGACTACAATATCATCAGATATGCACGAGACTGGACATTGCTTTTTCTACTGGAATGCTTGGTCGTTACCAAAGTAACCCTGACATGGACCATTGGAGAGATGTGAAGAAGGTGATGCATTATCTACAAGGAACAAAGGATTACATGCTTACATATAGAAGGACAAACCACCTTGAGGTTATGGGATATTCAGATGCAGATTTTGCAGGATGTCTAGGTAGTAGGAAGTCTACAATAGGCTATGTTTTCCTACTAGCCAGTGGTGCAATATCATGGAGAAGTATTAAGAAAAGGACTATAGCTTCATCTACCATAGAAGTTGAACTTATATCTTGCCATGAAACATCATCACATGCAATATGGCTTAATAATATGATACAAGATCTTAAAGTTGTTGACTCAATTCATAAGCCAATACAGATATACTGTGATAATGAAGATGTAACATACCGAAATCCACTATGTATCTCTTTGAACTCTTTTCTATAATATTTGTCCTTTATTTCCATCACATATCTCTTTGGAATTTATTTAGTAGAATTATGATGGTTATTGGATAAATATTTCCCATATATTCTTAATATAGGGTTATATGCACAAATACCTCAGTCGGGTTTTAATTAATGGGGTTGAAGTGCAAATTGTACACTAAGTAATAAAAATACTAAGATACTTTGTCCTAGAACTTTCTAGTACTTTTAGAATAGGAAAAAGAAGAGAAAATCCAAATTATAAATAAAGGAGATGATAAATGCGATAATTGGAGGTGATATGGGATTTAATGGATAAAACAAGATAATGAGGAATATATTGTTCCAAAAATCATAATCGGAAATCCACAAGGATAATTTGACCTCAATTTCATTTTCTTGACTTAAAAGTAACTTAAGGGCCACATATCATTTAATTTGGAAGATAAATGTATATATATTAATGTCCTTATCAAAACAAAATAAGAAATAGGCCAATAAAGTGAAATAAAATATTTAATGCCCTCAAATTAGAAAACTAACTTCAAATTCGTAATCTAAACACAAAAATAAGCCTATGGGCAAATTTGCAACTAATTTGGATAATGTTTGAATAAAGAGAAAAATAGGAGAGAGACAGTGTGTATAATCTTCTAATTATTTAATAAATAAGTAAATAATCTCAACTTGTGAAATTAATGACAAAATCATGTCCTAGTCCCTTACAAAGACTTACGGGTGAAGTTTCACAAATTTTAAGGAATATTATCACCTCTTTTGAAGGAGGAAAGAGAAAATGACATTTTAATGATTCAACCTATTAAAATTCCCCAAAAAGAAAAACTAATTTCATATTTGGATTTTGTGTATCAAAATCAGTCGGAATACAGATTTTGGGTAATTTTGGATAATGTTTGGGCATCCAAACAAGGAGAGAGAAAACATTTAAATTTAATAAGACACTTTGGTCGCATTTTAATACAAAGATAGTTCCAATGTAACAAGGACTCTCCCCATCCATGAGATCAGACGACTCATGGTCCTCCATGGACCCGGGTCCATTGATCTAATGACTGGCAAGTTGTCTTCTTCCTCTAACCGAAAAGCAAACAGGTAGTTGCTTTCCAAAATTTCAAATTCGATTATCTCGAGATATACTCGATGAAATTCAATGATTTTTTGTTCTACGAATTCCTCAAGAGATTCTGTACAGCTTTATCCCAAGATTTTTTTTGTTTTGATGATAATTTGAGAAATACCCAAAATGAGCGGGACTCTTCTCTCACCCGACCTAGTTAAACCCTAGCCTAGGCCTCCTTGTCTATAAATATCCATACCCCTAGGTCCTTCGTCACCCTAGCAACTCAATTATGCCCTTGATTTCATGTTTCATGGATGTTTGGACCCTCGACTAGCTACCGAAGACATCCAGCTTGCGGCGCTTCCCTCTACCCCATCTCTTCGTCTCCGTTCAAATAAAAGGTACCAACAGATTTGTCTCGCTCTCTTCTTTCTTTTGCATACTTGTGCATTGAATTTTCTTGAGTATTTCATGTTTTCCCAAAATCATATGTTAGCAGCAGAGGTTGCTCGCCGGTCATGGTGTTGAGCACTTTGGGGAAGAATGCCCCATGCGATTTTACCATTTTGCCCCTATCTTCTCTGCGTACATCTTATTTCGTGAGTTGGGTATATGGTCTTTTGTTTCTAATTGACCGCGTTGACTCCGGGTGGTCTGTGGTCTCTCGGCCACTAACGAGAGGACAAAATGTGTGTGAGCCCCACCACCTGGCTCCACTCTGCTCTTTCTCTCTTCTCTTTCTCGATATTCAAATTTTCGAATTTTCTGATTAGCTGATCTTTGAAAATTTGTATCTTTTTATCCGTTGGTCAAAAATTAAAAATAAAAAGTGTTTTGAAATTAGGAGAATGAGATCTATCCATTAAAAATATTTTATATGTTTGATTCTGATGTTTGTGAAAAAGTGTTTTTAGAATGATTTAATTAACTAAAAATCAACAAAAATAACCCGAAAAATCCATATCTTCAAAATACTTAATATTATATGTCATTTTGATCAAAAAACCCTAATGAAGACAATGGTGATGTTTTTGGAGTCTAATTTGAAGGTTTGCGCAAAAAATTAGTAACTTTAGGGTTTTGACCTTCTAAGGAATGAACTTATCATTAATGCATGTATATGATTATGTAATAGGGGAAAGTGGACTCTAATCTGGGGTAGGGATCTGAAAGTGAGTCTAGGGTTTTGAGGATCGAGGTATGTGCATCTACACCTTTAGTTGGGAACAAATATGTATAAGGACTTACAGTGAAGCTTCTGGTGGAAGAACATGAAGAATGGTATAGCTTTGTTCGTGGCAAAGTGCTTGACATGTTAGCAAGTCAAGATTGAACATCAATGACCCGGTGGTCTTCTTCATCCTCTTGAGATTCTAGAATGAAAGTGGGATAAGTTCACAATGGACTTTGTTACTGGTTTTTCTAAGTCAAAGAAAGGTTATGATGTTGTTTGGGTGGTGATTAATCGGCTTACAAAATCTACTCATTTCTTGCCTTTCAAGACCACATATAAAGTTGCTGAGATGGATCAGTTATATGTGGATTGGATAGTTTGTTTGCATGGTGTGCCTGCTATGATGGTTTCTAATCAAGACCCAAAATTCACTTCTCGCTTATGGGGTCAGATTCAAGAAGAAATGGGTACTCATCTACATTTCAATACTGCATACCACCCGCAAACTGATGGTCAGTCTGAGAGAACAGTTCAGATTTTGGAGGACTTGCTACGTGCTTGTGTAATGGATTGGGGTGGTGCCTGGGATCGGTATCTACCGTTAGCAGAGTTTTCTTACAACAACAACTACCAAGCTAGTATTAGTATGCCACCTTTTGAAGCACTCTATGGTAGACCTTGTCGTTCACCTTTGCATAGGGATGATGTTGGTGAACGAACCCTAGTGAAGACCAATGACATGCAGATGATGCTCGAGAAGGTATAGCTGATAAAGAAACAGATGAAAGCTGCTCAAGACTGACAGAAGATGTATGCTAATAAGAGGAGGTCTGATGTAAGCTTCTCAGTGGGAGACTATGCTTTTCTGAAGATCAAGCCTATACGTTCTATTATAAGATCTAACGTAAAAGGCAAGTTGAGTCCTCGCTATATTGGACCATTTTAAGTCTTAGATAAAGTGGGAGACTGTGCATATTGCTTAGCTTTACCTCCTTCTTACGACAAGATTCACAATATGTTCCATGTCTCTGTGTTGAGGAAGTATGTAAAGGATCCACAGTTTGAAGTGTGGCATCACCTATTTTTCATTATTACATCCATATGATTTTTGACTTGCCGCAACTGATGCAAGTGATCTGCCTATGATGATTTGTGAGTTTGGTTTCGTCTAGTGTGTTCTGGGATGTGATTCTCACGATGGCATCATCATCTCTTCTGATGTCGTTGCACACTTACAATTTCTTTTTGATCATGTGGCAATTGTTCGATGATCAGACCTTTAATTGTGTTGTCCGGCATAATGATATGCTCAATCATGTTGTTCAGTGGATTATTTTGATGCAGTGAACATAGCGACTGTGTATCGCTTCCATAGTATTAAAAAGGAGCATTTAACCAGTGGCAGATTCCACCGGCATTACGTATAGTAGCACTGTCTGGTCTCCAAACACTTTGTCGAATAGAAAGAATACAAAATGTTTCAATTTACATACCCAAGTGGCAAGTTTGGTTTCTTCGATTTGAGTGGACCTACTATTTTATTTTTTAAATTAACTTACTAAATAGCTATGCATTTACTCTCGAGCTATAATTCCCAAATATTGTAGTCTTTTCATTTTGCATACATATGGTTTTCTTGCATAGTTCATTGTGTTCAGATCGGAACTAGTATGCCCCTTGCACCCATGTCCAGTTGAACAATCTAAGTTCTGAACTTCACATACAATGATAATTATTAAATAGTGTTCATACTGCATTTGTTGTCTGTGGCATAAATGTTGTATTCATTCAAGTTATGTTTATGCCATTGAGTTTTTTTTCACTCAAGAATGCACGATGGATATTATGCTAGTAATTTCAACAGTGTAAATGTATTGTATGATAAAGTTGTTCTTTCATGTGCATTAAATTAGATACAAATCATCTCAGAATTATTAAAGAGTATTCACGTAAGAATTATGTTATTGAATTGTGCTTAAATTAGGTAAATAATGATGTCACCCAAAGGTGTATCATTCTAGTTGGTGATAAGCATGATTTGATAAATTAAACGTGTCTTTTGACAGATAAAATATATTTGCCCAAAGGTGAAATTATTTTATTCAAATAAGTGACTAATCATATTAAGTGTTACATGCTATCCAAACATAAATGTGATGACTATATGGAGTTAGTTGATAAAAGTAAATTAAAGTATACCTCACATTTATTTTTATATTTTAATTGTGGTTTTAATGTAGAATTTTTATTATTGCAGTAATTTCCTCATCATTATGTGGTGATAACAACATTCTAAATCTCAACGGTTCAACCGTTAATGAATGGAAAGAAAAGGTAATATTTACATTAGGATGTATGGACTTAAACTTGGCTTTCTGAGTGAAAAAACTACAACCACCTACGGAGGAAAGTACTACTGCTGAAAAGGTCAATTATGATAAGTGGGAACGTTCTAATATGCTTAGTTTGTTGCTTATGCAAGTACATGTAGGAAAACATATTAGAAGATCAATTCCCACTACTGAATTGGCAAAAGACTTTTTAAAGGTAGTAGAGGAACAATATGTTTCGTCTAATAAGTCTAGGGCCAGCACCATAATGGCCAAGATGTGCTCTATGAAGTACAATGGTTCTTGTGGGATCTGTGAACACATCATGGAGATGAGAGACATTGCTGCCCAACTTAATGAGATGGAGTTATCCATCTCTGATGTATTTCTAGTTCACTTCATTTTAACTTCCTTGCCTAGTCAGTATGGATCATTCAAGGTCTCTTACAACATATAAAAGGAAAAATGGTCAATAAATGATTTATTAGCCATGTGTGTTCAAGAAGAAGAGAGACTTAAGAACTGAGGATCATACTTCCCATTTAAGTACCCATGACAAGCATAGTCACAAGGGTAAGGGAAAAATGAAGGGAACTGCTCCTGTCTTAGATAGAGTACTGTCCAAGCCAGGTGATGGCAAGGCTGGGGGAAGCAAGGCTAATATGAAATGCTTCTTCTGCCATACGAAAGGACATGCCAAAAAGGAGTGCTTGAAGTATAAGAAATGATTGGAAAAGAAAGGTATAATGTCTCTTGTTTCTTATGAATGTCATCTTTCAAATTTTCCTGTATATAGTTGGTGGCTTGACTCTGGTGTAACTGTGCATATTTCCAATACATTGCAGGGATTTCTGAATCAAAGGAAACCAACTGAGCGTGAAAAAGTCCTTTATTTTGGAAATAAATTGGGCTCGCGCGTAAAGGTTGTTGGCACATGCAAATTAATCCTTGACAATGGAAGTTTGTAGGATTTAGAAAATATTTTTTATCTACCAAACTATAGTAGAAATTTAATCTCTGTTTCTAGATTAGACAAATTGAACTATGTTTTCATTCTTCAAAGTGGACGACTCTCCTTATATTAAAACTCTAGCATTATTGGTACTTGTCTTTTAATAAATGATCTCTATCAAGTTCAATTAAGCCCTCATTTTAAGAAATCATTTATAGTCTAGCATAAAATTATTGGAAATAAACACAAATTACTAGATGAAAAGTCATCACTACTTTGGCACCGAAGGTTGGATCATATTTTCAAAGAAATAATTCAAAGATCAGTAAAAGAGGGAATTTTAGGACCCTTGGACTTTACAAATTTTGGAACATGTGTTGAATACATAAAGGCTAAGCAAACCAACACTTCTAAAAAGGGTGAAAAGAGAAGTAATGGAATATTAAAAATAATTCACACGGATATTAGTGGACCATTCCCACCTTGTTTTACAGGGGAAAATATTTTGCAACCTTTATTGATGATTATTCATGATATATGTTTCTCTACCTATTAAATGACAAAAGTGAGGTTTTTCAAGCCTTTAAGAACTTTAAAGTTGAGCTGACGTTGACCTAAAAAACATTTTCAGTAGGTTGGTGAGCTACTGGCTCAGTGAATAGAATTTCACCCAACCATCACATATAACTCATTTTATGTTTATTAAACTGAAATAAAATACAAAAATTTCTACACTGAGCAGATCTAAAACAATACAGTTAAAATAACATAGAATGCCAAAATTACATTTAAAGAACAACTACTATGAAACTATACTCGAATCTTTCTTAGCCTTTCTTACTTATAAGAAACTCTTTTAAACTTATATTATCATATTTTAGCTTATGCCCTGATCATATGCAGTGTACTCTACATATGAAGAATCATAAAGAAATGCGATCTCACCATACAAGACTTAGCTGACACAATTGAGATGCTAAGCCTGACAATGTCGTTGGTCTGCAATAGGAAAATGGCTCTCTGGCCTCGGCACACCTATGGGCCATAAAACTAGACTCCTCCTCTGAACTGAGCACACAGGCAGAGAGTCAAGCCACCTATTGGATTTTCTGTACTCTAATGCCACGAGGACCTCTGGTTGATGTTGGACACTACATGCTATATTTTAAGGAGACTTCTACTAGGGCTTTGTCCCCCTCTGATGACGTAAATGTGAACGAACCAGTTCCAGCAGACATCGTTGATGCGATGCTAGATAGTTGTAGGGTAGAGCACACCGATCCACCTCCTATCTTTAGAAACATTGTGCATGATGCTGAGATACCGTTATACACAGGCTGTGCTAAGTTTACGAAGCTTAGCGCTGTGTTGAGATTGTATAAGTTGAAAGCTAACAATAGATGGAGCGACAAAAGCTTCACTTCATTGCTGACTTTGTTGAAAGAAATGCTTCCTGAAAGAAACGAGCTGCCAATCTCAACATACCAGGTAAAGAAAATGTTGTGCCCAATGGGAATGGAGGCCAAGAAGATACACGCATGCCCAAATGATTGTGTATTATTTCAAAAGGACTATGTAGATTTGAAAGATTGTCCAAAATGTGGTGTGTCACAGTATAAATTGACGACTTCGGGGGAATCCAAAACTAGTTCTCCTGCCAAGGTGTTGTGGTATCTACCTATAATATCATGGTTTCAATGCTTGTTTGCAAATTTGAAAGATGTGAAGAATTTGAGGTGGCATGCAGATGTTAAGAAAAATAATGATGGGATCCTACGACATGCGTCTGATTCCCCACAGTGGAAGAAGATTGATCTATTGTACCCCAAATTTGGTGAAGAAGATAGGAATCTAAGACTTGGGCTTTGTACAGATGGGATGAATCCGTACGGGACATTGAGCAGCCAACATAGCACTAGGCCAGTCATGCTTGTTATATACAATCTTCCTCCCTGGATGTGTATGAAAAATAAGTACGTTATGTTGTCGTTGTTGATATCGGGCCCTAAACAACCCGGAAATGATATCGATGTTTATCTTGAACCTTTGATTGATGGAATTATGATGGTTATTGGATAAATATTTCCCATATATTCTTAATATAGGGTTATATGCACAAATACCTCAATCGGGTTTTAATTAATGGTCTTGAAGTGCAAATTGTACACTAAGTAATAAAAATACTAAGATATTTCGTCCTAGAACTTTCTAGTACTTTTTAGAATTGGAAAAAGAAGAGAAAATCCAAATTATAAATAAAGGAGATGATAAATCCAATAATTGGAGGTAATATGGGATTTAATGGATAAAACAAGATAATGAGGAATATATTGTTCTAAAAATCATAAACAAAAATCCCCAAGGATAATTTGACACTCAATTTCGTTTTCTTGACTTAAAAGTAACTTAAGGGCCAAGTATCATTTAATTTGGAAGATAAATGTATATATATTAATGTCCTTATCAAAAGAAAATAGGAAATAGGCCAATAAAGTGAAATAAATTATTTAATGCCCTCAAATTAGAAAACTAACTTCAAATTCATAATCTAAACACAAAAAGAAGCCTTTGGCAAATTTGCAACTAATTTGGATAATATTTGAATAAAGAGAAAAATAGGAGAGAGAAAGTGTGTAGAATCTTCTTATTATTTAATAAATACGTAAATAATCTCAACTTGTGAAATTAATGAAAAAATTCGTGACCAAGTTCCTTAGGAAGACTTATGGTGAAGTTTCACAAATTTTAAGGAATATTATCACCTCTTTTGAAGGAGGAGAGAGAAAATGGTATTTTAATTATTCAACCTATTAAAAATTCCCTAAAAGGAAAAAATAATTATATATTTGGATTCTACACATCAAAATAAATCAGAATACAAATTTTGGGTAATTTTGGATAATGTTTGTGCCTCCAAATGAGGACAGAGAAAAACATTTAAATTTAATAAGACACTTTGGTCGCATTTTAATACAAACATAGTTCCAATGGAACAAACACTCTATCCATCTATGAGATCGGATGGCTCGTGGTCCTCTGTGGACCCGGGTCCATTGATTCGATGACTGGCAAGTTGTCTTCTTCCTCTAACCGAAAAGGAAATAGGTAGTTGATTTCCGAAATTTGAAATTTGATTCTCTCGAGATATACTCGATGAAACTCATTGATTTTTGGTTCTACAAATTCCCCGAGAGATTCCACAAAGCTTTATCCCAAGATTTTTATGTTTTTATGATAATTCGAGAAATACCCAAAATGAGTGGGACTCTTCCCTCACCCTACCTAGTTAAACCCTAGCCTACGCCTCCTTGTCTATAAATATCCATACCCCTAGGTCTGCCGTCACCCTAGAAACTCAACTCTACCCTTGATTTCATGTTTCATGGACGGTTGGACCCTCAACTAGCCTCTAAAGATGTCCAGCTTGCGGTGCTTCCCTCTACCCCATCTCTTCGTCTCCGTTTAAATAAAAGGTACCAACAAATTCGTCTCGCTCTCTTCTTTCTTTTGCATACTTGTGTGTTGAATTTGGTTGAGTATTTCATGTTTTCCCAAAATCACATGTTAGCAGTAGAGGCTGCTTATTGGTCATGGTGTCGAGCACTTTGGGGAAGAAAGCCCCATGTGATTTTACCATTTTGCCCCTATTTTCTCTTCGTGCATCTTGTTTCGTGAGTAGGGTATTTAGTCTTTTGTTTCTGATTGACCACGTTGACCCCGGGTGGTCTGTGGTCTCTCAGACACTAACGAGAGGAGAAAAGGTGTGTGGGCCCCACCACCTGTCCCCACTCTGCTCTCTATCTTCTCTTTCTCGATATTCAAATTTTCGAATTTTCTGATTGGCTGATCTTTGAAAATTTGTATCTTTTTATCCGTTGGTCAAAAATTAAAAATAAATAGTGTTTTTAAATCAAGAGAATGATATCTATCTATTAAAAATATTTTTGAGGTTTGATTATGATGTTTGTGAAAAAGTGTTTTTAGAATGATTTAATTAACTAAAAATCACCAAAAATAACCTGAAAATCCATATCTTGAAAATACTTAATAGTATATGTCATTTTGATCAAAAATCCCTAATGAAGACAATGGTGATGTTTTTAGAGTCTAATTTGAAGGTTTACACAAAAAATTAGTAACTTTAGGGTTTTGACCTTCTAAGGAATGAACTTATCATTAATGCATGCATATGATTATGTAATAGGGGAAAATGGACTCTAATCTTGGCTAGGGATCTGAAAGTGAGTTCAGGGGTTTGGAGGATCGAGGTATGTGCATCTTCACCTTTAGTTGGGAAATACATTATACCATTACCTATGTTCCCTAATGAGGCTTAATCTGACCTAATCCATTATTCTTGAAACCTAATTTATTTATGCTTCATGAATCAGTTGTAGTATTATCTTGTTTGGGTTTTATACCCCACTACCATGTAATATAAATCATTTGATTAATTTTTCCATAACTCTTTTTCTAGCATGTAGTTATATGTTCTATTTAATTGTAAAGTAGAGGTACTTATGTACAACCACCCACAGAGGGCATGTATATAATTGCCCAAGGGGAATGTGTGTATTTCTCCCTATAATATTGTAGGTGATTGGGAATGTCTTATTCTCCCCTCACCTAAGGTTAGAGGTCTAGTAGGTGCCTCAACCCTACTTAGTTAGGTAGACATATTAATTTACATGCAATTCCTTTATTTTTGTTTGTTATTGGCAAGTTTCCTTAATTAAAGCCTCATACTCTTGATGTCTCATCTGTTGATGATTCCCTGGCCTATTTTACTTGTTACAATTATATTGTCACCTTTAGAATAGTTTCATAACACATACTTTTTCTTCTTTTCCTCTTGCTGGGTGCTTTCCCAACCACCCAGGTGTTGGTGTTGTGCAAGGAGAAGGACAAGCTCGAAGGAGGTCTTTCTCGGGAGTTGATCTCAAGCTTTTGGAAAGGATGACTAGGTTGCTATAGCTAGATCTTGTTTTTATTGACTTTTCTCTTAGAAATCAATCTTTTAGTAAACAATAAAAGCCATGTGAAGGCTTAGTATTTCTTTATTTCCGTTGCTATTGACATTTTACAATGTATCTGGAATCATGCTTATTTACTTGGAATATTATGCAATCATCCTCAAAGTCTCTATTTTTGTTAAATTATGGATGTTTTGTATTTCCTTTAAATTTTAGTAGAGAGGTGATCTCGCCTCTTTACAGAAGTCGCAGTCACTTTTGCTAATAATGATAAAAGCACAACGACATGCAGACATCTAGACATAAAACTCTATGTTGTCAATGAGCGAGTTGACAACAAGATGATTTAGATTGATCACATTGGTACACAACACATGATATCAGATCCTCTTACTAAAGGGCTAGCTCCAGGATTGTATACATCTCATGTAAAGAATATGGATCTGAGAAATTTATTTGATGTGTAATAAATAATGTGATTTAACAATGTAATATTTATTGTGTGATCACATATTTGACTCGCTATTTCTGTTGTAATACTAGTAATAATAGAATGTCGGTTTTGACATCAAGTTGGACCAAGGAAATAGGTTTTGAGGTCAACCTATTCATAAATTTTGTATCACTATACATAAAATGTTTAGATTTTGTGGTGCATAGAAGGGAGTACTCATTTGAAGATTATCAATTACTATAACTCATATATGACTTTTATGTAGATGTGTTTATATTAATGGATCAATGGAAAATGAATAAATACGATTGTCATGGCATTTTGGGCCAACTGGGAAAATGTTAAGATATCCCCGTTGGTGTGGCCCAAAATAATAGTTATTTATTTATTAAGTATTTCCTGAAGGGATGCATCTGTTGGGTTGGGCAGTTCCCCATAACTGTCGTGTCTCTTCATGATGGAAAGAGAGACACAGGATATAAATATATGGGGTGTTTTTCATCCTCTCTCTAGGGAATCTATTTATAACCGACTTCCATCGTTGGAGAGTTCACAGGAGGGAGAAACTGAATGCTCGTTCTCTCACTTTCACTCATCTCTCTTGTTTCCATTATCTGACGCTGCGCTGTCCAACACTACTGCAAAAGACTGCCGTGGAACGTTGTTCTAATGTTGTCGGAGCCGCTTGTGCAGTGTCATCTTCACTGGGATATACCATGGAGACTCTACAGTCTTCAGGTATCAGATAATATCTGTAACAATATACACATATGTACACACACACACAGATATATATATATATATATATATATATATATATACATATATATATACACACATACATATATTTACATATTATACATATACACATATATATATATACATACATATATATGAATATATGTGTGTATGTATAGATGTATATATATGTATATGTGTATGTATATAATATGTATGTATATATATACATACATATTATACACATACACATATACATATATATACATATATACATACACATATATATTCATATATATGTATGTATGTATGTATATATATATACATACATACATATATATGAATATATATGTGTATGTATATGTGTATGTATATAATATGTATGTATATATATACATACATATTATATACATACACATATACATATATATATACATACACACATATATTCATATATATGTATGTATGTGTGTGTGTATATATATATATATATATATATATATATATATATATATATATATATATAGATAGATAGATAGAGAGAGAGAGAGAGAGAGAGAGAGTCAGGCTAGAATACACTCGAGTGTACAGATCGCATGAATACACTCAAGTGTATTTGCATATCAAGACTATTTTTTTACAAAATATAAACTATTGAACTTCACCGTCATACTATAACTAGGCTACATACAAATTTTGAGCCCATTTGGATGAGTGTAAGTCACTCATCTGAGGGCAACAAAATCGACGTACGAAACTAATTTGAAATGCATAATTTTTGTAGTCTTCATAACATGACCTATAAATGTCCAAATGTGCTCAAATTTTGCGTTTGAGCTATTCACATGGTGTTTAAGAAGATCAATAGATTAGATTTTTGAAAAAAATATTGCATCATGGAAAACTACTTGAGTGTATTATGCTTCGAATACACTCGAGTGTATTCTAGCCTGACTCTCTCTCTCTCTCTATATATATATATATACACACACTAAAGACACTCGCGTGTATTCAGAGCAGAATACAGTCAAGTAGTTTTTCATGATGTAATACTTTTTTCAAAAATCTAATCCGTTAATCTTATTAAACATCTTTTGAAAAGCTCATATATAAAATTTGAGCCTATTTGGACATTTATAAGTCATGTTACAAAGGCCACAAAAATAATGTATTTCAAATTAGTTTCGTGCGTTGATTTTGTTGTCCTTGGATGGGTAACTTACACTCATCTAAATGATCTCAAAATTTATATCCTAATTATATTATGGCAATGGAGATCAATGGTTTACAATTTGCAAAAAAATAGTCTTGGTATGCAAACACCACTTGAGTGTACCGTGTGATCCGGACACTCGAGAGTATTCTAGCCTGACTCTCTCTCTCTCTCTCTGTATATATATATATATATATATATATATATATATATATATATATATATATATATATATTATACATTATTTTGAATCTGTGATCTACTTCCCAAGTGTGATGCTCACTATAAATATTTTGTTTGTGGGGGTCCAAATATTTTATTTTTTCATATTGATTAACAAATATATCATTTATCTTGATTTATATGAATATTCACTCTTTGAATATTTTATGCACTATGGATAGGAACTAGAGCAAATTCTTTTCAGATATACTATTATACTTTTTAAGGGAAGTAAAATTATAAATACTCCACTAATCATGCAACACTCTTTAATTATGCACGAGACGTAGTTGTCAAACAAGCTTCAAATAAGTTTACCATTTGAGATGCACAAACACCTTCATTATAAAGTAATAAAACTGAATAGTAGTTAAAATGTAATATGATGTTCTATTAAGATATTAAAACATATGACTTATAACAAGAAAGTCATAAACCATATTAAAGAATACATGAGTTACACATTTTCATATAGGTATTGATTACTTTTTGGTAGATAAGCAATCAAAGTGGCATTGACCTTTTTATAACCGAATACAATTAATATTAATACAATTAAATGTTGATAACTCGTTTAAATTTATATATTCAATTTATGACGTGTACAATATCTTCACAATTCTTAATAGTAGAAAGAATTTAAAACTCATCAACAAACCGTTGGAGACGAACTTTTTTCTTGGAGAAGTGAGTGAAATTATTTGCCAAAATGAGGAAGTAATGTCTCTTATATATGCACAATACATAAATTTATGATTTGTTTTGTTGAAATACATTGCAACTCCCCCATGTCACTGATATATAATAGTAGTCTAATTTATTTCTCTACTAAGATGATTACTAATAACAATAGTTTTGTTACTTCATAAGCATGTGCATGTTTAGGTTTACAATACACAATAAATAAGTATATCCATTTTTATATTTGTGTGAACTTTTCTTTAAATTTTTATATATCTTAGATATCAAAACCCTATCTCTTTCTCTCTCTGTTAGGTTTAGTGAATTTCACATAAGAACACATTTGCTTCATGTAATAGTTTAAACCATTACATCATAATCGTTCTGTTTAAATATATAGAGTTATTTGAATGTTTGAAAATTTAGAATTGTTTAGCAACATCATATATGTTCGATCTTTTTACAGATCACACTAAGAGTCCTTCATTATTTATCTTTAAAAATTTTAAATTTCTAATGTTAGTTAAGCAATGTCAATGTATGTGCATGTGAACATGTGTGTCACTAGTATCCATTAAATACTCCACGATTCTAACAATTTTGAGACGTCCTACAAACCGCCTCGCGCACTTCCCTCTCCTCTTCGCATTCAATGACTCACCAATTCTCACCGTCAATTTGTCCATCTTTTTTTCACTCTCCCAACAACTTCCCTTCCCCACTTCACTACCCCGTCCCTAACAACCCACCGTCAACCTCCGTTCTCTTTCTATTTCTGTTTTCAGCTGCTCCGAAACTCTCCATTATTACTTCTCTCCTTCCCTGTATCGATACAAATATATACACCGAATGATGGCGCCAGATTGGTGTTTGCTGTTATGGTGGATTGAAGCCCCTCCGTGTTGCACATATATCTACTGGAATGAAGAGTTCCGTCAAGGCAGACGCCAACACCATACCCCTCTTTCAATTGTTGATTACCTGTTGGAAGCTGTTGGGTTGAACAGAGAGCATCTACACCATATATAAAATATCTTGATTGCAACGACGTAATTTTCCTCAAAGGTCATAGAGCACAAGAGGAGTGAAGTTTTCATCATATTAAGAGTTACCGTTCTTACATCCCGTTTGTACATATGTATCACTAAGTTGTCCTTTGTTCTCTATGGATGATAGTATATTAGTATCCATCGAGCTCCTTGTCCTCCCTTACATCAAAGCCGTGAATGTATAGACGTGAAAAGTAGAACGAAATAATGTTTAAAGGAATATGTATATGACATGTAACCGATGTTTAATTAGGTAGCAACCATCTTCCTACCTAAGATTATTAATTTTTCAATCCGTCAAAAACATTTGCACTGTTCATTGTTGATTATACCGAAATGGTTGATCAAATACAACCAAATATTTATGTTTTAATCCGATCATTGTTATATTTTTCATGATTAGATACTTTTCTCATTTATAAAGACAAGAATTACTACATAGAAAAATAAATCAAACATGAAGATTTATATACACCACGTAGAGAAAATAAAATCAAAATGACGATTAATATTGGAAACCAGTTCTCCTATTTAATACAAGTGTATTTTGCAATTTTAAATAAATTCAGTACTTATATTAATAAAATTTATCAAGATAAAATTTATCAACATAATGTTGCGCATGGCACTTGTGCGTTCACTAGTTATTATACAAGATAAGTAACCGTAATACTTTCTGCCAAATAGGATAAATATTCCTATAAATATTTTTTTGCTGCAGATATTTTTCCATAGGTGAAATTTGAACAGAGCGGACGATATTGGGCTACGCGGAAGAACCCTAGAAGCTATAGGGGTGTAGTGGCTGCCGTATCCCTCCATCAAACGGCGACTCTGCTACGTCAATTCGCCAAGGTTACGCACATAAACACTGTCCGCTGCCAGTAAGTATCTGTCTGCACAACAATACAGTGTCGCCACCGTCACTTGCTCTGGCCAATTGCACTTGCCCGCACAATCGGAACAGTTCGCTGATCGCCACATGCAATTAACACCCTCGCCGTTCTAACTCGACTTTGCAACCACTCGTTGCCTCATTTGCCTTTGCAGAAGCCTTTCCAGATGGTTCTCATCACGGAGCTGGCATCCGATCTCCTACTGGACATCTTCGATAGGATCCCACCCCTTTCTGTCATCACCCTTCGCGGCGTCTGCAGGAGATGGCGGGACACTATCTGCATCCGCAGGGAGCTTTCGCGGGAGGTGCAGTTCCGGATGGCGCAGAATAAAGGAAATCGTAAGTGGAGACGCGTGATCGTGAACAAAGGTCGTGCCATCCGGAAGAAGCTGGGCGTGTTGCAGATTGGACTTCTACATCCTGGAGTTTCGGATCTGGAAACGGAGCTCACAAGTCTTAGTAAAAAACGCAAGCTGCTGGCCGATGAGAACTATGCCAGGCTCAAGTATATTAAGAGACTAGAGGATAAAATGCACATGCTCGATGAATTCGGAACATATAGAGACATATCCATATGAGGGCACACCTGTAGCTAGCTGTTAGTGGTGTACATCTGCACAACCAATCTGATCTGTCTAGAAGAAGTCATTAAGTTGCTTCACGTGACTATAGGGCCTTTTGATTATGTTTTTTTCTTTCATTCTTTCTTTTACAATGGAGCTTGCTTCTTGCTTGATTATATTTGTGACCACTCAATGCCATGCCCACTCCGGATTACGAAAAGTAACAGGAGTACAAGGTATAGTTGGTCTACAATCTACAGATTGGAAACTAAAGATATTTTTTTGCCCGAAAGATATTCATGACCGTGAAAGGGTATCAATAAATTGTTTTTCTATTTTGGCTTGTTACAGGCCATAACTTTATTGGTCATTTGAGTACTTTGATTTGATGCTTAATCAGTAGATCTGTATTTATACATAGTATTTATACCAACTTTCGAGGTCATTGAATGAAGAACGATGTTCAAGGAAAGCTTAGTATAAACATCATTCATGCCCATAACATGGACTTCAAAAAAGTGAAACATTTCGCTATTTAATAAAAGTTGTGCTCCAACAAATAATGTCTACCAAGCTGTTACCAATACATTGTAATATATATACATTACATGTAGTTATATATGTCTCAACCATTTGTCACCGTATTGTGTATTATTGGTTCAAGTCTGTACAAAATTGAATTGTTTTGGGTAATAATCCTCTTGCTTAATTTCCTATTTGATGATCAATGTGGAATTCAAACAGTGAAAAAGTCAGGGTTAGAAGAACCGTGTTGGAGGCACTATCGCAAGATCGAAAGAATCAACACTTATCACGACTTTGACTATCATCACAACAAGTGTTGATCACCTCTTTCCGAGCCTAGACTACAAGATTCTTGCAAGAGATACAACCACAAGCCTCATATCTAGGGTCATATATGGAGAAAGTTAATAGGTTCAATGTCAATAGTCCCTAAGTGGTCCCATTCACACACTCGTTAGCCCCTAACAAAATGCAGCTTGAAAAGCTTGATGGTACCAATTTAAGCGTCATGTTGTCTTCCATGGTCATTTGAGTTATTGTAGTTTCCTTCAACTCCCAAAAGGTCGCAGCTATTGTGTCAGTCTTTATGAGCATGGCCGATTTCATGGAACGCACACATGCACATGTGTGCGTGTTTGCATGACAATTTTATTCAATGCGTTTCAATTTTCGTTTTTGAAGGTTAGCTTTTGAATTGAGAGCCTTGGGGAATTGTAATATAGTTATCCCTAGCTGAAATCCACATATAATATAACGAACCTTTCTCGTAAGTATCTTATATAGTGTATGAGGGAAAAGATACTTTAAGTTTTGAGAAAAAAAGAACCAATAGCAAGAGCACATCACCATATGTGATCACTAAGATTGTTGCTTGTAGTACTTTTGTTAAAGACTTTTTTGTTTTTTTATTTTAGCTTGACACTTAACCACATGCATCATTAAATCCTTCCATGACTAGGTTAGCCTTGGTATTCAGTTTAGCCAACAATTTTGCTTTAAAAAAACTTCAAACAAATTGCAAATATAATGCAATAATGTTGGAAGTATAGTTCACATGCATCAAAATGTCAAGATGCAAAACAATTGTCATCTAGTTGTCAAACTTTGATACATGAACTTCCGATACTCCACTACATCTTCATTGGGTTCTTTTCCTTTTATTTTAGTAATATTTAAAAACAATATATTTATATATATAGGGCTCATCTTTAATACCCACGTGGGTAGCTACCCACACACCCTTCCTGTCACTTTTTAAATAAAAAATTTTGCAATTGTAGAGGTGCATTTTATCTAGCTCCTCAAAAAATTTCATCCAAAAATAATATTATTTGCCCCACCAAAATCAAAAAATACGTCCATATATTTACTAACTGTATATTTTCTGTGCAGTTACTTTTTTAGTCATATTGTTACTTTTTTTATCTATATAGTTACTCTTTTGATCTTAGAGTTACTTTTGTATACCATATAGTTACAGTTATGGATGTGCGGGTAGCGAAAAATTGCAGTGAATAAATCCCCATATATATATATATATATATATATATATATATATATATATATATATATATATATATATATATATATATATATATATATATATATATATAGGGCCTATCTTTATTGCCCGCGCGGGTAGCTACCTGCCCACCATTTCGGTTACTTTTTTTCAAGTTGGTTACTTTTGACATGTAGAGGGTTACTTTACCTTGCAAACTGCTAAGTTTCGTGCATAGATAGTTACGTTTGCAATAGTAGATTTTAAAACACGGATACATATATATCTGCTGTGTATTTTGTATGGGGTTACTTTTTTAGTCGCATAGTTACTTTTTGATCAATATAGTTACTTTTTTTATAGCAGGGTTACTTTTTTGGCCAGAATAGTTACTTTTTTGGCTGCAGGGTAGCAAAATTCAGGCTACCCGCGCGGGCAATGAATGAACGCCCACATATATATATATATATATATATATATATATATATATATATATATATATATATATATATATATATATGGCTAAAAGAATTGTGTACCTAAGTACATATATATTATATGTACCTGTGTCATTCTTATCCTTCAGATTGTAAAATAGCGTTCTAGATTACAATTGTGGCGGGGGCCATAATTAATGGTTCAACAACACAGTCTCCTACTCCATTAATGCTATCAACAAAACGATGCACCCAAAAAGTCTTTCCTTCTGGTTCCACACGCCGCCTTTCCTGAATAATAAATCTTTTTACTCGTTTAGTTATCATCTTGCTTTCTTTCAATATGTTCATTTGATTCTGAGATAATAGCCATAGTCATAGGTACGGCGGTGGCTATCCGTGAACAGAGCCACATGTCGGCCACATCAAAGACGATAGAAATAGACGGATTACAAGAAAACTTGCCGGGAGACCCTGGCCTCCGCCGGCAGTTCAGACACGTCAAACACAAAGGATCTAATCAAGTTGGAATTCACCATGATGATTCAGAAGATCCGGGGTATGATGAACCTGTAGTCACAAACGCTGCAGGAGGCACAACGTGACCCGATGACCGCCACGGCCCTGTACATCTGCGGGTAGCTCTTGGACTACGCGATCAACGATCTCCAGAGCTCATTGAACAACTTTGCCGGCGGGTTCGACATGAGTAGAGTCGACAACGTCCTAGACGACCTCAATGTCTGGCTGAGCGGCGCCATCACGTTCTAGGAGACGTGTCTTGACGAGTTTGCCAAGGTTGACACCAAACTGGCGAAATCGATGCTGCATGCCATGAACACGTCCGCCGAGATGTCCGTCGAGATTAGCAGCAACCCGCTGGCTATGGTCGATGTGATTGCCCGGATCATCCCTGGCTTTAAGATCCCTAACATATTTTGCGGGTCAAGGCGGTTGATGAATGACAGGGATGGCAAGGACGATCATGCTGATCATAGCACTCACACACCCGCTTGGGTTTTTAGCCCTGCAGACCGAAGCAAGCTGATGGATATGCCTGTGGATCAGATGAAGCCTAATCTTGTGGTTGGTGACCACAAAACCATCAACCAGGCATTTCATAATGCACCGAAGAAGAGAGACGGTCCATTCATCATTTACATGAAGGAAGGGATGTACAAGGAGATCGTTGTAATAGAGAAGAGCATGACCAATCTTGTCAATGACGGCCCCACAACCACAAAGACCGCATCTCCAGTGACCTCAACTTCATCGACGACACCACGACATTCCAGTCTGCCACCATGGCGGTGGTAGACCAGAACTTCATCAGAAAGAACTTCGGCATCCAGAACACTGCGGTCCAGAGAAGCACCAGGCTGTGGCTGTCTGTGTACATGTCCGTGTTCTACAACTGCCGGTTCGACGGCAACCAGGACACCCTCTACATGCACGCCCACATGTAATTCTTCCCGGCGTCATCTCAGGCACCATCCTCTTCATCTTTGGCAACTCGGTTGGCGTCTACTAGAACTGCCTCATGCTCGTCCGCAAGCCCATGGACACCAACAGAACATGACATCACCGTGAGCCAACGGGGATCAAAGTGCACAACTGCACCTTCTCGGACGACGCGTTGCTCCATCCTGTAAAAAGCAACATATCATCCTACCTCGACAGGCTTGGAAGGAGTTCTCCCGGACATTCATAATGTAGAGTCAAATGGAGTGATGGACGACTTCATCCACACCGATGGCTGGCTCCCGTGAAATGGGTATTTCTCTCTCAATACCCTCTTCTACACCGAGTTAGATAACCGCGGTTCAAGAACAAACGATTGCAGATTTAATGAAAGACATACGGGGATCAGGAGTGGTGGGCCTCAACTAGAGAGGTTATTGATATCTTAGTGTCACCACACTGGGTACATGTAAAATGTGTGTATCGGCCGGTACACCATTCCTGACCCCTATATATATACATATATATATATATATATATATATATATATATATATATATATATATATATATATATATATATATATATATATATGTGTGTGTGTGTGTGTGTGTGTGTGTGTGTAAGAGTATTAGTATATGAACATACAAATAAATAAGATATAATAAGGAATAAACTAGGAAAGTGAATTTTATAATCTATCATAGATGTGGGAGATCTAAAGTTCAAGTAATATTCCTTTTCCTTGTTCCAAATTATTGTGACAAACATCTATAGTATTTTGTCCTAATTGTTGAAAATAAGAATTAAAGACGCTATTACATAAGTTCCCTTCATCTCAAAGGATATGCTATATCTAACTTTGTAATAATAACCCGGCCAGCGTAGCTCATGTGGTAGGCACGGTGTCCCCCTCCAGGGGGAACCCGAGTTCGAGCCTCATGCTAAGCGCTGTATTTACCACCCGCCAGCTATCCGGGCTATGGCTAGGCAAAGGACGCAGGGGCAGCTTGTAAAGGTTGTCATAATCCTTAACTTTGTAATAATAGAAAGAAAATGAATTCCTTTAATATATAAAAAATTACTTTAAAAATATGGGACCTACTCTTTCAAGGTTACTTGATGTAGGTTGTGTTTGTTACATGGTAAATCATGGGGAAGGGAATGGTGGAAAAATAAAAAATGTTGATTGTTTGCCATGGTGATGGGAAGGGGGGTCATGAGGCATAGTGAAATTTGGCATATTTTTGTCCCCATAGAAAAACATGGTGAACCATGGGGGAAATAATTTCTTTCAAGGCTCTACTAATTTAGACAAATAAGTAAAAAAAATCTCAATAAATATGATTCATACTTGTGCAAGGTGTTTTTTTAGAAAGAAATTTCTCCTCCCAGTTGTTGGATCTAGGATGGGATCTAGAGCAGGGGTGAATAGAGATAAATAAACTTAAACAAAATTCATTAGACCTTTGAGATACTTCTTAGATAATATGGAAACTGTGAAATTTAAGTGCAACTAAACATACATAGAAAGGGAGAGAGAGATTGAACAAGTACAAGAACACAAGTATTTACAGTGGTTCCAACCTCCAAACTAGGAGATGTACATCCACTCCCTAGAGAGGTCAACCTCTAGGGGCCGTTTGGGTGGAGTAATTAGGAGAAGTATTGTAATTAGATATGGTATTCTAACTACTGCATTTATCACATCGTCATTTGGGTTGTGGTATGTGATTTTATCACTACCAACATTTAGAATACAGTATTCCCAGCCATATGTTTTCCACTACCCTCCCAAAGTACGCTAGTATTGGCGTTATTTGAAACTGTAACAGAAGGGATCTACCCCCCAACTCACCCCCGACACCTCTGAATCTCCCGATTCCTCTCTTCTCCTCAACGACAAGTTCCTTCCATAATCATCTACTCCCACCATCGTCTCCTCCCTCATTTCCATCTGCTGCCACCACTACTCCTCCCTTTGCCTCTCTCCATCATCCCCGTACTACCACCATTGCTCTTCCCTTTGCATCTCTCCATCATCCCCGTACTGATCTCGCTACTAGGGTTTCGACGTGGTGGCTCGTGGTGATTCATGGTGGATCGCGACGCTTAGATGGTCAAGCTTCTGGAGCTTCTGGCGTTGTCGATCCCGTCTATGAGAGATTCTCCTAGGGTGGTTTGAGCTTGAGCAAGTACATCTCTCTCCCCATATTTCCCCCTTTCTCGTGTCTACCTCCTCTGCTACGTTTCTGGTGATGTGGATCTCGTCATTATTTCTTGTGTATTTGGTGATGTTGATGTTGCTCGAGATCATCACACTCATGTTCCACGTCACAAAACATGCCTCACCTTGACTCTCCTGCTGCTATGGAAGCATAGTTGAAATATCCCACCCTGTCACCATTATCTTCCCTCCCTTTCCTTCTCCTCATTATCTTCTGCTACTGCTACCCTCTCCCCCTCTCCCTCTTCGCACACATGAGTCACCACACTAGGATAGAATCAGCTCGAGCCCCAGTTCTCATGGTGACCATGGGATACAACCAAGAGCTTGGATGAGTCCATCACCTGCTGCCACAGTGAGGACAGATCCAGGCACTGTTGGTGCTTAATGTGCTCGTTAGATAAACATTAGTTTTCCTCTAATTTCTCGCTAGAAAATTATCCTAATGGAGTTTCTCGTTGTGTCGTTGGGGACTGTTCTTTGTAATTTTGTATTGGATTGAATAAGAAGCCCTGCACCAAATGTCTAAAAAGGCTATAGTGTATGAATCCATGACTCCATGAATCACGTCTAAATATATTCTAGTCTATGACTCCATGACTCATGATTCTAGCTAGTAAAACTCTAGTCCCACATGTTGTATATCGTGGTTCAGTTTTCCCAGCTATGTTTGCAGTTCATGTTACATTGTAGTATTAATACTAACCGCTTCGGTTGCTGCTGTGTTGGCCTTGTTCATCAGTGAGACCCCATACTGGTTCCAATCCAAACTCATCTAGTTGTTACTCCTAGTTTAGGTATCCAACCATGTTGACCTTTCCTGGTCTTGCATCATCTTAAATTTTTTTGGAACATGTAGCTACACTAGTGTTTCACGAGCACACCAATTTTCTCTTTTATTGGAACACTATGCTTTCCATTGATATCGAGAAAATCTTCTTCTTCTTGAACATTTCTATTTTTCCTTTGGTAAATCTATGTTGGATGTGCATTTCTCTTCTACCCCCTTCCCCCCCCCCCTCGACAACTCTGTTAACTGTTGAATCCGTCAACATATTGATTATTGTATAAATTAGCCAAGTATATCCATGTGTTTGGTAATTGTACTATCTTCATGTGTGTGTATCTTTGGCTAATGTTGATTTTTTTCTACTGCATACTTTTATTTTTATGTTGGGTGAAAGGTTGGGTGGATGAACAAAGCTAGAGTAGAGGTGTTGAGGTTTGTGGTACTACTGGTTGATGGTTGTGGCATTCAATGTTGATGGAGTAGAGGTGTTGATCGAGATGGCACAACAAGGGAACAAGAGTAGCAGTAGGATTTAGATGATGGTGGTTGTCATGCTGCTCTGTTGCTTATAATGTTGTTGCCCTATTGCTTGTAATGTGACAGAGGTGGGGGTCAAGTTTACTTGTTTGGAAGTGGGGTGTTGGTTTGCAGTTGTTTAATGGGAGGTCAAGACTGGGAAGAAAGATGTGAGGAGGAGACATTTCATTATGACTGGAGTCAGTGAGTAATGCTCGGGTAGAAGCAGCAGCTTGGTGTTGATGTGGAAGAAGTTGTTGGGTGTCAATGGTGGAGGAATAGGGTGATGGTGTAGTTGTTGGGTGATGATTGGGCGGTTGGGTAGTAGAGTTTGAATCTGAATTGTGATTTTCTAGTACGTGTTGTTGATGACTGGGTGGGTGGGTAGCAGAGTTTGAATCTGGGTTGTCATTTTCTAGTGACCTACTGATGATTGGTTGGTTGGGTAGCAGAGTTTGAATCTGGGTTGTGATTTTATAGTGACATGCTGGTGATGATTGGGTGGCTGGGTAGAAAAATTTGAATCTGGGTTGTGATTTTCTAGTGACCTGCTCTGATGATTGGGTGGTTGGGTTGCAAAGTTTGAATCTGGGTTGTGATTTTCTAGTGACCTGCTATAGTGTCATCAAAAAAAATCATTATAATCTGGGTTGTGAAGGTGAGGTTGAGAGGTACGTGGAGTAGAGCAGAGGTGTGGTAGTGTTTGGTGGTGGTGCAATTGTAGCTCTACTTGTTTGGTCCTGGAGGAAGAGCATGAAGGAGCACATCAATAGTAAGATGCTACATAGGTTGTTGCCACTTTGGATGCAAATGTAGATCTTTTATATCTTATGCTCATTGTTTTATAGTTGTGGACTATCAAATGTATGCTTGATTCAACTTTTGTAGTCTCCAATCTTCAACGCATGTTTAATTCAAATGATTTTCTCTTTTAAAAACATAGGGACATCCATTTCGGCTTTGGAGTGACCTAAACACAGGGGCATCCATGTCACAGGCTTTGGATTGTGCTTTGATAGATTGCATTGTTATTGATGTATTAATCCAGAGACAATGTGGATTATGTTGAGACATTTGAGTTTTAATTTTGGTTTTTGTTGAGAGTTGTGATTGTGTTTATGTTGTTGTTTAAACACGTTGGCAAGGGATTGTTCAAGTATTGTGATGTAAAAAATGTTGTCTTAAATCCAAAATATTAAAAAGAATAATAATAAATAATAATTAATATTCAATTAACATATTCCATTTTTAAATAAAATGAAAATAAATGAAATTGGAAAAAATAGGTTCGTTTTATGTTGAATATGTGCAATAGGCTTATAAATCATGGTGCAAAGGTGTCGTGGTTTATTTGAAATGAAGTTGTTAATTTTTTGGTTTATTTTGATGCACTTTAAGTGTATAAATGATGGGATTAAGACAAACACTACATTCTAAATACATGTTTACCAAACAAGGTAATTAAAATTGTAGCATTCCTAATTATTGTATTTTCAAATCTGTGATCATCCAAACAGTGTGATTAAGAATTGATGTATTTGTTAATTAGGTAGTCAGAATTACATTATTTATCAACTACTATGGTAATTAAAAATGGGCCACCCAAATGGCCCCCTAGGATTTTGCAACATGTTTCACTCCTTACATTCCATTATAAGAGCTACAACATAAGACCTCCCTCTTCAAGGTCAAGGGTACCTAAAATTCCCTTCAAGGAGAAGGGAGCCAATTATTGGGTTTTGTGGAGGCCATAGGCGTAATGGAAACAATAAAAAAAATTCTCCACATACCCTACTCGAAGATCTTATCGATAATAATGTATTTGGAAAGAGGGTGCACGGGATATACCTTGTCCTAGAGCAATTCTAGTGTCATCCCTTGGCGTCAAGATGTGTGTCACCCCTCACATGTACATATGGTCGTTGTTGACGTCCTCTGAATGCAGGCACAATGACTTCTACGTCTCTACTTCGCCCACGTAAATGGACAATGGAACTCCATGTTGTGCTTCTCAAGATGGTAGAAAGGAGTAGTCTTCTACTTTGACGATGTACTAGCTTTGGTTGATCTCCTTCTCTCTTGCTTAAGGATGACTATGATGGCTAGGGTTCACGTACAAGAGCATGTCTTAGCCTCTGTCAAAAGTTAGTCATCATGTCCCTATTAATAGTAGAGGAAAGGAAGTGATATTTTACAAAATCAATAGAAAACAAAAGGCTGCGTGTTTGTTTAAAATGAGTCGCTCGTGGACTATTAAAAAAATATTGTGGAATCAATTAATTAACCAATATTATTCTAGTATATTACCTAAACATTTTAGTAATCAATTTGATTCAGAATATTTCCAATAATGCCCAAAATTATACTCATATTTCAATACATCATACGTGTGTACCCGGTGGGCTCCAAATTACGTTAGCAACGATATTTATAATCATATTATGATTTCATAAGCAATTGTTAGTATCTAGCAAGACTTCATTGCTACCCAAGTAATTAGAGAAGTCGAAGAACAACTTAACCTACAATCTGTCATCGATGTTACAGTGATTGTATAGTTCTTTTGTCTCCGATATTCAGATTGAAGTTCTCAATCGATCTTTTCTTGTCTTACCACACATCCATCTTAGCATACACATTTCAGCTACGCTCAGCTTGTTGAGACCTTATTTTTCACCACCCAACATTCACTCCCATAGAGCATGGTTGGACGTATAGCTATTCTATAAAACTTACCTTTTAATCTGAGAGGGAACTTCCAATCACATAATACTTCAGTTGCACTCCTCCATTTCAACCATCCTACAGTGATCTTGTGACAAATTTCATTTTGAACACCCCCATCTATTTGAATATTAGAACCTAGGTAATGAAATTTATAACATTTTGGTAGATATACTCCATCCAACTTGGCTCCACCATTCACATTGTGAGATTGTCTAAAGTTGCAATGCATATACTCAGTTTTGTTCCTTTTAATCATCAATCCATTTGATTCTAATTCCTTTCTCCAAGGTTCAACTTTATCATTCAATCCATCTTTAGTTTTTTCAATCAATAAAATATCATCAACAAGTAATATACACCAAGGAATATCATCTTGAACATTCTTTGTCAACTCATCCATAACAACAATGAACAAATATGGGTTGAGTGTGGATCCTTGGTGTCCCCCCACTGTGATAGGAAAATTTGGTGTCTCTCCTCTAGGAGTCTTCACACTTGCAGTAGAACTGTCACAAATTTCTTTAACTGAGTCAATGTATTGGATTGGCACATTTTTTTCTTCAAAACCGTCCACAACACTTCCTTGGGTACTCAATCATAAGCTTTTCCCGAATAAATAAACACCATATGAAGTCTCTTTTGCTTTCTATATACTTCTCCATAAGTCTCCTCATCAGAAAAATAGCATCTATTGTTGATCTTCCAAGCATGAAACCAAATTGGTTGTTTGATATTTGTGCTATAGATCTTAGCCTTTACCCAATAATCCTCTCCTAAATCTTCATTGCGTGAATCATCAACTTGATACCTCTATAGTTTGTGAAACTTTGAGCATCACCCTTTTCTCTTGTAGATGGGGACTATAGTACTATTTCTCCACTTATCTGACATCTTCTTGGTCTTCATGATCTTGTTAAAGAAATTTTTTAACCACATACTCCTTCATACCCCATACTCTTCTATACATCAATGGAAATAATCTCTGGTCCGCATGCCTTTCTCATTTTCATATTTTTCAAAGCATTCTTGACATAAAATAGTGAAACTCATCATGTGTAAATGATATATCTTGTATTCATGTCACATGAGTCTCTAACATTATTTGCAGTATCTCCATTGAAAAGCTTATGGAAGTAATTTCTTAATTGATTCTTGATATCATCATCCTTCACCAACACTCTACCATGTTCAATCTTGATGCAGTTTACTAGAATCAAGTCTTTTCCTTTCCTTTCTCTTATATGAGACATTTTATATATATCTTTTTCCCCTTTTCTTGTATCCAACTTCATATTAATCATCAACATATTTGGACCTTGCCTTCTGGACAACCTTTTTAGCTTATTTCTTTGTTTGCTTGTATCTTTGGAATGTTGCATCATCTCGAGATTTGGGCAAGCTCCTATAGATATTTGTTTTCAGTTTAGTAGCCTTCTGTACTTCATCGTTCCCCACCAAGTCTCTTTCTGTGGAGGTCCACAACCTTTGGACTCCCCCAAAACCTCTTTGGAAATTTTTGTTATGCAGGAGCTCATGTTATGCCACATAATGTTAACATCAAACTCCAAGTTCCAAGATCCCTTTTTGTTGAGTTTATCATGAAAAGTCAATTTATTTTCTCTTTTAAGTTTCCACCACTTGATCCTACTATCTTGGTTTCTGTTATGCTTGACTTTATTGATCTTCATGTTAATATCCAAAACCACCAACCTATGTTGGGTCATTTAATTTGCCAGGAATCACTTTTAATCCTTGCATAGTTTACCATCCACCCACCTTATAAGAAGATAATCAATTTGTCTAAAATTGTGCCCACTATTGAAAGCAATCTTATGAGATTCTCTTTTCTTAAAATGCGC
Organism: Alisma plantago-aquatica; assembly: GCA_963693085.1. NCBI lineage: Eukaryota > Viridiplantae > Streptophyta > Magnoliopsida > Alismatales > Alismataceae > Alisma > Alisma plantago-aquatica. The sequence continues at coordinate 1,339,806,349 of OY856409.1, read as the reverse complement.
ATTTGTCAAAATCATATCATATTCAACTGTAAAATATAATATCTTCTCTCCTTCTCCTTTTCTAGCTGCCATATCCAAAACCACCATGAACTCTATCATATTCAACATTACTACTCCCCGCATGACCATTTAAATCACTCCCATTAATGATCTTCTCCTCTGTCAGTATTCCCTACATCAATTCATCTATGTCATCCCAAAAATCCTTCTTAGCTTCCTCGCTAAGGCCAACTTGGGGGCATAAGCACTAATAATGTTAAAATATTCCCCCAAGAACAACCTTGATATCTATGATTCTATTACCCATCCTTGTGGTCTTGACCACATCGTCCTTCAACATCTTATTAATAATAATACCTACATGATTTCTATATTTAACAATACACATATACACGATTTTGTATCACGTGTCTCCAATCTCTATACAACATTCCTCTACGCACTAGGTTTCCTACAAGCATGTTATGCTAACTTTTCTTCTCATCATGGTATCCAATATCTCCAAAGATTTCCCTGTCAAAGAGTCAATATTCCAAGATCCAACTCTAATCTTTTTTTGTTGAACTTGTTTCTTTTTCGACTTTCGTAGAAAATGTTACCCTTGCACAATTTTCATTACTGTTGGGCAATAACGTAGCGAAACTAGCTTCTTTACCCACACCCATCTAAGATGTAGAAACATGTGTATATTTTTCACTACATCTGAGAAATGATAGAATGGTACTAGATTCTATACCCACACCCATCCAAGATTTGGAAACTCTTATTTGCCCTTCAATACAAGCAAATGTCATTCTGTCAAAATCCCTTGCATTTTTATCACTGCACCCTGATGTCGATGTAGTGCGTCTCTAGGTAGGGGCGCTCCAATGAATTTTTAATAAGGATCCATGTCATATAAAAAGTGATAATTTTTTTTATGGTTGGTTGTCAACCTACCACCAACCTTCATCCTTTACCCGAGCTTGGGACCGACTACATTTGCACAAAATGTATGAAACATAAGTGGAGTTATAAAATTTATTTCTCTAACATAACTAATATTATCAATACACCAATAGCAATAAAAATTATAAATAAATCAACAAAAAGCTTCACTCTTTTCCATTATTTATGACCATTGCCCTCTCTTCTCATATTGTATCTTATTCGAATTTGTTCAAAAACTATCACCAATGCTTTTTATATGTCTTCCCAAAATACAAACTCCCCACTAAGCTAGATTCTTGCACAAAATCTCTTAGTTAACACGTCTATACATGTGTCCCATTATCCACACTATCCAACTACACCCTCTCCTAGTACCGTATACTTTCTATGCAAGCATGATTACACAAGGACGACAAAAATTAAATATATCAAGTAAAATATGAGACAAATAAGAATAAATAAAAAGAAAAGTCTATATAAAGAGAGATGATGGACAATGGGGAAAGAAAATGGATGAGGGGAGAGAGGAGAGAATTACAAATTGGAGAGAAGGGTTCAAAATGTGAGGGGGAAACTATCTTTGAATGTTGTGTGACAAGAGTGGGTTGGGGAGATGAGTGGAGAAGACAAACAAATGGGATAAAAAAACAAGTAGGTAAATTGGATAATTAAATGAAGAGGTAGAATACAAAGCGCCCAAGGAGAAAGATAAATGTATAATATGAGAGGAAAAAAAATAGGGGAAAACACGAGTAAATAAGACAAGAAATTTGTGTAGTTATTGGGAAAACATGCCATGCCTTAATGATATTTAATTGAAAAATATATATAAATAAATAGTGGAAACCATTGACAATGTATGGAAATTTATGTGAATGCAATACATATAACTATCTATACGCAAACTTATTATACTATCATTTCAAACGTGAATAGAGTGCACAACATAGTACACATATATAGCACAACATATAAACTCTCAAAAGATAAGATACGTGTGTTTACTATAATTGAATTTTTAAAATTTTGATTATCCTATATTAATTGAGATAATGCAATCTTATTAATGTTTGTACACATTTACTATAATTAATACAATTTATAAAGATAGAAACCCAAACAATATGTCTACTTATATTTTCAGTATGATATGTACATGTGTATTGTGCCCAGGCAAGTAGTAAACTCTCGGGGCCTGAGACGGTGTGGTTAGGTTATCCCTCTCCTGTGACCAATCAACATAGAGAGCATTTCAATGTGATTTGAACTCAGGTCTTTCATTGAGATTTATCCATCTCTTACCAGACGGGCTACTCTAACCAGACTATCTGCTTGACTTTAATCACATATAAGTGACACAATATATAGTATAAGAAAAAAAATGGGAGAAAATAGGAGTAAAGAGAATAAAAAATTTGTGTGATTATTAGGAAAGCACATGCAATGCCTTACACTATAATTGGTACCTGATGAATGAAGGAGAGGGGAGGGAAAGGAGGGGAGGGGATGGGATGGTACACTTATATAAATTTATTTGGTTAGTACGAGGAGGGGAAGGGAAGGAGATCGATAATGTAAATATAAAAAAATATCTAGTGACATAGAATGTTGATGATATAAAAATGGGCTATCAATTCTTATTTTACATACTATGGTAAGTAGTTCACTTCAAAATTATGTATTGGTAACAAATTTTTCCTCCACATATTTAATACTTCCCCCCAAAATCGACCAAAATTTTTAAAAATTGTTTAAATTTCTTTTACTTTAATTGTGTTTGTATAGTCTGAAAAATTTCAAGTCTCCTAATAGAAAATTCTAAATTTCTTAAGTTTCACTGTAAATTTTGTACAAAAAATTATTTTACTTTCCTTTTATTATTATCTTTCTCTGAATTTATTCACTCAACTTTTCAAAGCAATATTCCAACATTCCATATGTCCCTCCCATAGGCGTAGAATATACATGACATACTACCTCTTATATATTACTATTGATTGTACTATATTAATTTCCCCCCCCCCTCCATAGATTTATAATTTTCCTCCCACATTTTATATTTCCCTCCGTCCTTTCTAAAATATTTCCTGCCAAGTCTTTTTCTTTCAATTTGTTTCTACTCTGATCTAGTGGGAAGAGAATGGGAGAGAAGTTGCTTAAAGTATACTTAATTCCTTCGCCTCCTTTTTCCTAATTTCTCCTATGTTTCCTCCCTTCCCCATAATTTTGTTCAATCAAAAAGGCCAACTCTTTTCCCCTCCTTTCTCCTTCCCTTCATTTATCAACGTACCAAACAAGCTCTTAATGTTTTTTCTTTTAAAAATAAAGACAAGCAGATTGCGCAAATTATTGGCAGTGTATGGAATATTTGCATAAATGCATACATATAACTAACCACACTCAAATTATGATGCTATCATTTAAAATGTAAAAAGAGTGCAAACCATACTACACATATATTGCACAACATACAAACTCTCAAAAGATGTTTAACATGTATTTACTATAATTTAATTCTTAATATTTTAATTATCATATACCAATTAAGGTAATATAGTGTTATTCATATTTGTGCATGTTTACTATAATTAAGAAAAAATTACAAAATAGAAATACATAAAATATGTCTTCATATATCGTTGTGTCTATTGACTAATAATTATATATAAAAAGATATAATTAAGAAAAAATTACAAAATAGAAACACATAAAATATGTCTTCCTATATCGTTGTGTGTATTGACTAATAATTATATATAAAAAGATTTCAACTCATTTCCTTATCTGCACGGTCATACCGTTTTCTAGGGGCGTAATGAAAATATCTACCTGACTTTGATCATGTACAAGTGGCAGAATAGACCGAGTCTACCACGTTATGAGGAGTTTGCTGTTGTACGTTCTCTGTTATCCAGATATATCTCCCGCATTTTTTGGTTTTCAGTTTACATGATATACACAAATTTGACTATAACTTATACCAATTACATATAATTAAATAATCAAAGATAATCGATCACCATTTTCCCAATAATATCCATTGTAAATTTGCCACAACTGCCAATATAAACGCGTGGCAACAAACGATACTCCACCGTCTACCATCGATATTTACCCACAGTCTGGTCAGCCATACACTATGGCTGTTGCGTGCCCTTGCATTCATAGCCAACTGATCACTCCATGGTACCCGCATCTCCTTCCTGGATTTCTTCCTCGCCAACTTTGTCGGATGGTTTCCTTACAAGACCTTCCAACCGAGCTCTTGAAGGAGATCCTTGATCGGGTCCAGTCACGCAAGACCTACCTTCGCAGCATTTGTAGGAAATGGAGGGGCTTTATCAGTATCGTAGGGAGGTTCTATGGGAGGTTCACATGGTCGTAGATCATATCCATGGGAAATCTAAAGTGTTATCCAGGCTCAATTTGAGGTTCGCCACCTTCCATGAGAATAACTGCATATTGATGTTCAGGGCCTTCGGGCCTGTCCATAGTCTACAGAAGGGGGTGTCAAACTTATTAGCTATGATAAGATTGCAAAAAATGCATATGACCCATCGCCTTCATGAGAAGGTCTCCTGTAATATCTAGTTTATCGGGATCCTCATGCGTATACAAGACAAGCTAAAGGTAATGAAACATTACGTTCCACTGTCTCCATCTGAGGTCAATCTTGTTGCTAGCTGCTAATGGTGTAATCTTTTCCACCCTGGTAAACAACGGGGTGGATGGGGTTTTTTATTTCATAGTATCTGTAGTACTGACTGTTTCCTCTATGTTTTCAATTTTTTGTGTGTATTAAGTGCAGGATTTATTAGGTGCATGCATGTGATCACAAATTGAATGTTGACACTTCGATTGTCTTGCAACAATATGTTACATGGAACATGTACTATTTTTTTTACACCAACAATAGTGCATGTTCCATGTAACATGTTTCAAAACTATTATTGAATGACAACTTTATCTAGAATAACAAACTAATCCAGCTCATCTCCAACTTCCAATCTAGCTCATCATATTCTTCATTTCACCATATTAAAACCTTCAATAAGGCTTCCCTACTAGATAGTTGTCACTATCTTCCCATGTCATGTAAGTCACCAACTTTTCATAGTGTGAATCTTTATGATAAACTTAAACTATAGGTGGTTAGGGAAAAAGCAAAAAAAAGAGAATATCAGAGGGTAGAAAGGGCTCTCAAAAAAAATCAGAGGGTAGAAAGGAGATTAAAAAAAAGTAACATAAGAGGTAACATTGATAGGCTTACATGGTAATTAAAGTGTGAATAAATAAAACTAGAACTTAATTATTTTTTAGAATACTACAAATAATTGAATAAAATGGAGTATTTGATGGTTTTACCTTTCTTACATTTATGGTAGACTGTGGTGACACTATCATGGAGCCTCGTCCTATAAAAGATTCATGCCGACATTCCTACCTCAAAAACAACCCCATCATCACCTGCCATTGACTCCATGTAGAATTATCTTTCTCTAATCGCAGACCACCAACATGGAAGACGGACATAAGCCAATTTTTGCCACCACTAATGTAATTGAGTCATAAAAAAGGTTTGGTAGATCTTACCACCAAATACAATATGGTTGGTCACTAAGTTGGGCCAACAGAAGCTCCACATGTCCTCTCTTCTTGTTGGAAACTACATCCATCATTGAGAAAAAAAATTCTTCTTAACACCAAGACAACTTTATTTTACACCTATATATGACACCCTTTTGTAATTAATATGCTCTTGGACATGATCCAAATGATTAACACATATCTATCTCTACTTTCCTATTGGTCTTCTTATACTATGTCCTATAAGAAACCATAAATTTCTCTTTTGTATTTCATCTATCCCATAGATAATGGACTCAAACAAGATCCATGAAAAGTTACCCTCAGACTCAAGAATCTGAATTCATGTCCTATACCATCACTCTTGAGTATAAAATCTCCCATTATACATTTTCATATATAATCCTAACTAAGACTCTAAAAGCTCAGTCACAAGCAACGCCTCCACAAACAAGTTCTACTATGACTACTCATCTTCACCATTTGTAATAGTAAGGAACCAACGAACGACAAGGTTGACTAACACAAGGAGGATGAATGGTGTTTTCTGATTCTTCTAATCATTCATGTGCCCTTGTGCATTTGTGGAACATGTTGATATTTTGATACATCAAGTATTTATTATACTTCTAATTATTTTTTCATATAATTTTAATTCTTATCATTTGAAGTTTTCTTGACATCCAATTAGATACATCTAATATCCTCTGTGAATCGGTAACCTTTATACTTCACTTTGATGCCCTTTACTCATATATAGTTTAGTTCATATTTTATGCGCATAGTTGATAAACTTTCATCTTTGTTTTCTTGTGGGGGTGTTCACAACCCATTAAGATATAAAGACTTTGGAACATGACCAAGAATACTAAGACATGCATACGGGTAGATATAATTTAAGTGGTTGGATAACTCTCGACATCCATGATTCATTATTATTTCTTTTTCCTCATATATTCACCGATGTGGGTGCCAACCATGTTATCTTGTACACCTGTAATAGTCATTTTTTTTTCTTTCATTCCTATTTTTTGTATTTGGTATATACTAATTGTAGATATTGGATTATTATACTTTGAATTGTTATGATGGTGATTTGCATTGGGTATATTTCCTTTTTTTAGTTGAGTAAGTGAAAGACTCGTCTATCGGGTCCCACTTCTTACAGTAACTGTAATGTTGAATTGATTAAGATAAACTAATAATTACATTATTACTATGATAACTTCTAATACATAAAAGTTAGATGATCTAAATGTAAAAGTACCACAAGACTGCAAGGAGTTTAGTGTTTGATATTATGAAATAAAGATCCTAAATTTACTTTAGTATTCTAGAAATTTCTAATAGATACTTTGATATGGAATAAACTTATTCATTCTTATATATGATAGTTATAATGTGATCCAATTTTACAGAATTCATTTTGAGTGTACTCTATATACTGGAAAAGAAATTGGGATGAACATATATCACATCATATTTTGATACAATGATATTTATTAGGCTATCATTAAAATGTAACCATTATCAATCTAGTTTGGTAGTCCTTGTGTGTCACATAAACATTTGTTATCCAAATCCTCACTCATAATAGCTAGAAAGCCAAAGGAAAGAGGACTCGAGTGTTTGTCCATAAAATGGATCACATAACATATGCATGGATAAAACAACAAACAACAACTAAGGTATGAGATAGCAAAACATAAAAGAATATGAAATTAAAATCTGATAAGATCTTTGGTCTCATATATCAACTGTGTTTATCTCATTTACACATCACTCTATATCACTAGAGTATGTAAAGTCCTTAAATGCTATTGATTCTTTTCTTATTATTACATTATGTTTTTGTCGAGCAATGTACATTCTCTTAAACATGCAATTTTACATATTCGCATAGTGTATTTAATACAATTTTATTGAGGTGTACCCATTTCATGATTTTAGGTAATAGGTACACTATGAATCTCTAACAGTGATCGATTATTCCACACTTATAATAACCCATTATATCGACAATAGGACTTTGACAATACAATTATAATAACCCATTAACATGCAAGCGTGTTTCAAATTCAGTTCCATTATATCGACAATACAATTAGGCCTTTGACCAACTTCTCAAAAGAAGGGCTCTGTGAGGGTGCTCAAGATTAGCTACCCTATTTTGACGTAGGGGACTACAAGTCAAATGTCAATAGTTAATTGTATTAGTAAGGAACCTGAAGGCCATCACCAAGATCTAACTCATATATAAACATGGTCTATCCTAGCGTGATAAGTCAAATAGTACGCTTAGCCTTGTGTCATTACCCCGAGAATACAGGTAGGTACACAAGGTTGTATAATGGATGTCTACCATTATGTTTTTAAGTTTGTTCAACAAAAATAATCAAGAACAAAACATAGTAGTCATAGGGAACATGTAGCTCAAACAAGTATATTAAGCCAATCATTTATACTACATACATACATGCAATTGTTCAATACCGCTAGTTAGGCCAATAGGAGGATAAAACATACCTTGATACGAACATTAGATCATACAACTTGGTTATATATATGAAAAGAGTCCATCAAAGAGATCTTGACATTACAAGAAAGTGTGACCATATTAACATCATAAGACTTAGATCGTCTTAAACATATTCATCAAGGGTGGATGTTTCACCTAATCTAAGTTCCATGTTTCTCAAGGATTGATTTCGACATCTCTAATGTGTATGTAGTATTCATCATCAAGCTTAATACTACATCATATATCATCTTGGCTTATGGTGAAAAATCCTAGCAACATCAGAGATTTCAAACTTAGGTTTACATGATTTTAATAGAGCAATCATAATATTCGATCAAGGTGGAATGCCTCAATCATCAATGTTATCATTTTGAGTCATATGAGTAATTTCCATGGAAGATTCTCAGCCTTAGAGCACATATGAGACCAAGATTGATTTAGAGCTATAAGAATCATAAAAGTTACTGATCTTTAAGTGTAAAATACCATGCACCAACATTAGGGCAATACTTGCACAAGATTAGATAGTCAAATATCAACATGTGCATCAAGGTCACATTAAGTGTGACATGTGTGTCACATAAGCCAAAAAGTTCTCAAGAGTGTGTCATATAGAATTTTAGAGTCAAATGGCATAAAGTTACTAGATTGAGGGTCTAAATAGTGTTTTTATCATTATTGATCCATTTTGCACAAATATTATGGATCTGACAAGTAAGTCCACAAATATCAATTTTAATGGCACTTTACACTTCATGAAATCATTAATAGAGATGACATGATCAAGTTTGATTTAAAGGTCACAATATAGCATATATTATTTATTAGGACTTATGAACATAAGAGGGCAACAATATGATCAAGGTTGAGCATTGGTCAACATTATCTTGCAAAATATGACACTTTGATGCCATTTTCAACATAACTCTATAATTATGTGCATTGCATACATCTTGTTTTATATTTCAATATCATACATTACTAATGGAATGATTTTAGGGTTCCCAACACTTGATAAAATGATCTTGTGAGTATGAGTATAAATTATATTTCCCTTGTGCTCAGCTATTGAGGAATCTCCCAAATCTTGGGTTGCTTGGCCTTCCCGCCCAATTCCAATAATGCACTTTTTGAATTGAGAAAGAGGAACTGCTTGACGTTGCATATTAGAGCTCATTAAAGCCCGATTTGCTTTGTGAAATGTTTTTCTCATATTGATCTAGTTCAAATACAAAATCCATAAACCTAAACCCATTTTCATGATTAAAAGTTATTTTTATTTAATCAAACCCTTTATTTTCAAGTAATTGATTGGTCATACAATGAAATATTCCAACGATCCCCATGATTTGAGTATGATCTCTTAGAATAGGTTTGGCAGTGGATCATGCAATCTTCTCTATCTAATGAATGAGTAGTTCATTTTGAAATCGTCCCCCATGCACCCACCCCTCATGTGCCGTTCCCAGATTTTCTAAAACTTAATCTAATATGTGACGTCTAAATTGAAACCCTCACCTCAGCAAGAATCCCAATTTAAACACCCCACACTAGGCTAAGAAGAAGAAAATTAGAGGAAGTCAGAAGGAAACAACAGTAGCACATGTACATGAACAATAATAAAATCATACAACACAAGTTCACCATTCAACATATAATTACATAATGAATTGTTACAAAATTTGATATTACACATTGAACATCAAACTTATACATATACATGTACTACCACTAAACAACATGATCTTAAGACAATAGGTCCACCTGTACATCAGCTCACCACACAACTCTCAACTATCCTGGTTGTTCAAGAGCATAAGGCCACATCACCTAAATAAAAGATTACATGTGGTACATGTCAGCACAATATTCAAGAATATTGTACTGAGTACGCCTACACGTATTTTTATATACCTCTCATTATAAAGCTTGGCAGTAAAATAAAACTAATACTTGTCAATAATAAATAAATATAAGAAAAAGCATATACTTACACAAAGATGTTCATTAACAAAAGAGCACACATATTTTAAGCACATTTCCATCATATATCTCGTACATCTGCCACCAATGGGATAGATGCTTTTAGGCCTTATCATCTACCACCAAAGAGTTCGATCATATATACAATGTGATCTCCTACCAAAGAGTTAGATCTCTTCAATGCACTGTACTACCAAAGAGTTTAGTGCTATCATATGATGGATTAGATATCTTATGTTTCATGTGTTCATAGCCATATAAGTATGAAAAAATAAGAAATATATCATACAAGAACAATCATTTCATCCAATATCATATGCCAAGTATTTTACTACACATATAACACAAACACATTATATAATAAGCCAAGTAAGAGGTAATGGCGTACCTTGAAGAAGGACAAACCTAATCACCATATAATCTTGAGTCAACTATCACTCTTATTCAAACCCCGATAAAGACAAGATCACATATCATCATGAGGTTCTCATCATCATAACCCTAGTTATGACTTATTTAGGGTTTAGCTTGGTTCATTAGCATATTCGCATCATTAGTTATCTGGTCATCTTGGTATTAGGTTACTGGTATTTTATTCTATATTAGGATACATAATCTGATTATTTGATTATATATAATTGTATTTTGTTCATATCAACCCTAGGTTACATGCCTTAGTCATATTAGGGGTTATGTCACTTTAGGAGTCATCATCGTATAATCATGAATTATGTGCATAATATCGATATGTTAGTTTCATATTATGGTCCATATATTGTTATAATATATTCTGGAGTTTCCAAGATTTATTGAGCATACTTGTATTTATTCAATATTAATTAGGGTTATTAGCCCTAATTAGTCATATTAAGAAAATTACATGATTTTGGGTTGAAATATAGTCATATTTGACATCGTATGGATTACATATCATATTTTAGAGTTACTGATGCTTTCTCATAATTTTAGGTCACTATTTGATATTTATTACTCATGAAACAAGCATTTTCACAACTTACATTATATCACTAAGATTAGTGTATCAAAATATTATACTTTTATAATGTTCTACTCATTTTTATGAACATTTTGGTACCTTATTTATAATTTTATGATAATCAGACTTTTTTCTATGATTTATCTAAGATCTGTGCAATTACTAAACTATTTACCTTTCTGGGTCAATCTTCTTCGGCCATGTGTCCACTTTGGGACGCGCCTGATTCAGCTTTGAGCCAGCCGGTCCGGGTCGGTTCTCGTGGTTTGGCTGGTTTGTCTATGCTGAACCAGGTCAGCCCATCTGCTCCTTTCTTTCTCACGCAAATTGTTCTTCCGTGAAGTAGATGTTGCCGCCGCCACAATGGCTAAGTCCTGTGAGGAATTGGTTATCCTCCAGTGCTCCTCATGAAAGAGTTGATCTCTATTGAGATTCCAACTCTCTCACGTCCACGCCCAATGTTGTTTCCTTTCTCTCAATTGCAGAGCCACCCGTCGTCTCTATTATGCAAGGGTGCCGTCGCACAGGCTGAGCTCCAGTGAGGAATAGGTAGAGTTATCATTGTCCTCGACATCTGAAAGTGCCTCCTCAGGCTGCAGCAAGGCAAAACAGACCTACTTGGCTGATCCGATCTCCTGGTTTCGCTCCTAAACCATGTCCTTTGTAAGTCACCGCCACGTGGTTCCGGCTGCGGCGGAGCAAAGTGGTAATTTGCCTCCGCTCATCCTCGTACCAGTCTGAACCTTCAGCAAGCTTCACAGCACCTCCATCTACTCTGTGAGGCCCTCCAACCACACTGGGGAGGTCCATCAATCTGCTCCCAACTTGGCCTTCATTGTCAGTTTGTCGGCCATTGTAGCATCTGTTGGTGGCGCCAGACTTCCTGATTTGGACTCCATTCACTTTAGGCTTTCTTCTCTACCATTCATATCCCTCCATTATGCCTTCTGTCTTCATCCTCCTGGAAACTTCCTTCTAACTCCAGTGTCTACTCCCACTCACGACCTGTAGAAAGCTTTGGAGAGAGCAGTTGGAACCGAAGCGGTGAAACTCCTCAACTGTGGTTCATTCTCCTCAAATGAAACATGACGAAACTATCCCCATGACCAACCACACGTTTCCGCCCATGAACTATGATCGTGGTGGCTTGGTCCCAACTGAGATAAACTACCTCCAACACTGTTAGTCAACAGACGTAGGAAATAACTTGTTAGCCATCAGATCCTGCCATCCAAGGGAATGAGATAAACGCCACTTACACTGATTTGTGGCCTCTCCCTTCCAAGGCCGTGGCCACTGGATCAAGCCTCTACAGTTAGATTTAGGCCACGCTGCTCGGCAAGGGTTCAAGGGTGCGTGACAGCAACTTATCAATCAAAAACTTAGGCTAAGGCTTATATACCTTGTTCATCTATACATCAAAATATGCATTATTTCACCATATTCAAACTTGAATAACTTTCTCTAGGATCCTCCAATTGCCACCAAAATTTAACTATAGCTTTATCATACCTTAAGGCACAATACATTTAATTTTGGTGCCAAAAATCAACTATTTGACCATTTAATTAAATACTTCACACATGTATAAATTGAAGGATCTTAATCATGATATCAATATCCATCACCATCCAAACCTTACCAAAGCACTTGTAACTCTCAAGATAACTCAACATATGAATTCCAATATGTTATTGGAGAATTAAGGATTCCAAAAGTCCACTTCATCACAGCCTACACACGTATAAAGAAATTTCGTCCTCGAAATTAAATAAAAAAATCCCATCACACCCCAAGTATAGTTTACGCTCTGACCCGAGTAGCATGGGGCACGTGGAATCCCGTGTGAACCAGCAAGGACCACCTTGCAAGGATAAATACTCCTGGGTGACTGATAGCGAAGTAGTACCATGACAGAACGGTGAAAAGAACCTGCATCGAGGAGTGAAATAGAACATGAAACTGTGAGCTCCCAAGCAGTGGGAGAAGAAATGTGATCTCTGTCCGAGATGTCATAATTAGTGTTTTGAATTGGAACAAGAATAAGACAACATATTTTAAAAATCAAAGTAAAAAAAGAGGTGTTAAGATTTTTATCATTAGATTCCAAATAAAGAAACTTCAATCATTTTGATTTATTTAAGGAGATAAAAAGATAGATAAGGTCTATTACTAAATATTAATCTAAATTATCCCTTATTCTCAATGACCTAAAATCAACAATTAACATGAAAAGGGACCATAGAATACTTTGAATATCAGATAAAATTGTATTTTTATCAATTTTTTGTTTATTTAATTAATTTCAAATAAGTCGTATCTTGTTCAAACCGATAAATAGAGTTGACGTCATAGTTGAAGTAGCTAGTAGAAAACCAAAATAACGAGTTAGAGTAAGCATGAAATCTCATTTTAACTTACATATGATTTAATATGATTTTTGGAAGAGTAGACATACATATGTTTATGTGGCACTCTAAAGTTGGCGAGAGTTGGAGCCAGAGCCAGGCCACTACCAACTGGATGTTGGTCCTTATGTGACGCCCCAAGCCACACTAGAGAGATTACTCAAAATAAAACCACGGAAGAAAGATTAAACAAACAAGTTACAGGAAAATACTGAAAATTAAAATCATTTTCATAAAACTGTCAAAAAGCAAAAGCCTTTACATACGAGTCCTTTCACGTCACAAGCACTTATTGTGTGTGCCATAAACCTGTTATAAGAAAATCTATTCCAGAACATATATACATATATCCACCACAGTTATGCACAAAAAAAGTAGCACACAAGTCAACCATATATTGAAGCACGTCTACAAACATCCCCAAAGACCCGAGTGTACAAGGACAACTCTAGGACTCTAAGACATCTAGCATCACTTCCAACCTTGTCAGCTACTATCTTTCTTTCTACTTCTCAAGCTCGACTGCACGATCTTTGCCTCCTCGTGCACGTCCACCTAAAAAGAATGTGAGAAACCCACGGGGTAAGATTCCAAATCTCAACAGGAGTTATAAATCTCCACCAATTCTACTATTAACACAAAAGAGATGATTGAAGCAAGCAGTAAAGTTACGATCATGATACGTAGGTAATCATTAATAATAGAGCAAGCAATTACTATTGGATTATGAAACATCATAACATTATAAAAGGAATATGAAGAACAAGTATATTTTCTACCAACAAGACTGTATAAAATCAAGTAGGGCCTCATCCAATGTTTTCGCATTTGGTTCTCTACAAGTATACTACACGGCAGTTTACATATTTTATTTGCCCTGAGGATTTGGGTCTTACCACCCCAAATCCAACCGACCACTACTAAGTCGAAATCGGTGCCATACCAGGTCTAGTGGAAGAGCCAAAATCCAAGACCTCACCAAACCTCATGGTCAGTACACAAGTGAATCTTGTAGTGACATCATCAGTCATACTGCTACCAGTGACATATAGTCTAGTTGTACAAACCTAGCCCGCCTTAGTACAGGTCACGACGCTAGGGAAACTAAGCTATGGCCCACAACCGCACTCTTCCCATGGTATGGCCTGCAGTCTATCCTATATTACATACCACTGAGCTACGACCCGATACCACACTCTTACCAGGGCATGACCCGCAACCAATCATGTATCACATATCGTGGATGTAATGGGATATGTGTCCTCACCATTGCATATTAAAAAATATGCGCTCTGAGTTAAACTCGTTTCACCATCCAGTAGATGTTGACATTGAATGGATCTATGACACATGGCAAGCTACATGATTAGGTTCTACTTGAATAGTTAGGTCATTTAAGTTCCTTTTAGCATCAATCAAGTTACAACATATAAATTTTAAACAAGTTCTACCAAGATAAGGGCATAACACATTAGAAAAAAATATTTGAGCATATACGGTGTGATCTCATCACATTAACACTTGATGCTTGACATTCATCATATTTTTCATCTCAAGGACCACATACTTTGAGGTAGCAACCCCTCATCTCATTACTGAGAAAACTATCACCTCATATTAAGCAATAACCCATCATTAGGTCATAAGACCATTTACCTCCTCTTTCTGTGATACCAACATCACACATGCCTCATAAGGCCCACTCAATCATATCATAAACACCATCTCTCTTACCTAGCTATGCTTATCAACTAGTATTACCTGCATGGTTAGAGCTTGTAATAAGAAGGACAATACTTCATTATCACTACCATTTCATAAAGATTCATGTCATTCACACTACATAATTAGGGTTAGGGTTCTCTTTAACCAATTATGGTTTACAGGGTGGGATCAACAATCAACCTCAATTCATCACTTCCATTATCACTATAGGATATGTTATGAGATTATAGGCTATAGAAAACAACACTCCCTTGTTGCTCATATAAGCATCTCATAGGGTATTGTATCATACCATATAACCCATCATCGTCATGATGTATCATGACTACCATTACAAGGTATCGATTTCATATGGCTAGAGGGATCCCGATTTATCATATACATGTATTGGTCTGACCACACCAAGGTGTGTCGGGCAAGCTCATGTAGGGATATCAGTTTAGCATCAGTCCAAGCATGTCGAGTTGGGTACACTTGAGGTGTATCGGTTTAGCACTCACAGTGTCAGGTTGATGCTTGACATTGAGTGTCGACTTGTCACCAGCATAACATGTTGACCACCTCTATGCAAGGCATAAGGGGTTAACCTCCCCAAGATGTGTCGGTTTATCCCTACATGAATGTGTTCCGGGTTAGATATATGTATCGGCCATGCCATACTCTAGTGTGTCAACCAAGGTTCAAAGGAGTGTGTCGCCCATCATGCTTGTGACGAGTTAGAGGTGTGACAGGTTGTTAGGGTTAGGGTATTGTCATGTCAGCCTCTTAATCAACCAAGGGCGTCATTGTTTAGCACTCAAAGCATACCAGCTCACAAGACATCATCCTGGTCATGACAAGTTAGCATCCTCAACCTATTGATCTAAGGTGTCGGTTAACAAGCATGTCAATTTAGCTCCTCTAGAGTATGTCAGGTTAGCCCCATCAAAGCATATCAGTTTAGCATTCCCATGTGTGTCAACTTGTTACATGATGTGTTGGTTTAAGCATCATAAGTCATGACGAGCACTCACCACTTAGTGTATGTTTCGACTTGTCATCTTCGACCTTAGGATGTCGGCCACTAGTTAATCTATTTTCATGGCAAGAAGGTGCAAGATATGGATAGAAAATTAATGATATTCCTTCTTCAAAATGGTTCTCAAGACCATCATAAACTACTAACATATAGGAGATGAATAATTTAGAGATGAGAAACAATATAGGCACATGAAAGAGTGAAAATAACAAAGAAGGCTAAGAGTTATATAACCCACCTCAAGGATCACCACCAAGATCCAAGCTCTAAGGTCAAGATTCATGCTCATGAGCTTAGGGTTGAAGATGACCCTCCACTTGATCAACACAACACCTCCAAGGAATAAGATGAGACCAAGGTTAAGATAGCTCGAGATGAAAAGGAGGTTTCCATGATCCATGGCCGAGAAGAAGAAGAGATCTAGGAAACATAGCTTACCAAGGTAGAAGATGAAAGGTGATTGAGGAACACAACAAGCTTGGAACTCATCCTCCAAGCTCCAAGAGAACCTCTCTATCTCCAAAAGCTTCTCAAGGAGAGAAAGCAAGAATGGCCAAAAGGATCTTCTTGCATGGAGAGGAAGAAGATTATATACTATGGGGATGGGAGAGAGATCATGGGAAAGGTGTCATCACCTTAGGAGCCTAGGTGACACTTGTCCACAAAGAAGGGGCCACATGAAACAACATGCAAGACATGGTGATATGATCTAGGTTAGATCTCACCCTCTTGGTCTCTTACTAAGATCATGGCCTTATAACCTGATATGTCATAACCCTACACACTCACAAACCAATATGTCATAACCCTACACAAACTGATATGCCATAATTGTACACACTCACAAACTGATACACAACCTCTCTAGGGCTCTCTTACCCGAGATAACACATCTAAGAGAAAAACACATATCACTCATGTGTTCAAAACATCACCAAGGATGTTACCTCATAACCAAGACCCAAACAAGGTGCCCATCTCTCTCCTCTATATGATGCCAAGAGAGAGAAGGAACACTCTAGAGGTGGAAAACTTGCATATTAACCCCTACTCTGGGTGAATTACAATTTGCACCAAAACCACACCACAAAACACAAACATCATCCAAACAAGCTCAAACATGAAACTTAAGATTTCTACAGGCCCTAATTACATCTCAGATGATTAGAGCATACTTTTAAACAACAAACTCATGCAAAACAAACGTGTTTATCCTAAAATGTGGGTCAGGGTCCTTACAAGCCATAAACCCCTAACATTGATTTTACCCCCAAAATCCTAAGAGAAAGGGGGGGGTACTTCCTCCTCATCTCTTCTTCGAGCTCTCACGTGGCTTCCTCAACACCATGATGATGCCAAAGAACTTTCACAAGCACTGGGTCCTTCCTCTTCAACTTCTGTACTCTTCAGTCAAGTATCAACAATGGGCCTTCCACATAGGTCATATCCTCATCAAGCTCTACCTCCACAGGCTACAACACTAACTATGTATCTGGATGGCACTTCCTCAACATATTGAAACATTGGATGCAACATGTGCAACTCAGGTGGCAACTCCAACCTATAGGCCACCTTCCCAACACATGCCGCCACTGGGTAAGGTCCCATAAACCTAGGAGCCAGCTTACCCTTCTTCCCAAACCTCAATACACCATTCCAAGGAGAGAATTTCAAATATACATTGTCTCCCACTTGGAACTTCAAGGGTCTACAATGGTTATTTGCATATGACTTCTGTCTGTCATGTTCTACCTTCAACTATTGTTGTATTACCTTGATCTTCTCTATTGTCTGTTGTACAAGTTCAGGACCAAGAAGCTGATACTCACCTATCTCATACCAACACAACAGAGATCTGTAACATCTCCCATACAACGCCTCATAAGGTGGCATGTCGATGCTAATCTGATAGCTATTATTGTAGGCGAACTCTATCAAACTGAGGTGTATGTCTGAACTTCCTAAAAACTAAAGAATACATGCTCTCAATAGATCCTCCAAGATTTGAATGGTCCTCTCAGATTGACCATTTGTAAGTTGGTGGAAAGTAGTGCTAAACTTTAACTGCATACCAAAATCTGTGTGCATTCGTTCCTAAAAGTGACTCGTGAATTGGGGACCTCTACAGACACGATAGTTGCTGGAACACCATGCAAACACACTATCTCATCCACATAGATCTGGGCAAGCTTCTTTGTTGTGAATGTCATCTTCATGGGAAGGAAATGGGCTGACTTGGTCAATCTGTCAATGATCACCCAGATGTAATCATGACCTTTGGATATCCTAGGCAGACCAACCATAAAGTCCATAGTCACATGATTCCATTTCCACTATGGTATATGCAACGGTTGCAACGTCCTTATAGGCTTCTGATGCTCATCTTTAACATGCTAACATACATCACATCTCACAACAAACTCAACCACGTCCTTCTTCAAGCTTGGCCACCAATATATATCCTTCAGGTTATGATACATCTTGGTGCTACCTAGGTGCATAGAATACATAGATGAGTGAGCCTCTTCTAGCACCATCTTTCTTAGATCATCAGCATCAGAAACCACAACTCTGCCATCGTAACAAACTATCCCATCGTCTGACTCATGGAAACCAACCATGCTTCTCTCTGCCAAACTCTAATCTAATACGTTATATCACGATACCAATATGTTGTTCCTCTTGATCTACTATCTTAGCATGGGATTCACCTATAATTGTGCCAACAGACCTGCTAGCAAGGAAAATTCCAACTTAACATTCATCTGACGTAAGGAAACCAACATGTCTCATTTGTGACACACTGAAGAACTCAACTAGGATCTATCCATAGGCGAAGATGAAGACTTCCTACTCAACACATCTACCACAACATTCGCCTTTCATGAATGATAATCAATTGTGCACTCTTAGACTTTGATTAAGTCCATCCAGCGACGTTGTCTCATATTCAACTCTTGTTGTGAAAAGATGTACTTCAGGTTCTTGTGATCCGTGAAGATCTGACACTTCTCCCCATATAGGTAGTGCCTCCAAATCTTCAAAACATGAACTATAACAACTAACTCCAGATGATGGGTCAAGTAATTTTCCTCATGTTTCTTAAGCTATCAGGAAGCAAAAGAAACCACTTGCCTTTCCTGCATCAGCACACAACCCAAGCCATTCCTGGATGCATCACAAAAGACTATGTATCCTTTTCCTTACTTATGAAAGACCAGAACTGATGCACTTGTCAACTTATCCTTCAACGTCTAAAAAGAACATTGGCATCTATCATCCCAAATGAATGTCATATCCTTCCTTCTCAACTTTGTTAGAGGTAAAGTGATAGAGATGAAGTCCTTGATGAACATCCTATAATAGCATGCCAAACCTAGAAAATTGCACACTTCTATTAGCGTATTTGGCTTCTCCCACTCTGTTAACAACTCCACTTTCTTGAGATCCACACGTACTCCCTCGGAAGATATAACATGCCCCAAGAAATCTACCTTCTTCAACCAAAACTCGGACTTGCTAAACTTGGCATAAAGTTGATGTTGTCTCAGCAAAGTCAACGCCTGACGAAGATGTTGTTCATGTTGTTGATTGTCACGACTATATATCAAGATGGCATCTATGAAGACCACCACAAACTGATCAAGAAACGGCCAAAACACTCTATTCGTCAAATCCATGAATGTTTCTGGTACATTGGTCAGCCCAAATGACATGACCACAAACTTGTAGTGAGCTTACCTCATCCTAAAAGCCAACTTAGGTATGTCATCCTCCTTGATCCTCAACTAGTGATATCTTGACCTTAGGTCTATCTTTGAGAACATTGTCGCGTCATGCAAATGATCAAATAGGTCATCTATCCTCAGCAAGGGATACTTATTCTTTATCATCACCTTTTCATCTGTTTGTAGTCTATGCATAGCCTCATAGACCCATCCTTCTTTTTTACGAACATCACTGGGGCACCCCATGGTGACCAACTCGGCATGATGAAACATTTCTGAAGTAGTTCTTGCAACTGTCTCTTCAACTCTACCATCTCGGTTGGAGCCAACCTGTACGGTGTCTGGGCTATCAGTTGCATTTTGGGGACCAGATTGATCCCAAAATCAATCTCTCAGTGTCGGGGAACACCTAGAAACTCTTTAGGAACATCCTCAAACTCTTTGACAACTAACACCTCTTGAATACTAGGACTCCTTACCTCAGTATCCAGCACATGCACCAAGAACGCCTCACAAGCCTATCTCAGAAGCTTCCATGCCACCATGTCCGATACCAGACACATCGGAAGAATCTTCTTATCTCCTTGGAAGATCCACATTTCACCATCTTCTATAAACATCGTCTGCTTGGAACTACAATCCAAGACCACTCTATACCTCTCCAAGGTGTCCATTCCAAGGGATTACATTGAATCCATACATGTCAAGTGGTATGAGATCCACTTGAATGATGTGCACTGAAAAAGAGAGGATACAGGAAGGACACACCTCATGCAACACTGCAGAACCGACTAATGAGGTTTCTAACCACAAGCTATTCTTTTTATGACTAATAGGAAAAAGACAACTATCAAGCACTTCATGAGCGATAAAAGAGTGTATTGCACCTGGGTCAACCAAAATAGATACAAAGCAAGAACAAGACAAATCAGAATGAAAAAAACTCCATCTGACCTGTCACTACTTATGGGTTGACCACTACCTCCAGCTGACTCATAGCATAGAATTTAGTTGTTTCTTGTTGTTGCCCCTATCCTATACTTCCCATAGTAGACAATGTGACATGTATGCTTGGCCACATCCTTGTCCTCCTGTGCTATTGTTTTTCTACCTCTGTGAGCCCTACTGGCTCTACCTCGGTTGCTGGGTCACTTCATCATACCTCACTGGACACGCTCACCTCAGGTGTCCGGTTACACCCCGATCTCACAATTACCATTAATCATGAGATTAGGGCATAAATTGAATATTTAACATAATACAAAGATCACCCCTAACTTTTTCTTCTTTTTCAAACTCTTTGTTTTCTCGCATTGAACCACATAAACTAACTTTACAAGGGAATTTAAACATTGATTTCTCTAATATGATTTCAACAGTAAAAAATGCATCTATGAACATTCAGTATGTTTCTCATACTTGTAAGCACATTAGACTTGTTGATTCACATATATTGCTAAAAGAGGAATAATGGTATACATCATCATTTACAACTCTCTCTAATTTCTTTACAAGGACCTAGAGTGACAAGGACCGACTGAACTTAACTATACTCAGACTTAATTCTTGTGGCAGATCTATTCTGATGCAATGATATCTTCAATCCCCACGGTTTCCCTAAAATTTTTTAGTAGAGGGGTGAGCCTACTCGCTCAGTGAATGAGTAAAACAATAATGCAGTCTAAAGTACTGAATCATACATTTATCATTGTTGGATAATTGAAATAAAACAAGACAGTAATTTCAAATTAAAAGACTAGATATTCAAAAACTTACTAATAACATTGAAGCCTGCACCATTAGAAATAAACAAGTATGGAAATATAATCCTCACTATATTCAATATTACATTTAAAGAATAACTATTGTGAGAGTGAAATCAAATCTTTCTTAACTCTTCTTACTTATAAGAAACTCTTTAAAACTTATATTATCATATTTTAGCTTATGCCCTGATCATATGCAGTGTACTCTACATATCAAGACTCATAGAGAACTACGATCTCACCGCACAAGACTTAGCTGACACACTCGGGAATGCTAAGCATGACTACGTCGCCAGTCTGCAATAGGAAAATGGCTCTCTGGCCTCGACACACCTATTATGCCGTAAAAACTAGACTCCTCTAACCTGAGCACACAGGCAGAGAGTCAAGCCACCTATTGGCTTTACTGTACTCTAGTACCACCAGGATCTCTGGTTGATGTTGGATACTACATTATGTATTTTAAGGAGACTTCCACTAGAGCTTCGTCCCCCGTACCACCTGTTAGTACGTTCCGACCCCCGTATACTGGATACTGCCAGGGTCAGGTCATTTCATCCCTACAGCGCAAACCTCTCATAGGGAATCTACGGTGTTCATGGATCTTAAGTCTATTATTACTGTAACTTTGATTATATCTTTCTCTTAGACCGATCTCTTTTAACTTTGTATATTAATGACTACTCAGACTATTGAATTGAAATCACTGATGATACTGAACTGAATGCTTAACATATTGTTTACCCCTTTCTTAGGTTTTCTCCTTACTCATGAACATATAGCACTTCTCATGTATTCAAACATATATCATGTATACTAATATAAATATTCTCATTCAACATTCCTTAAAATCATTGCATGGCATCGATAACATACCTATCTAGGGCATGCCATATCTCTCCACTTGCAAAAGCATAACAACATATGCATTTCATGACAAGTATTTGAGTTAGAAAATTTGAATCTCATAAACAAAGCATGTATGCATATAAGATAATATTCAGATAAAATCCCATAATATCACATGAATCATTTCAATCAACCATTTACTACTAAATTAGATATGTATACTTGTAAAAGCATACTAGATTGGGTTTCCATCCTTGATTACTTGCTATTCATAGGATATGTATTATGAAAATTAGAAACTCTATTTGTCCATATATCAAATCAAAGAGATCAAACATGTAGAATTATATGCACTAGGAACATAAGTAAGATCATATAAGCATAAATCTGAATTTCAACTATAATGTTGTTCAAGCACCCAAATAACTTGAAAATTAAGATCTTTGGAAGATTCTTAATAAACTTATTATTTTGTAGTATTCAAGATACATGGATATCTATATCCATGTCATCGTATAAACATTTTCAGATCATAGTTGGGACATGAATTGAAATATTCTATAAACTGAATTCAAGAACAATTTTTTTCATTTATTGTCATCTAGGGAGAAATCAAGAATATAAATTAAAACCATCTAATTGAGTACAATTGACTAAAATATTCTTTTACCCACTCACCCTAAGATTTAAAACAGATTAAAAACGTAGCTCATCCTTAAAAATCTCGATCTCATATCAAATCCCTTGCAATTCACCTGATTCTTCTTCCTTTCAACTCGGAAACCCTAAAAATGAGGGATTATGAAGAAAGAGTGAGAAAAGGGAAAGTTTTGATACCATTTAGGATCAAATCAAAGGAGGGACGGAGTCTTGACATGTGAGAGATGATTCACCATTCAATTCTATGCAAAGAAGCTAAACTTACATGATTTCATTATTCCTTGGACTGCAAAACCCTAGGTCAGCATCTCCATCACTTTCTCCTCTCAAACCCTAACTCTCCCTCTCTCTCTAGAATTTAGTTTCTCTGGATTGAATCATGAATTGTGAGAGATCCTTGTGTGTTAGGTTGACCATATAGAGCAATTGAGATGCTTGGGTCACTTACACATTGACCCCTCACTATACCTTTTTCTTATTTTAGCTGAATTTTCTGTTATAAAAATATTACTGTAATTCGTCTACTGATAAGATCTAAATGCATCTAAAAATTATGAAAATTTTACATGTTGTTTATGATTGAGTTTCAGATCTGAAGTTAAAATTTAATATCATTTGGAGTTACCAATAAATAAATAAAAATCAAACACTACACTTCTAAAAAGCACTCTATCAGCATTTTGGTCGAAGTATAGTTCGACCGAGAACCATATTCAAATAACACTCAAATATTCTGAAATTTTTCTCCAATATGTATGATTGAGTTGTCCATATCATATCCCAAATTCAATTGAATACAAAATTTTTAGAAAATATGAAAAATCATTTACCACACTGCTATCCTGATCAAATTCCATATTCAAGTACTATGAAAACCCTAATTTTTTCCGATCAAGATTTACATTTCTCAAACCCTAATTCTTCAAACTAAAATCATAGTTAGAGTTTCTTCTTAGGTTTGAAACATCAAAATTGATCTACTATCATTAATCAAGTCTAAACGATGTTCAATCTAATCAAGCATGTAATCATTCAGATAAACCCTAGTTAACCAAATAAGCACAAATGTGGTCATTACAATTCTCACCCCCTTAATAAGTTTCATCCCCGAAACATAAATACACAAACAAAGTATATTGAAAGTTTATTTTAAGCTTCTGAAATCTTACATGTCATTACATTCTTGTATTTTATACTTGAATATAGTTTTCAGCATTAAGTCCTTTATTTCTTTTCTAATCACATGTTAAAACAGTTCTCAATAATAACAAACAAATTCTCTATGCCACAATCAATCATAGAGTAGACAGAGAAGCAACCATTTCAATATTTTCATACTCTTGAAGTGTTACCTCAACATTGATAATCTAATCCAAATATCTCAATTCATACGGCTCAATATGTACTATTGTTATGTATTACCTCTAAGTCACAAAAGAGAGTTCACCATGTTGTTTTGAATTTTTTACTATTATGCAACTCAAATAGCAAAGCAGCCCTGAGTTGGAAGACTAGATTCAACAACAATTGTACAATACTACTCACGGCATCCCCATTGCATCATGGATGCATAAGGTGAAGCATTACCATCACATTCCATACTACTCTCAAGTATGAACCCACACATAATTCAAGGTGTAACCATCAGGTTATAGCATACTAGGGTTTCAACAACAGTAACAAAGTACTCCATGATTGTATTAGTCATTCAAGGACTATTCATATCCAATTACCATCACTTAGTTATATTAAAGCTAGGTATAACAGGCTATACCTCATTAGGGTTACATATCAATTACATATGGTTATCATCCCTTCTATTCATATGAGTGAATAGGTAAGATTAACTTATTCAGGGTAACCCTTCATTTGTTCCATCATTATTCATCCCATATCACCATACCACAATTGTACAATACTAATATGGATTACTGGTATGAATGACTACAACTATCAGACACCTTTAATTAACATATTGCTTGCACATGTACATTGAAATCATACGTAGAACCAATTTACATCCCTTAGTATACCTTCAACAAATTATACTTCTAAAAACAAATTTGCATATTACTAAAAGCCATTGTTATCTCTTATCTCTCTCCTCATTCACTACTACTTACTTTTTACTACTTATCATTTTCATTTTAATCATGTAGATTAAACATCTCAAAAATTGAATCATACAAGGTATGAATAGATTATTCATCAATCTTGCTATCACTACAAGAATTTATTTCTTATCACACTTTACTCATGTTGTATTTCTCCTTTTGTTTCAAATTTATTTCTTATCCTTTGCTCTAAATCATTTCCATATTGTTCATCTACCTTTCATATTAACTACCTGTAAACCCTGGAGTACTATCAGTGCTAGTTTACTTCTCATAGTGCAAATCTCATGATCTTATTTTATAAAGAAGCTAGTATTCAAGGTCAAATCACTAGTGGCATCCCTTGAACTACTACAACTCTAAGCATTCTAGGGTTTGGTCCTTATCAGTAGCATGAGGTTATTGTGATGTGACCTTGCTCCCTTAATTTGAAATTCAAACTTTGGATCTCACAAGTTTTACTAAATTCTTCTGTATCTTATCGATTCAATTTCCTTTTTCTTACTTGGCCATTCAGATAGATTACATTCTCATTTACCCTGCTAGGGTTTCATCATCATATTGTGTGTCATTATTACATTCACTAGATGTCTCTACCACAGTGGTTATGCATCATATATGATTCATTTTCTTATCTCTTCATTCCCACATTTCCCTCATTAAGGAAGATATGAAAGAGAAGATGATTTTGAGACTTAGAATTCTTATCTTCAAACATTCATTAATACATTTCTCATATGTAGGTTTCATTAATTATCAACATCGATACTTGACTAATTAGCACTTTCTTGAATCTCGCAACCTCTTTCTTTTATAATCTATATTACTCCATTATGTTTCAAACCCTTCTTTACTTTCCATAATCCCCTTACCATATACTACTATTCCACATGTCATCTTTAACTTCTAGTTTTCTCTTATGATCATGTTGCTTCTTTTATGTGTATGATCATGTATACCATGTTACATATATTTCTTTTTATCCTTCTACTAATGTGAAGTTGAAATTCTAAATCAATAATCTCTCTACTAGTTTCACCTCATGTTTAATACATTACATATCCTTCATTTTGAATCAAACGGCTCATGCATGGGTGAAACATAGTTTCTCTTTCAATCAAGTTTTTTTTTCTTCCTGAATATAGTCACCCTTGTATGACTTATTCATTTATTTAGCTACACTTTTGTTCTTTTAGAAACTAGTTTGTTGTTCTATAGAGACTTAGAATCCAAAGGTAGTAAGGATGAATGTAATAAACGTATTAATAAAGGTATACATTCCATGCTCTTAATTATATCATAACCCTCATTCCTTAATCAAACTCATTATTTCCAACATTTCTCTTTGTTTCAACTAAGTTTCTTATTCTAGTAATATGATTTACATGCTCATCTAGTTCTCTTCACTTTAACTCTTCTGAAGACTCTTCACTTCTATGTACTTATTGTATACTTAACTCTTTTCTTCTATTTTCCCTTTGCTTTGGAGTACATAAAAACATTGTACTTGGTTACATAATCCATTCCTCATGATTGATTCTTACTATCTTGGCCCCTTACATACTTTTCTCATATCGTTTCCATATTTAATATTTAGAGTTTATATAATACTAATAATTAAACTTAATCTGAACCTTATGTCGTGTTCCTTTATTCCCAATTCAAGGTTTTTCATATGAGGCCCAAAAGTTGGATCTCAGATATCAGTTCCAACTGATTCTTAGTTATCCCAGTCTTTCCCTTATACTTCAAAATCTTAGGGTATATACGTTCATACTAGAATTTGGATCTAATCTATCCAGAATTTACTCTTGTTATGTTACTAATAGGAGTCATTAGATCCCAATAATGCATCCTGCCAGCCGAACCAGGCTGAATCTGTAGTCCTGAAGCCAAGAGCTACTCAAGATTACTCAACTCCTATTCATCTCAAATGTGTGGAAGAAAACTTATCCACTTAGGAAAGCTCATTCAAAGATCATTTCTAGTGTACTTGATACAAAGAATGTTATCAATAAATGCTACAACTACATAGTGTACAACAAATCTTAAAGACCCATATATATTTCAAAATACTGAATATCTGAATTCAAACATATAAGAGCTTTTCTATTCATCTCCAATAAAACAACAATATGAAATGTAAGTTCTATCTCATTTTATATTTATGCTCTTAATTCATGTTACTTATCTTGTTTCTAACCCTAATATTTCTAGGGTTCCTCTCTAGACCATCCTTCCACTGTATACCTGGCCAGGGTATACATGAAAGAATAGACAAAGTAGCTTGATATTGGTTGATCCAAGTACTCAGATACCGGGCCAGGATATCTAAATACTCAAATCCCCAGAGCTAACATCATAACAACTCCAATCTACCCCACTTATGACACTAACTTACTAACTTAATGGTCCCTGACAACTCAGCCTAATCACTGATACCAAATTGTTACACCCCTATCTCACAATTACCATTAATCATGATATTAGGGCATAAATTGAGGATTTAACGTAATACAAAGGTCACCCTTGACTTTTTTTTTTCAAACTCTTTGTTTTTTCGCATTGAACCACATAAACTAACTTTACAAGGGAATCTAAACATTGATTTCTCTAATCTGATTTCAATAGTAAAAAATGCATGTATAAACATTCATTTTGTTTCTCATACTTTTAAGAACATAAGACTTGTTGATTCGCATATATTGCTAAAAGAGGAATAATGTTATACATCATCATTTACAACTCTCTCTTATTTCTTTACAAGGACCTAGAGTGACAAGGACCGACTGAACTTAACTATACTCAGACTTAACTCTTGTGGCAGATCTACTCTGTTGCAATGATATCTTCAATTCCCACCATTTCCCTAAAAATTTTGAGTAGAGGGGTGAGCTGACTCGCTCAGTGAATGAGTAAAACAACAATGCAATCTAAAGTACTGAATCAGACATTTAACATTCTTGGATAATTGAAATAAAACAAGATAGTAATTTCAAATTAAAAGACTAGATATTAAAAAACTTACTAATAATATTAAAGCCTATATCATTAGAAATAAACAAGTATGGAAATATAATCCTCACTATATTCAATAATACATTTAAAGAACAACTATTGCGAGACTGAAATCAAATCTTTCTTAATTCTTCTTACTTATAAGAAACTCTTTAAAACTTATATTATCATATTTTAGCTTATTCCCTGATCATATGCAGTGTACTCTACATATGAAGACTCATAGCGAACTACGATCTCACCGTACAAGACTTAGCTGACACACTCGGGAATGCTAAGCCTGACTATGTCGCTGGTCTACAACAGGAAAATGGCTCTCTGGCCTCGGCACACCTATTATTCCGTAAAAACTGGACTCCTCCTCTAACCTGAGCACACAGGTGGAGATTCAAGCCACCTATTGACTTTACTGTACTCTAGCGCCACCAGGATCTTTGGTTGATGTTGGACACTACATTCTGTATTTTAAGGAGACTTCCACTAGGGCTTCGTCCCCCGTACCACATGTTAGTACATTCCAACCCCCGTATACTGGACATTGTCAGGGTTAGGTCATTTCATCCCTACGGCACAGACCTCTCATAGGGAATCTACGGTGTTCATGGCTCTTAAGTCTATTATTATTGTAACTTTGATTATATCTTTCTCTTAGATTGATCTCTTTTAACTCTATATATTAATGACTACTCGGACTATTGAATAGAAATCACTGATGATACTGAACTGAATGTTTAACATATTGTTTACCCCTTTCTTAGGGTTTCTCCTTACTCATACACTTATAGCACTTCTCATGTATTCAAACATATATCATGTATACTAATATCAATATTCTCATTCGACATTCCTCACATTTATGCATGGCATTGATAACATACCTATTTAGGGTATGTCATATCTCTCCACTTGCAATAGAATAACAACATATGCATTTCAAGACAAGTATTTGAGTTAGAAAATCCGAATCTCATAAATAAAGCATGTATGCATATAAGATAATATTCAGATAAAATCCCACAATATCACATGAATCATTTCAATCAGCCATTTACTACTAAATTAGATATGTATACTTGTAAAAGCATACTAGATTGGGTTTCCATCCTTGATTACTTGTTATTCGTAGGATATGTATTGTGAAAATTAGAAACTCTATTTTTCAATATATCAAATCAAAGATATCAAACATGTAGAATTATATGCACTAGGAACATTAGTAAGATCATATAAGCATAAATCTGAATTTCAGCTATAATGTTGTTCAAGAACCCGAATAACTTGAAAATTCAGATCTTTAGAAGATTCTCAATAAACTTCTTAATTTTGTAGTATTCAAGATACATGGATATCTATATCCATGTCATCATATAAACATTTTCATATCATAGTTGGAACATGAATTGAAGTATTCTATAAACTGAATTCAAGAACAGTTCTTTTCATTTATTATCATCTAGGGAGAAATTGAGAATATAAATTAAAACCATCTAATTGAGTACAATTGACTAAAATATTCTTTTACCCACTCAACCTAAGCTGTAAAATAGCTTTAAAATGCAGCTCATCCTTGAAAATCTCGATCTCATATTAAATCCCTAGCAATTCACCTAATTCTTCTTCCTTTCAACTTGGAAACCCTAAAAATGAGGGATTATGAAGAAAGAGTAAGAAAAGGGGAAGTTTTGATACTATTTTGGAGAAAATCAAAGGAGGGATGGAATATTGACATGTGAGAGAAGATTCACCATTAAAGTCTATGCAAAGAATCTAAACTTACATGAATTCATCATTCCTCGGACCGCAATACCCTAGGTCAGCATCTCCATCACCTTCTCCTCTCAAACCCTAACTCTCCCTCTCTCTCTCTAGGATTTCGTTTCTCTAGATTGAATCATGAATTATGAGATCTCCTTGTGTGTTAGGTTGACCATATAGAGAAATTGAGCTGCTTGGGTCAATTGCACATTGACCCCTCACTATACCTTTTTCTTATTTCAGCTGAATTTTCTGTCATAAAAATATTATTGTAATACATCTACTGATAAGATCTAGATGCATTCAAAAATTATGAAAATTTTACATGTTGTTTATGATTGAGTTTTAGATCTCCTGTTAAAATTTCAGATCATTTGGAGTTACCAATAAATAAATAAAAATAAAACACTACAGTGCTAAAAAGCGACCGAGAACCATATTCAAAGAACACTCACATATTCTGAAATTTTTTCCAATATGCATGATTGAGTTATCCATATCATATCTAAAATTCAATTAAATAAAAAAATTAGGAAATATGAAAAATCATTTACCACACTGCTACCCTGATCAAATTCCATATTCAAGTACTATCAAAACCCTATTTTTTTCCGATCAGGATTTACATTTCTCAAACCCTAATTCTTCAAACTAAAATCATAGTTAGAGTTTCTTCTTAGGTTTGAAACATCACAATTGATCTACTATCATTAATCAAGTCTAAAAGATGTTCAATCTAATCAAGCATGTAATCATTCAGATAAACCCTAGTTAACCAATTAAGCACAAATGTGGTCATTACAATTCTCACCCCCTTAAAAAGTTTCGTCCCCGAAACATAAATACACAAACAAAGTATATTCAAAGTTTATTTTAAGCTTCTGAAATCTTACATGTCATTACATTCTTGTATTTTATACTTGAATGTAGTTTTCAACGTTAAGTCCTTTATTTCTTTTCTAATCACATGTTAAAATAGTTCTCAATGATAACAAACAAATTCTCTATGCCACAATCAATCATAGAGTAGACAGAGAAGCAACCATTTCAATATTTTCATACTCTTGAAGTGTTACTTCAACATTGATAATCTGATCCAAATATCTCAATTCATACGGCTCAATATGTACTATTGTTATGTATTACCTCTAAGTCACAAAAGAGAGTTCACCATGTTGTTTTGAATTTTTTACTATTGTGCTACTCAAATAGCAAAGCAACCCTGAGTTGAAAGACTAGATTCAACAACAATTGTACAATACTACTCACGACATCCCCATTGCATCATGGATGCATAAGGTGAAGCATTACCATCACATTCCATACTATTCTCAAGTATGAACCCACACATAATTCAAGGTGTAACCATCAGGTTATAGCATACTAGCGTTTCAACAACAGTAACAAAGTACTCCATGATTGTATTAGTCATTCAAGGACTATTCATATCCAATTACCATCACTTATTTATATTAAAGCTAGGTATAACAGGCTATACCTCATTAGGGTTACATATCAATACCATATGGTTATCACCCCTTCCCTTCATATGAGTGAATAGGTAAGACTACCTTATTCAGGGTAACCCTTCATTTGTTCCATCATTATTCAACCCATATCACCATACCACAATTGTACAATACTAAGATGGATTATTGGTATGAATGACTACAACTATCAGACACCTTTAATTAACATATTGCTTGCACATGTACACTAAAATCATATGTCGAACCAATTTACATCCCTTAGTATACCTTTAACAAATTATACTTCTAAAAACAAATGCACATATTACTAAAAACCATTGTTATCTCTTATCTCTCCTCATTCACTACAACTTATTTTTTGCTACTTATCCTTCTCATTTTAATCATGTAGCTTTAACATCCTGAAAATTGAAACATACAAGGTATGAATATATTATTCGTCATTCTTTCTATCACTATAAGAATTTATTTCTTATCACAATTTACTCATGTTATATTTCTCCTTTTGTTTCAAGCACACTTGTTACATTTCAAATTTATTTCTTATCCTTTGCTCTAAATCATTTCCATATTGTTTATCTACCTTTCAGATTAACTACTTGTAAACCCTAGATTACTATCAGTGTTACTTTACTTCTCATAGTGCACATCTCATGATCTTATTTTATAGAGATGCTAGTTTTCAAGGTCAAATCACTAGTGACATCCCTTGAACTACTACAACTCTAAACATTCTAGGGTTTGGTCCTTATCAGTAGCATGACATTATTGTGATGTGACCTTGCTCCCTTCATTTGAAATTCAAACTTTGGTTCTCACAAGTTTTAATAAAGTCTTCTTTATCTTATCGATAGAATTTCCTTTCTCTTACTTAGCCATTCAGATAGATTACATTCTCAATTACCCTGCTAGGGTTTCATCATCATATTGTGTGTCATTATTACATTCACTAGATGTCTCTACCACAGTGGTTATGCATCATATATGATTCATTTTATTATCTCTTCATTCCCACATTGCCCTCATTAAGGAAGATATGAAAGAGAAGATTATTTTGAGACTTAGAATTCTTATCTTCAAACATTCATTAATACATTTCTCATATGTAGGTTTAATTCATTATCAACAAGGATACTTGACTAATTAGCACTTTCTTGAATCTCGCAACCTATTTCTTTTATAATCTATATTACTCCATTATGTTTCAAACCCTTCTTTACTTTCCATAATCCCCTTACCATATACTATTATTCCACATGTCATCTTTAACTTCTAGTTTTCTCTTATAATCATGTTGCTTCTTTTATGTGTATGATCATGTATACCATGTTACATATATTTCTGTTTATCCTTCTACTAATGTGAAATTGAAATTCTAAATCAATAATCTCTCTACTAGTTTCACCTCATGTTTAATACATTACATTTCCTTTGTTTTAAATCAAACAACTCATGCATGGGTGAAGCATAGTTTCTCTATCAATCAAGTTTTTTTTCCTTCCTGGATATAGTCTACCTTTGTATGACTTATTCATTTATTTAGATACACTTATGTTCTTCTTTTAGAAACTAGTTTGTTGTTCTATAGAGACTTAGAATCCAAAGGCAGTAAGGATGAATGTATTAAACTTATTAATAAAGGTATACATTCCATGCTCTTAATTATATCATAACCCTCATTCCTTAATCAAACTCATTATTTCCAACATTTCTCTTCGTTTCAACTAAGTTTCTTATCCTAGTTTTATGATCTACATGCTCATCTAGTTCTCTTCACTTTAACTCTTCTGAAGACTCTTCACTTCTATGTACTTATTGTATACTTAACTCTTTTCTTCTTTTTTCCCTTTGCTTTGGAGTACATAAAAACATTATACTCGGTTACATAATCCATTCCTCATGATTGATTCTTACTATCTTGGCCCCTTACATACTTTTCTCATATTTTTTCCATATTTCATATTTAGAGTTCATATAATACTATAATTAAACTTAATCTGAACCTTATGTCATGTTCCTTTATTCGCAATTAAGGGTTTCTCATATGAGGACCCAAAGTTGGATCTCAGATATCAGTTCCAATTGATTCTTAGTTATCCCAATCTTTCCCTTATACATCAAAATCTTAGGGTATATACGTTCATACTAGAATTTGGATCTAATCTATCCAGAATTTACGCTTGTTATGTTACTAATAGGAGTCATTGAATCCCAATAATGCATCCTGCCAGCCAGACCAGACCAAACCTACAGTCCAAAAGCCAAGAGCTACTCAGGATTACTCAACTCCTATTCATCTTGAATGTGTGGAAGAAAACTTATCCACTTAGGAAAGCTCATTCAAAGATCATTTCTAGTGTACTTGATACAAAGAATGTTATCAATAAATGCTACAACTGCCTAGTGTACAACAAATCTTAAAGACCGATATATATTTCAAAATACTGAATATATGAATTGAAACATATAAGAGGTTTTCTACTCATCTCCAATAAAACAACAATATGAAATGAAAGTTCTATCTCATTTTATATTTATGCTCTTAATTCATGTTACTTATCTTGTTTCTAACCCTAATATTTCTAGGGTTCCTCTGTAGACCATCCTTCCACTGTATACCTGGCTAGGGTATACATGAAAGAATAGATAGAGCAGCTTGATACTGGTTGATCCAAGTACTCAGATACCGGGCCAGGATATCCAAATACTCAAATCCCCAGAGCTAACATCATAACAACTCCAATCTACCACACTTATGACTCTAACTTACTAACTTAATGGTCCCTGACAACTCAGCCTAATCTCTGATACCAAATTGTTACACCCTGATCTTACAATTACCATTAACCATGAGATTAGGGCATAAATTGAGGATTTAACGTAATACAAAGGTCACCCTTAACTTTTTCTTCTTTTTCAAACTCTTTGTTTTCTCACATTTAATAACATAAACTAACTTTACAAGGGAATCAAAACATTGATTTCTCTAATATGATTTCAACAGTAAAAAATGCATGTATGAACATTCATTATGTTTCTCATACTTTTAAGCACATAAGACTTGCTAATTCGCATATATTGCTAAAAGAGGAATAATGTTATACATCATCATTTACAATTCTCTGTTATTTCTTTACAAGGACCTAGAGTGACAAGGTCCTACTGAACTTAACTATACTCAGACTTAACTCTTGTGGCAGATCTACTCTGATGCAATGATATCTTCAATCCCCACCGTTTCCCTAAAAAATTGGAGTAGAGGGGCGAGCCTACTCGCTCAGTGAATGAGTAAAACAATAATGAAATCTAAAGTACTGAATCAAACATTTATCATTCTTGGATAATTGAAATAAAACAAGATAGTAATTTCAAATTAAAAGACTAGATATTCAAAAACTTACTAATAACATTGAAGCCTACATCATTAGAAATAAACAAGTATGGAAATATAATCCTCACTATATTCAATATTACATTTAAAGAACAACTGTTGTGAGACTGAAATCAAATCTTTCTTAACTCTTCTTACTTATAAGAAACTCTTTAAAACTTATATTATCATATTTTAGCTTATGCCATGATCATATGCAGTGTACTCTACATATGAAGACTCGTAGCGAACTATGATCTCACCATACAAGACTTAGCTGACACACCCAGGAATGCTAAGCCTGACTATGTCGCTTGTTTGCAACAAGAAAATGGCTCTCTGGCCTCGGCACACCTATTATGCCGTAAAAACTGGACTCCTCTAACCTAAGAACACAAATGGAGAGTTAAGCCACATATTGGCTTTACTATACTCTAGTGCCACCAAGATCTATGGTTGTTGTCGAACACTACATTCTATATTTTTAGGAGATTTCTACTAGGGCTTCGTCCCCCGTACCACCTATTACTACATTCCGACCCCCGTATACTGGACACTTTCAGGGTTAGGTCATTTCATCCCTACGGAACAAACCTCTCATAGGGAATCTACGGTGTTCAGGGCTCTTAAGTCTATTACTGTAACTTTGATTATATCTTTCTCTTAGACTGATCTCTTTTAACTCTATATATTAATGACTACTCGGACTATTGAATTGAAATCACTGATGATACTGAACCGAATGCTTAACATATTGTTTACCCCTTTCTTAGGGTTTCTCCTTACTCATGCACATATAGCACTTCTCATGTGTTCAAACATACATCATGTATACTAATATAAATATTCTCATTCAACATTCCTCACATTTATGCATGGCATCGATAACATACCTATCTAGGGCATGTCATATCTCTCCACTTGCAATAGAATAACAACATATGCATTTCATGACAAGTATTTGAGTTAGAAAATCTGAATCTCATAAACAAAGCATGTATGCATATAAGAAAATATTCAGATAAAATCCCACAATATCACATGAATCATTTTAATCAGCCATTTACTACTAAATTAGATATGTATACTTGTAAAAGCATACTAGATTGGGTTTCCATCCTTGATTACTTGCTATTCATAGGATAGGTATTGTGAAAATCAGAAACTCTATTTGTCCATATATCAAATCAAAGAGATCAAACATGTAGATGCACTCGGAACATAAGTAAGATCATATAAACATAAATCTGAATTTCAGCTATAATGTTGTTCAAGCACCCAAATAACTTGAAAATTCAGATCTTCAGAAGATTCTCAATAAACTTCTTAATTATGTAGTATTCAAGATTCATGGATATCTATATCCATGTCATCATATAAACATTTTTAGATCATAGTTGGAACATGAATTGAAGTGTTCTATAAACTAAATTCAAGAACAGTACTTTTCATTTATTGTCATCTAGGGAGAAATTGAGAATATAAATTAAAACCATCTAATTGAGTACAATTGACTGAAATATTCTTTTACCCACTCACCCTAATCTATAAAATAGCTTAAAAACGCAGCTCATCCTTGAAAATCTCGATCTCATATCAAATCCCTAGCAATTCACCTGATTCCTCTTCCTTTCAACTCAGAAACCCTAAAAATGAGGGATTATGAAGAAAGAGTGAGAAAAGGGGAAGTTTTGATACCATTTTTGATCAAATCAGAGGAGGGACGAAATCTTGACATGTGAGAGAAGATTTCCCATTAAATTCTATGCAAAGAAGCTAAACTTACATGATTTCATCATTCCTCATACCGTAAAACCCTATGTCATATTCTCCATCACTTTCTCCTCTCAAACGCTAACTCTCCCTCTCTCTCTCTAGGATTTCGTTTTTGTAGATTGAATCACGAATTATGAGACCTCCTTGTGTGTTAGGTTGACCATATAGAGCAATTGAGCTGCTTGTGTCAATTGCACATTGACCCCTCACTATACCTTTTTCTTATTTCAGCTGAATTTTCTATCATAAAAATATTATTGTAATTTGTCTATTGATATGGTCTAAACACATCCAAAAATTATGAAAATTTTACATGTTGTTTATAATTGAGTTTTAAATCTCCAATTAAAGTTTTAGATCATTTTGAATTTCCAATAAATAATTAAAAATAAAACACTACACTACTAAAAATCACTCTGTCAGCATTTTGGTCGAAGTATAGTTTGACCGAGAACCATATTCAAAGAAAACTCAAATATTCTAAAAAATTTCTCCAATATGCAAGATTGAGTTTTCCATATCATATCCAAAATTCAATTAAATAAAAAAAATTAGAAAATATGAAAAATCATTTCCCACACTGCTATCTTGATCAAATTCCATATTCATGTACTATCAAAACCCTGATTTTTACCGATTAGGGTTTATATTTCTCAAACCCTAATTCTTCAAACTAAAATCATAATTAGAGTTTCTTCTTAGGTTTGAAACATCATAATTGATCTACTATCATTAATCAAGTCTAAACTATGTTCAATCTAATCAAGCATGTAATCATTCAGGTAAACTGTTGACCAATTAAGCACAAATGTGGTCATTACATGTCCTATTTGCCCACAATTATGGCAAGCTTGGTTCTCATACTGTGGCCTAGATGGCCTTATCACTGATACTGACATTGTGATGCAAGCTCGAGTAAGAGGAAATCTATGACCTCTAACCTTACTAGGTGACCATTGTGCCGGAGCACTGAAATTTTGTGATGTTGGCAGTGTGGAAAACCTCGGCTTCTCAAAGCCCCCTGACGACTGCCATGAAACTGTGCAAACCTATTCCTAATACTCGTCTCCCATTTCTCCATCATAGGCTGCTCTATCCTCTGAATAGACTCCACAAGCATGGCAAACCTTTCTCGATTCTCTAAAGTAGTGTTGGGGTAGACAACTCAGTGTTCAACCCCTTCTCAAAATGACAAATCTGCTCATCCTTCATAGCAGTCATGTGGGGACAGAACCTCAACAACTCCATAAACCTAGCCGTGTACTCATTGATCATCATGGATCCTTGTTAGATCCTCTCAAATTGGATGATCTTCTCATCAAGGCACATCTGAGGAAAGTATCGACTAACGAACTCATGTTGGAACATCTCCCAACTTATAGCCTCTCCTGGCATCTTCTCCTCCTCTATGGCCCACCAGTGGCCAACACTTCCCTTCAAAAGGTACACCGCATGCTTCACCTTATCTGCTTTGGGGATACTAAGGATCTTAAAGGATTTCTCAAGCTCGGTAAGCCGCAAATCATCATCTTCTGGATCAGTCATCCTAGAATATTCCAAAGCTCCAACCCGACGCAACTGCTCAAAAGTCTTCCCAGTACCCAAAGATTGAATATGGGGAAATGGTGCCTAGGCGGAGGTGCAGGCATCCTGTCCACCATATGCATCATAGTAGCCATAACCTACCCAAAAAGGGATTGCAAGGCATGATTTTCAATCATGCTGGGTCAAACTGGGGGACTTCAGGCACCCGATCTTCTCATGCTTGGTTCCTTGCACCACCACCTGGTGTAGCAACACTGCTTTCAACAATGTGTTTTTCATGTTCTCCAGACATCTTTAAGCTTTCTCTTCTTCTTCTACATAAGCAGAAGTCACTATAAGATAGAATGGAGGACACAAGAATAGACATAGACCCTAGTCCTAGGTCCTTGTAGACTCAGCGAACCTAAAGCTCTGATGACAAGCAATGGTGACACCCTACGCCACACAAGCGAGATTACTCAAAACAAAACTGTGGAAGAAAGATTAAATAAATAATTTACTGAAAAATACTGAAAATTAAAACCATTTTCATAAAACTGTCAAATAGAAAAAGCCTTTACATATGAGTCCTTTCATGTCACAATCACATACTTTGTGTGCCATCAACCTGTTACAAGAAAACATGTCCCATAACATATTTACTTATATCCACCATAGCTATGAACAAAAAAGGGGCACATAAGCCAACCATATATTGAAGAACGTTTACAAACATGCCCAAATACCTGAGTGTATGGGGATGACCCTACGACTCTAATGAAAAAAGACATCCAACATCACTTCCAACCTTGTCAGCTACTGTCTTTCTTGCTACTCCTCAACCTCGGCTGCACGATCTCTTCCTCCTCATGCACGTCCACCTAAAAGGATGTGGGAAACCCACAGGGTGAGATTCCAAATATCAATAGGAAATATAACTCTCCACCAACTCTATTATTAACACAGAAGAGATGATTAAAGCAAGCAGTAAAGGTACGACCATGATAAGCAGGTAATCATTATTAACAGAGTAAGCAATTACTATTGGATTATGAAACATCATAATATTATAAAAGGAATATGAATAACATGTATATTTTCTACCAACAAGATTGTACAAAACAAGTAAGACCTCATCCAATGTTTTCACATTTAGTTCTCTACAAGTATACCACATGGGTGTTTATGTATTTTATTTGCCCCAAGGATTTGGGTCGTACCACCCCAAATCCAACCGACCACTACTAAGTTGAAATCGGTGCCACACTAGGTCTAGTGGAAGAACTAGAATCCATGACCTTGCCAAACCACGTGGTCAGTACATGAGTGAATCATGTAGTGACATCATCAGTCAAACTGCTACCAGTGACATATAGTCCAGTTGTACAAACCTAGCCCGCCTTGGTACCAGTCACGATGTTAGTGAAACCGAGATATGGTCCACAGCCGCACTCTTCCCAGGGTATGGCCCATAGCCAATCTTGTATTATATATCACTTAGCTATGACCCGAAGCCTCACTCTTACTAGGATATGGCCCGCAGCCAATCCTATATCACATATCTTGGAAAGAAGGGGATATTCATCCTCACCCCACATATTCAAAAATATGCATTGAGTGTCGACTTGTCACCACCATAACATGTCGACCACCTCTATGCAAAGCACAAGGGGCTAACCTCACCAAGGTGTGTCAGTTTATCCCTACATGAACGTGTACTGGGATAGACATATGTATCGGCCATGCCATTCTCTAGTGTGTCGACCAAGGTTCCAAGTAATGTGTCATCCATCATGCTTGTGATGAGTTACAGGTGTGAGGGGTTGTTAGGGTTAGGACAATGTTATGTCGGCCTCTCAGGAGCCTAGGTGACACTTGTCCATGAAGAAGGGGCCACATACAACAAATGCAAGGCATGGTGATACGATCTAGGTTAGATCTCTCCCTCTTGGTCTCCTACCAAGAACATGGCGTTACAACCCGATATGCCATAATTTTACACACTCACAAACTGATATGACATAACCCTACACACCCAAAAATTGATATGCCATAACCCTACACACTCACAAACGAATATGCCATAACCCTACGCACTCACAAACTGATACACAGCCTCTCTAGGGCTCTCTAACCTGATATAACACATCTTAGAGCAAAACACATCTCACTCGTGTTCAAAACATCACCAAGGATGTTACCTCATAACCAAGACCCAACCAAGGTGCCCATCTCTCTCTCCTCTAGATGATGCCAAGAGAGAGAAGGAATACTCTACAGGTGGCAAACTTGCATTTCAACCCCTACTTTGGGTGAATTGCAATTTGCACCAAAACCACACTACAAAACACAAGAATCATCCAAACAAGCTCAAACATGAAACGTAAGCTTTCTACATTCCCTAATTACATCTCAGATGATTAGAGTAAGGTTATAAGAAACAAACTTAGGAAAAACAAATAGGGTTATCCCAAAAAGTGGGTCAGGGTCTTTACATCCTAGTCCACTCTGGCCAGTCAAACTTGAGGGAGACAAGAGGGAGAGAGAGAAGAGTAGGAAGGACCTTCTACTTCATTGGATGGATTTGGTCCAGTGCACTATTTGACCCAATGAAACGACTGCCAACCATCTTCTACATCTTGTTGGTTGATGTGGGTACCCTCACTACTGCTCACCCTAGTCTCTCCAGAAATGGGTGGAGCTTGGAGGGTTCAGCGTGAGAAGCACTGAGAAGTCACATCCCAAGTGTTCCTTGGCCACACAGACTTGCCCATGGTCCTAATCGTGAACAAGTGGTGTTGTAGGTGTTTGTTCAGGTGGTGTTTGTGATGGCGTCATAGGAAGAAAAATAGGCAGGAAAGAGGTGTTGAGGGAGTGACTGGGCATGAAAATAGGGGGGAAACAAAGACCAATCTCTTGCGGAGCTCAAGAGCTTAAAAATAGGGTGTGAGGTTCCCATTGTGGATGTGCCCATGGTGGCAAGCCATGGCTGGAGGGGTGACCCATACCCATCCTGACGCCCAAAATCCTAGAATAGATTAGGGAAATGGTCCCAAAGACCAAGGGAATAAGTATGGTGATGACTTGGGGAAAGAAGAAGCTTGAAAAGCCCTGATTGTCAGTGGTCGTGGACATGGCTAGCAACCTTAGCTGCTGACTCTGTCGTAAACTAGGGGATGACTCCCCAATCTATTGATTGGCAACTCGATCAGCCAACAGGGGGTCTCTCCCAGCCATTGTGTTGGTCACAACCCTATTGGGTGTGTGGGTGGGCCAGCCTAGCTAGGAGGAGAAAGGATGATGCCTAGTAAAGGGGGAAAAAGTGAATAAAAACTAAAAATCAAAGCAATTTGTTCTAGCCATAACTTTCATCTTGAAACTCTGATTTGGGTGAAATCTTCATAGTCAAATCATAAATGTTATCCTCTATCTATAAACAAGGATTAAGATTAAGAGAAGGATGTTTATTTGTCTCAAAAATTCAAATACATACTCTAAGTTAATGAAGCACTCAACCTTATATAATTGAGTTCAAAATTGCAAATGGATTTCATAACTCATTAATTGAGCAAAATGTAATTTCAAAACATTCAATGATTATGAGGAAGGTCATTTAATGAGATTGAGTTCATTATGAGTCAAGATGTGCATGGTTGGAGGAGACAGAAAAACTAGGATGTTACACCGTGGATCATATTGTATTTTAAAAAAGTTGTGAAAGTGTAGATATTAAGGACAAATTCATTTCATTCATCTTCTAAACAAGTTTGTTTAAAAGTTAAGAGGATAGAACATACATAAGATTTCCAAGAACAACATAAAAATAAGAAAATAATTAATTCAAAGTTACAAATATGTTGATGATCCCATGCAAGTAACATTGCATATTCATGGAAATATTAGTTGACGGCCCCCTTGGAAGTAGATTTTCCTATAATATATCCTAATTGCTAGTTTAAAAACTAATATTAGCATGGAGAATTTACCATTTTGATCTCCTATCACCCCACTATAAAACTATATCATTCTATTTCCTTAGAAAATTATATGTTGTCGTTCACATTATTTATATCCTACATCTAATCTCTTAGTTATTTTGAGGTCTATTTATGTGAGATTTTTTCAATGAATTATTATATGATGAAGATGTTTATTATACAAAAAAATGATATCAATGTTATTCCTTATTTTCCATATGCCTCAGTGAGTATATTTTTCATGTATCCTTCAAAATTTCCATCCAATTTTTAGTTCTTATACACATGTCTAGTGGTTTTCCCAAATATTTTCTTTTCTTAAAATTGTTATATATTTCATAGGTTGTGTTTATAGAACTTGTCATTGTTTTCAGATACTAGGTTATTATTTTCCTGCTTGGGATACTTCAAATACCCAATCCATTGTTTGCTTGTGGAGTAAAATTTGGAATTTTTGGCCTCTGTGTCTGGACTTGATTCTAAGTTGTATGACATTGGTACCCATAATATCAGATTGTAGTCTATCATGTAACTATTTTATGGTTTGATATGATTCCAATAAGGATATTTATTTATCTTTGTCATGTCTCAATTATATTAGGTAATGATAGACATCCATGTTGAATGTAGTGGGCATGGTTAAGGGATTAATTGAATTTGAATTGTATACACAATGGAATTTCATTGTATTTTATGAATTTGAAGTAAAAAAAGGTCCCCAAAAGTTGTCTTTGTTTTTCATACTTTTCTAATGTAGTTTTTTTCCTGAATGGTATTGCAACAAGTTATCTATTTTTAAAATCAATGAATTTCAAGATATAGGAGAACTTTATGAAAACCTATGTGTAGGTACGCGTACTAGGAGATTGGCCCTCATTTTTGTGATAGATGAATCCTTATCATTTTAACTCAATAAATTTTTAAAGTTTAATCCATATCAGTGACATTGTATTATTGATCCAATATCTCACCTATAAATAAAACTCTTAATGTGGGGGTGTAGGGACAACATTGATACCATCTACATGTTGTTATTGGTAACAACTCTTCTTGTAGAGTTCGGGCATGGATTTGATTCTACTATATCCACATACAAAGATTGTAGGGAATTTTTCATCACTACTAACAATATAGTGCCACATGATATTTCTCAATATATCGAGTTGGATACCAACATTTACATAGTATTTACCCT
Organism: Alisma plantago-aquatica; assembly: GCA_963693085.1. Taxonomy (NCBI): domain Eukaryota; kingdom Viridiplantae; phylum Streptophyta; class Magnoliopsida; order Alismatales; family Alismataceae; genus Alisma; species Alisma plantago-aquatica. The sequence goes on along the minus strand of OY856409.1, from coordinate 1,339,762,958 downwards.
AATATGAAGCTCAATATTGTAATAAATTATCATGTGAAAGGATTGACTTTACAACTATAATGAAATATTTGATTGTAGAAAAATGAAAATAAGGATAGAGAAACTTGGGTATCTAACTTTTACCATTAGAGGAAGAAGAGATGCATCCACCAGTTTGTTTGTCTTGACTATAAAAGCTAAGGGGATGGTAGCTAAGGGTTCTCAAACATACTTTGATATTTTAACTAAGTCATATTGTAAAGTACTCTTGATTTAGGAAATACATGTGGTTTGAGGAAATTCCGACGTGTTCCCAGAGAATTTATCAAGCATAACTCTGGAAAGAGAAATTGATTTATAACAAATCTAGATCTTGGAACTAACCCAATATATTAGACCCCATATGGAATAGCACCCCTTGAATTGCTTGAACTGAAAAGGAAGCTCCTTGAACTCCTAAACAAAGGGTTTATGACCTAGTACATACCCTAGGGAGCCCTTACACTCTTTGTTTAAAAGAAATAGGGAGCATGTCACATGAGTATTGATTACCGCATGTTGAACCAAGCTATAATTAACAACAAGTATCCCCTAACTATAATTGATGATCTTCTTTACCAATTAAAAAGCTACTGATTCTTTTCAAGATTGACCTGGGCTCTAGTTATCACCAGTGGAGAATCAAAAAGGATGATATTGAGAAAACCACATTTTGAACCCATTATGTCAATTATGAATTCTTGGTGATGCCATTTGGGTTGTCTAATTCACCCATAATATTTATGAACTTAATCAATAGTGTGTTTCAACCTTTCCTAGATGTCTTCATCATTGTCCTCATTCAAGTTAAACTCATTCACTCAAATAGAAGATAACAACATTGGGAACAACATTTGATAGTCCTCTATATTTTTAAAGAGCAGATTTTCTATGAGAAATCTCAAAATGCAATTTTTTTATTGATAGAGTCATGTTCCTCAGACACATGATCTATGTAGGAACTATTGATGTACATCCTACCAAAGTGGAAACAGTTCATGATTGGAAGGCATCCAAGTCACGAGTGGAAACTTGTTATATTCAGGGATTAGTCGGTTATTATTAGTGTGTAATTATGAATTTCTCAAGATCTCTCTTCCACTTACCAAGCTTACACAAAAGAACAAGATTTTTCTAATCCCACATCTGTGAGTCCAAATTTCAAGAACTCATGGAAAATGTTACTTATGATCTGGTTTTTACCCTACCCTCGGGAAATGATTTTTCTTTATCTTTGTTGATGCCTCCAAGATGGGCCTAGGGTGTGTTCTAGAACAAGATAATCATGTATAGACTTTTGTTTTTTGACAACTCAAGTCCAATGAGCTAAACTACTAGATACATGAATTGGAAGTTGTCGTTAACATCTATACTTTGAAAAACATGGGAACATTATCTATGCAAAGCTCCTTTTGATATCTTCACTGACCAAAAAAGTCAAAAATATCTCTTGAGTCATGAATAATTGAATCTTCATCAAAGACATTGGATGGAATACCTTAAGGACTGCAATTTCACCATAGTCTACTATTCGATATTGCTAATGTAGTTGCAGCTACTCTAATTCAAAGTGACCTACTTATGACGCTGGACTAGCCACCCAGTGGAGGAGACTAAAGGAGTTTCCTTGGTGGAACCCAAAAGCCTTGTTTGGGTGTACCACTTTTCTAGTATTAAGATCGTCCCTAACTTGCTTACTGAATTGATTGTAGCTTAGTTGGCCAGTACAACATTAGATTATATGAAGTCCCTCCTCAAATAGAATCAAACACATCTCTCTTTGGCCATTGATGGGTGAATCTTGTGCAAATAATGTATTTGGGTCCTCAAAGATTCAACATTGAAGGCACATGTGCTACAAAAAGGCCATGGATCCTAGTACATTGTACCTGTTGGGACCACTAAAATGTACAAATATCTTCAATGATACTTTTGGTGGCATTATATGAAATGGGGCATATCTCTTTCCATAGCCATCTACCTTACTTGTCTAATGGTGAAGGCATAATACATATGGTCGAGTGGTTTACTTTATCCCCATAAAATCCCTGAATGGAAATGGATTAGATTGTTGATGTGAGTCATTTGCACACAAAAATCACTAGAAACCTAGAGTTTAACATTTACAGTGGCAATTAACTCGCCTACAAGTGAACGAATTAATTGTTGTACTGAAAAGGGTCAAACCCATGAGACAACATGATTAAGAATTGTTTCAAACCTATAACTAAGAATAATATTTAAAAGCCATTTTTTGAGAGATATTGTATCTAAAATAGGGAATAAATATTGTATAAGAAAAACTAATTAAATTAATATTTAATTAAATTAATAAAAGTATTGGGGGCCTGCATAGTCATCCAAATCTAATTAAATCCTTATATTAAATATGTTAAATTAGGACCAAGTAGATTTTCATTCTTAAGGAACACAAATTTTGCAAGGATTGAATTCCACACAAACCTGAGATCTCAATGTTTGTGGTTCTTTTTCCAGTCATATAGTAGAACTCCATTAGTGATTTCTTTTAGAGTTCTACATGTTTCATCTAGTGTTCTAATCTTAAGACTTGTGATCTCCTTGTAGGGAAACATGGCTACATAATAGGCAGCGGAAACAAAAATTGTACTGCCATATTCCCCTAGTAATAGCAGATCGCATCAACAACTATATAATTGAAAGGATGGTTTCAAGGATATACTTGGTCTTGGAGCAAGTCCATCGGCAATCACCTTGTTGTGTTATGCACTTTTCTTCAAATCACACTCAAACAACGTCTGCAGTAGCTCCTGGTTGATCACAACGGACAACAATCTGACATTGTCCTCCTAGTGGGAATAACTCCTCACCTTCAGAGTAGTCCACATGAACAACCTAGAATTCCTATCATTTTAGAAGAACAGATATGAAGGAGTTTTCCTTCTATGTTGGTTTATTAGCATCAACTTTCTCTCCCACAATTGTTCTCCCTTGTTATCCCTCCCTTTATTGGATAGGAATTGCTTGAGTTCTCTCAGTTACCATAACTAAAGAAGACAACAATTGTCCTAGGCAATTGAGTTGTGTGTACAGGAAGCCTCCAGTACCCCTCTATTTATATGAGGGTCTGGGTTAGGGTTCCCTGTCTGTGTGGGAGTGGAAGGGACCAAAATTTCATGAACTTTCTCAACCTGTAAGCAACAAAACAATCGGTTTGTGGGTGAACCGACTGGTTGGCATGCGAGTCGATTGTTTCAACCCTTGACCGATCATTTCATCATGTTTCCTAATCACAATTGTATTGGCATTTCTAATCCAATTCATGCACAATATACCGACAAGGAGTGGCTCAAGTGGTCAAGCACAGTTTCTCTTCACAAAGGGACCCAGACATTCGGCCTCCATCACGGGTGTGGGAAAGGGGGAGAGAATGCCTCTCTTTATCCCAATTAATGCACAATATGACTTCGACACTAATCCTTGATGCAATCGTATTGATTCATGTACCGGGTGTCGCATCCCATGAGTTGGTCGACTAGCGACCTTGAGCCAATCGGTTCACTAAGTGAATGGGTTGGTTCATGCCTTGGTTCGTACAAAATTTATCCAATGCAAGTTCCAATCAACCTGACACTCCAAATGATTGGTTCAACATTAAATCAGTCAGTTCAGATTCCAAACAGTCAATTGTTATTTAAATTGAATACATAAATAGTTTAGTAATAAAGTTAAACATTATTTATAAACAAAGTCCTCTTCTAAGTGTATCCTAAGTGTGTAACCCTATAGGTTCCTATTTACGTTAGTAGTAAATGTCCATAACTAGTTTATGACATCGGAAGAAAAGAGTGGTATCTAGAAACACATCATTGTTACACAAGTAAATGGAAAGTTGGCGAACAACTTCAACCTACAATTTGTGATTGGTGTTCCAGTGTTTGTGTAGTTCCTTTGTTACTAATATCCAGATTGAACTTCAGGCATGGAATAGTGACCCTCTTCAAAATTCAATCTTGGTTCCTTGAACCAAAGCAGACAATCTGAGATACATGCAAGATTGACTCACATGTGCATTGCCACTCATTTCTCAGTCTCTCTAATCAAGTGGCCAGGATAACATACTCCTATACGAGGGACAAATTCCATCTACATCACTCACACTCATCCCCATGTTTCACAATGCATATAATCATCACCTTTATAGCAACCCTTATTCAAGGTTATGGTAGATGATGTCAAAGCACACTAAATGACACGTGATTAGTGTACTGACTTTAGGTCCAAGAACCACAATCACCACAACACTATAAGAGATTATTCTAACTACCAATTATGCTTTCCATCTATCACTGTTATGGTGGGTCTATAAGGTACATTTTTCTCTAACAATTACCTGTGTGTTTGGTTTGATGCTACATATCATGACTGATGAGATTCTTCCATCAACCAACACACACTCTAGTCTTTTGAATTATTATTGTCTATCATCCTTCCACTATAACATTTGATTAGGGACATAACAAAAATGTATATACTCTTTGCATATGTATGACCTCATTATTCTAGTCACCAACCCAAACACATATTTCATTGAGTAATATCATTCTCTAGTCATTTATTATGTTACTTCAATATCTCATAACTGAACAGAACAGAATAAATTGGAAGATTGCATTTATTGTTAAGAAAAAATGATATATCAACCACATGACTCCATCCAAGATCTCATCTGGATTTCCATGGGTTCATTCGACATTCTTAGCCTTGGGATCCATTAACTCTTCACCTAAAATTATAACCACAGGAATAGACTTGATCGAACTATAAAACAAGTGCATAGATATGAAGAAACACATTTAACAAATAAAATTATTAGAGTTTACATGAATTATAAAAGGAATAGGATAAGGAGGATACACCCCATGCCCCAATAAAAAGTTCTACTTGCTCATAGTAGAAACAAGCACAAAAGTACAAATAGGGATAAAAAGAGTCATGTTGATTGAGTCTACCAATAATAAGGTAGTCTTCATGAGGATGAGGCTAAATCCTTCTCTCCTTTCCTTGCTTTGTGCACCCAAGGGAGGCTTTGTGATGATTGTATATGAGATGGTTTGTGTTTGGCTTCACCCCTCCTTTTATAGGTAGGCAAGTGTCCTCAAAACCTAAATTCATGTCCTAGCAGAGACCGCAATGGCTGGGTCCTCAGTTCTAGTCAATCGGTTGGAGGCCCATTTGATGGGCTGGTGTGGATTGACACTCGAGTTTGTAGGCAGTTTCGTCAATCGGTTGGGTTCCAATTAGTCTATTGGGTGAGTTGGTTCTTGAACTTTTATGCAATCTAATTGATTGATTAGAGTCTAGTTGGTCGGTTGGGTGTCCAGTCGGTCAATTAGGATCCAATTGGTTGGGTGGTAGTTGGCTAGTTGGGATCCAATTGGTTGACTAGGAGGCCCGTCAATTAGTTGGGATCCAATTGGTTGACTGGGGTAAGTTAACTCTAGGACTTTTATGCAAGTCAATCGATGGGGTGGACTCAAATTAGTTGATTGGATGATGATTCAGTTGGTTGGGATCCAATTGTTCGATTGTGTGGCCAGTTGGTCAATTGGGATCCAATTTGTCGATTGGGCATCCAGTCAGTCGATTGGAGTCCAATTGGTTGACTCGTCGATCAGCTGGGTTGCCAATTGGTTGGTTGGGTGGTCAGTTGGTCAATTTGAGTCTAATTGGTCAATTGAGTGGCCATTTGGTCGATTGGAGTCTAATTTGTTGACCGTGTGACCGGTTAAATGGTTGGAATTTTGGGAGGCGGGGATATGCATTGAAGCCTCCTTCATTTTCAATTCCTAAAGTGTTTTAAGGGATTCTTGATTAATGGGGTGAAAAGTTACAATTGAGTTGTTTTCCTATATTAAATGAGAAAATCTAATTAGAACTCTAATTTAGGAGACAAAGAAAAACTAAAGAAATTAACTCCTAAAATTGAGAAATGACAACAAAATATTTTTAACGAATGATTTAATAGTTGTGATTAAAATGAATGGACATGAATTTATCAAATTACCCAAAACTTGAACGTTGACCATCCTCAACCAACATAGAATCACAAAAATTCACCAAATGATACTGAGAACCTTTCCTCCTTATTTGCTCAAATCACTTGTGTTCTTACCTACTTTCATGGCTAAATGATCCTGATTTCCTAAAATCATAAAACATAGTTATCTGCATTCCCTAATCAAAATTATTTTTCAACTTGTTTCACCTTCAATACCTACAACGACACATATGTCATATCCCATTTATTTTTGGTATTCCCACATATACTTCCTAGTCATGCACAAGAATGTGGTTTAGTGATTTACTAAACTGGGGGTATGAGGATTCCCCTAGATAGAAAATGAAGTGAAGGGAGATATGGAAGAAGGTAATATCTCCTCTATTCGGATCGAGATCATTTTATTTTCTTTGCTACAATTACATTGATTGTATTTTTTGTTTGCACATTGGTGTCTTTTCTTTATTGGTGGTACACCATTATTACATAGGAGGGGTGTGGAAGAAGAAGAAGTATAGGGAAAAAAGTGTGCCACTCTGAACTTGGAGTTTGGAACTATTTTGGGGTTTTTTATTTTATTCCCAAATAGAGGGTATGAATATGATAGATATAATGTAGAAAATGTTAAACTTGTGAATTTCCTATTTTAAATTCAGTGCATTGGGAGCAAGATAACATCAATTTAAGTCTTTCTACAACATCCAGAAATCAAGAAATTTCACGAGCTATTGCACAATTCAAGTAAAGACATGTTGTATTTGGTTCCTATTAATCCATTATGGATTGCACTCTTTTTGAATGAGTAGTTGTACTTAGGGTCCTATGTGATAGGGTGAGTTCTAACAATTATAGTTCATGAGTTTGTTACAAGAGAACTCGCTTCATTCAAGGGGTTCATTGATAAATATACATATAAGAAATAATTGACCGACCAGATAAAAGTCGTAGCATATGCAAGAAAAAAGAAACTATGAAAATTAAAATGGGTTATCATACAAATATCCTAGGTCATTCCAATAGGTCCTCCAATACAAATTCGACGACCCAAGACCCTAAATAGATAGAGAAGAAGATAATTCTAAACCATCTCTACATCGCTAAATGTCCAATTCAAGCTTGCCAAAGAAGAAAGGAAAATAACTTAGAGCAAAGTTCTTAGGTTATACATCATCACACTCTCGATGACCTCAAAGTTGAATATTCATCCGCAACACACTTGGATGATTGACAAATCTCTCAATTGGGAGTAGCTCCCTCATGATCTTGGTCACACCATTGAGATGCCTGCTTAGAACAAAGGCAAATCAGAGATCTTGTGAGACAAACACAAACTCTATAATGGAAGCTACCATGCCTACTACAGAACGCTTCATCCCCCAAATCATCACTTGAATCTAGCTCATCCATGATGGGGTTCTCTTCATACCAATTGTGAGCCACCATATGCACAAACATGGCAACAATGCCATGAGCTTTCCACAACAATTGAAATCAGCTCAATCAGATAATGGATTACCAATCAAATAATAAAATGACAAAATCCGCCAGATTGTCATCAAGAAATCTAGTTCATCTTCAACCTCTAGACCACAAAGAACGTTGGGAAGACAAAAACCATATTTCTCCATTGAGTACCAAAACGTCCACATGAAATTGAAATATGAGAGTTATACCTTCACAGAGATAGGTGTATTTGAAATCCACACTAAAACACCACCGAAGAAGTCAAAACAAATCCCCTCCTTCACCACAATATTTCCTCCTACAATGTTGCAGAGGAAGACTTGTATAATTTTCTGATCCAAAAATTTTAAGCTAAAAAATCAAAGCAGTCTGCCAACTTTCTTTCCTCTCTTCTCATTTCCATCGCCTCCCTATTTGCCCCAAGTTGGTCAACATTCAAGTTTATAAGGCTTGGCCACCATTGTTATTTATATTGTTCTAGGGCTATGTTTATCTCACATGCATGCAGGATGATGATAATTGATTATGGGTTATGCCCTAATCTCATGATATGTGGTTATGTGGCACAACTTTATTATTTTATTTATGGCAAGTATCTCTTTTAACATGTGATGGTGATTCTTTCCTTTTATGCCCGTATGGGTAGTTCATACCTTTTCATGGGAAGCCTTTTATACTTGATCTACCTTTTCCCTTATGTATATTGCTCAATTTCTTTTTAGCATGCACATACCAGCTTTTTGTTGATATCCTCTTTTCTTTTCCTTTTGTGGGGTATGCTTCCAACCCCAGGTGTTGGACTAGGAGAAGGAAATCAAGGAGGACCTGGGCCACAACAAGTGTAGCTGACTTCGTGGGAGACTTTGCTTAAAGTTGTTAGGTGATCCTCAACTAGTCCTATATATGTAGTTAGTTTTTCCTTTATGTCACCCTACATGGTGAAAGATTAGTATGATAAGAAGCTTTGTAATGGTTAGATACATCTTTAATTCCACTGCTACTTTGTGTTATGATACAATCATGTTGAATAAATTTGGTTCCATCCCTTTCAAGAAAAAGTTTTTGTTGGTGTGTTGTTTGTAGAAGTTTTTTAAAAAAAAGAGGAGAAATGGGAGGAGGTTCGGGCACCCTTCCCATTTCTTATTCACACATGAAGAAGAAGGACTAATATTGATATAATGGAAAATTAAACTTCGATTATTTTTTATATAAAGGAATGTTGTTAAAGTGTTCTCACCTTATTTCTACATCTCACTTATTTTAATTTTTCTAGACAATATAATTTATATTAATCTTAAATTGTTCAACATGCCCTTTCATAGCGTACATAATGCATTAGCATTAATTTTGTCTCTTTATCAAATTTTTAGTTGCAAAATGAAAATCCACTGCACTCAAACTCCAACCTCTAAAATTAAACACCAATGGGATATCTTTGAAATAGAAATGGTTATATGCCTCTATCTCGATATTATTATCTTGTTATCACTAATTTCTATTATTGCCTTTTCTTGTATATTGCTTGTGTGAAACTATGTACCATTCTAGGTATAGACTCCCTGATACTCTCACTTATGGTTGTTTAAACATTAGGACTGAGGATAGAGGTAATAAAAAGTTATGTGACAAATGGTATTAGATGCATACACATAGGTTTCTATGTATGTATATGGCATAACACATCATATGAACCTACGGAGAACCAAAATTCATAATGGTGATAAGGAAATGGGTATCATACTAAACACGGATGTTTTGCCTAGTAATCACCTCTTATTCGACTAGTGTGGTGGTTGAGGTCCCTCTACAGACCTACCTAACCAAATTGGATTGAAGGTTGGATTAGGTTTCTTCCCTTAAATTTTATAGAGACTTCTATGATCTCTTTTATTCCTTAAAGACTACTTAAGTCACCCACTTAGGTGGTGGTTAATCAGTTTTTCATCGCCTCATGCAATCCTTCTCTCAATACTATTCATCACATGATTTCTCAGCTTCAGGTAGTGAATGCATGGGGAAACTAAGATTCTTTTGAAATCATGAAAGTTGATTAAGATGATAATATCATGATATGTCCTTAAATTGAAAACCCTATTTTGCTCATTCAAATAACTCTTGAAGTAATGTATTCATGTGTAAAACCTTAGATCATGCAACTTAACTTTACTCTATCTGACTTCTATGCTTCCCATGTTTGAGGTAAATGACAAAATCCTTGATGTGGTGAAATAAGGTCGAAATCACATTGTATACCTCATGGTTAATGGGGTCCTTATTGATTAAACCTATGTTGTACCTATTTTGATCAAACCTTAAACATAACTAAGCATATCTCTCCTTATTGATAAGTGCCATGCCCTACTTGATATGACTATGCCTTTGGAACCATAGACATGATGTGGAAAGTTGTTACAAGAGGAAAACTCCCTATTGATTATTATGCCTACTTATAATGCCCAATTTTAAATCATATGGATCATATGAAGTCTTATCCGTACTCTATGATGATCTAACTCTTGGAGTGTCCTATTGTGATTGCACTGCATCTAGATATACCCATTTCCTTGATCTATGGAAGGAAGGGAGATATATTATGACCCCAATTTTGCAAAATCTTGAAATATGGTTGACCTATTATGACCTTGATCGTTAATCTCATGACTTCATGGTATATGAATTGATAATTGATACTCCTATTTTTATATGATCAATGTTTTGTACTATGAGATCTAATGTGCTATATTAGGGTGATAGTTGACATATGGCTCCCCTAACCTATGTCACATCCCTATTATCATTGCCTATAATATTTACCTTGATGATTATTTTGAGTCTTGAAAAGGCAACCCCTTCCACATGATTTTGATATCTTGACTTAAGTCTCCAATAGGTCAGGTCTATGATGATATTAATACTTGATCTTGAATCTTAATTTAATGTTGATCTCAAAATTTGATGTTGACTATAACTTGTATTTAAATTCCTAGAAAGACTATAGTCTATATCATTCTCCAACCTCAATACCATGATAATAAGATTGACAATAGATATCTTGAAATGTTGCTCAATTTTTTCTTGATTATTGAGTATGGATGAATGAACACCCCTAAGGTATAAATAGGAATCTAAACTATAGCTTAAAAAATCTTGGACCTATGACTTTTATGTTCAAACTTTGACTCTCATTATTGATTTTTGAAATCTTGACTCAGAATTATAGATCTTGACATTGATTTGATTCCTATAATCATCCTCTATAGATCTTGAGATCGCCCTCGATATATGATTGATGAGTTTCATATTCCCAAATCTTAAAAGACTTGAAATGATGATTGTGTTGATTCACAAAATTTATTACTTAGGGATGATCTCTCATGTGGACTAGGGTAGGACCTCCATTTATTTTAACTACAAAATTATGATATTTAAAAATGATATTTGTCTAAAATTGTCAAACTATGAAATTTTAGTCATGGATGCATAAACCCACATAGGACAATGTAGAGGCTAGAACCCTAAACATTGGGAATGAAAGTCATGATTTACTCTTAGTTAGAAAATCTCTAACTCTAAGAATTAAAATATTATCTCTCAAAATTGGTGATCTATATGATGACATCTTCAAATTGTGATTCATGTGAGGATGTTACTAATTCAAAGATGTATATGTATTGACCTTGATACTCAATTGCCCAATTTTTTAAAACAGATTAATCTTAAAGTAAAGATGATACCCTGATGAAATGTTATGATGACTGTGATATGGCATATGGGGCCCCAATGAAATTAGTGATGGATTTTATTAGTTTTAGGGACAACATTTCTTTTAAGGTGGGGAGGACTTGATAAACTAGATCTTTCTCTCTCCTCATACATGTTCTATAGACCATAGCCTACAAGATAGACCCATTTTGATCATGCCTTGTGACCTTACCCCAAGAATTTAGGATGGTATACAAGATAATGTAATGGATTTATATATATTATGTTCAAGATTTGTCAACATAGTATAATCAAACATGAGATAGTATTTATAGGAAAAATATCTCAATCAATTAACTAAGTATCCAAGCATTCACCTAGGAGCATACATACAAACAAGAAAACATCATAGTAGGGTCAAGATAGTGTACCTTGTGATTAGAGAGCATGTTATAATCCATGAGTAAGATTCTAGAGAAGGTCCAACTCAAAGAGGGACCTAATATGCAAAAATGCATAGAATGGGGTTTTAGATTAGTAGGGTTTTGATATTATAAACTTGAATCATGTCATGTGGATGTTCTCATAAATCTAGGTATCAAAAAGTTCAAGTACAGTCCTATCTTGTCAAACAAGTATGCATTGATTTAACATAGCACAAGTATTAACATTAAACTGTAAGTCTAGGTAAAACATCCACATTATGAGTGATAAAATATAAAGGTAATCTTTGATAAGTAAATAAAGACATGATATATATATTATCATCTATATTTGATCATGCAACATCACAATTAGTTAGATAAGATCCATTTCATTCAACATGGTCACATTTCCAAGTCATAAAAGCATTAAGTATATTGATTTGGGGAAATAGGGCTACAAGAAGAATAGATATACTAATTTGAAGTCTTAAGATACATTTCTAACATTAGAGCATGTTCTACCAAGGCTAGATTCTAGCAATCAAAACATGCATTAGAGTATGATAGGGGTCAACAGTGTGGAACAAGTAGTCAAAAGTATAAAAGATTGTGTTACATGTAATTTAGTGTAACAAGATATTATAGGGACTAATTTTAATGTGAACATAGAGATTTGAACATTAAGAATCAACTTTTAGCACAAGGATTAAAGATCCATTCCTATAAATATGTAACTCAACGTTTAAGGGCATACTAGTGTACAATATTAGATCTTTATGTCATTATAAATTTCTTATAGAAAAATTTCATGAGATCTTAGTTCAAAATGTCACACAACCACATAAAGTTTACTATTTTCAAAGTGATATAGTCTCATGATAGTAAATATGGCAAAGATTCCATCTCAATTAGGATACATAACACATGTACATAAAGGGGTTATTTCTAGGTCAAGATAGTTGTTGGAGGTACATCAAGAAAATTCAAGACATTATTCAAGTCCATAGTAGAGCATGTTACTAATTTAGAGATACTATCATGTTTAGGAGATTAAGAGATCAAGTTTGAGCACTTTGTAGCATTAACCTTATTCAAAAGCTTTGAAGCAAGCTTTTTTTGGTGGAAACCATAGAACTACAAGTTTATTTGGGTTTTAAAACCAATTTAAATGGATAGATCCATCAAGGGATCAAAAACCATATATTATATGGCATATATGGACAAATGTTGCACTTTATATCAAATTTATAAGATTTGAGTACAATGTTGGGAAAATATGGAATAAAACATTACATTTATTGTGTAATATTGTTTGTGGATGGGCGGCCCATCATGGACCTACCTGATCTAAGGGCCAATGCCTCACGGTTCCACCCTTGTGTGTGAAAGGCTTGGTCCATTTCTCATTGATTGGTTAAAGTGTGGTCGAGGGGGAGACAGAGGTGATGTGGAAGCTTCAAATTGGAATATATGTGTCCCTCATGAGTTGGATCATCCAATTTATGTTCATGAAGTTTCATGATCTAGGAACCCGCTCGCACAGTGTGCGACTCCCATAATGGAGTGGTTGTTGAAGTACCAGGTAAGCCAAGGCATTTGTCCTCAAATTGGATCATAGAGCAGTTGGTCAAGCCCAACCTGCTATCATGGAGATAGTGGTTATATTCCCTAAGGATGAGGAGGATTTGGGTGTGAAGCCCCAAGGAAGTCAATGTGCCTAGGGAAGAAGAACCAGTGAGAGGGAAGGCTTTAGGGTTGAAAGATGGATGGGAAGAGAGGAGAAATGTCAAGGAAGAATAAAGGAAGTTGAAGGAGGGTTCCATTATGTGTGAAATAGGGTAGAGATGGGGTTAGGTTAGGTCCAAGTGCCATGGCCTTCGAACATCGTATGAATCTAGGAGATGGTGCCTCAACTGTCCATTAGGGCTGAATCCATGGCCATAGGATCCAATGGTTGTAATGCATGGCCCAGGAAAAGGTGTGTTGTGATTGATCCATACAACATGATCTGAATTTCCCATGAGAAGGGGTGGGGAGTAGTGGGCCACGTGCTATGCATGGGTCTACACCCCAAAAGGGGGCCAGTCTAAGATTGAAATAAGGGATATTCTATGAAATATGTTTTTTTCTTGGATGTTCAAACAAGTATAACTCTCTTATTTTAGCTTGAAAATGAGAAAATTTAGTTGCATTGGAAATGTGAGAGAACCCTATACACATATAAATTATGTTGAGGGTAAGAAGAGACCCATATATAATATAAAATGAGGATGAGAGTGTATGGTGAATAATTGGGGTGTAACCCTTGTTTTATATCAAATTGTAAGTCAGCATTGGTCATGTGAACTCAAGATAAGATCAAAAAGCATCCAGACATACCAAACTATGAAAATGAGAGCTAGAGTGAGATATTAGTGTAAAGATGAAATAGATAGCACATGTTTAGGAGAGAGTAAAATCTAGGTTATCGTAGTTTGGTTTGGATTTAGGGTTAGAACTATCACTTAAGGTATGGTTTTAGGGTTAGAACCATAAGTAAATTTTGGTTCAATAGGTTCAAGTTAGATGAAATCATCTACAATCCCTTCTCAAGACCCATACCATTCCCTCCCATCTTACTGTAAAAATAGAGGAGATGAGAGTGAAGATGGGGGCTGATCTCCCTATATAGATAGTGATATTAGATGTTTAGAGGATCTATAAATAGAATATATGATCTTGGATCCAGTCCCTCACTTAAGAAGCATTTCATTTGAGATCTCCAAGGATATTTTTGTTGACTCAAGGTCAATTAGGTCAATGTTGACTCACGTCTAAATTGACTAAACCCTTGTTTTGATGATGACTAACCATTCCACATATTGGTGTCTAATGCTTCTACATTGAGTGATTTCAGATTAGGTTTAGACACACTCCAAATGCCCTAACTTGCGCATATCAAATTGGAGAAAAGACAAGTCAAAATAGCTACAAGTGTGCAATTTGGGATCTCTATGTAAATGACCTTAGAATTGCTTTGTAATCACTTGTAATGATTGTATGACTTGTAATTAAGCTTAGAAAAATTATTGGGACACAAAAATCCATCATTTGTATAGTCAAACGAAAATTCCAAAATACCCATAACAGGGATTTTGTCGGCCGAATTCCAAACTCGGCCGATCCATATATTCTGGAATTTTCTGGGCAATCGGCCGAGTTACCAACTCAGCCGATCCCTGTTCGGTCGAGTTTCTATGGTGGGAAACTCGGCCGATCCAATGATCGGTCCAAGTTGAAAGTCGACCGATCGGCCGAGTTTCTCCAAGGGAACTCGGTCGACAGTCTATCTTTCAGACTTGTCGCTTAGTGGTTCGGCCGAGTTGCCTTTATTGAAACTCGGCCGATCAGACTGTACTGGAATGCAGAAAAAGCTTTTCCAACCGTTGGAGACTTTGTTGGGACCCAAAATAGATCCGTTGCAACTTGTAAAACGGCTATTTTTCGTTCCTAAGTGTTCCCAAAGGCTAAGAGGCATCCCCAACTATAAATAGGACCCCTTGGGCTTCATTCCAAGGTTGAGCATTCATTGCAAACTCTTTGTGAGGTTCCTATTCTATAGTTGAGTGCTTCCTACAGCCTCCTCTCTCTCTCTAAGCTTAATCACTTGCTACATCCATTAGAGTGAGTAGGAAATCTGTAAGAGAGCTAGTCATATATGTATATCTTGTGAGGCTCTCACTTCCACCACCTCCCCATCTCTCATTTGCTATCTTGAAGATGAAGGTTCTCTCTCTTGTCCAAGAGAGGTGAAGAAGAACAAGGGAAGGAGTCCCTTGGTGAAGATCAAGGCTAAAGACTTGGAGCTAGAGTGGGTAAGTCCTTGGAGAAGGCAGAAGACTCAAGCTCAAGTGGGTAAGACCTTGGTGGAAAGCTTCTCCGAGTGAAGGTGAAGTCAAAGGCGGAAGATCCAAGAAGAGTGGGTAAATTCCTGCAAGGCCGAAGACTTGTGCAAGAGTGGGTAAGTCCTTGGAGAAGGCCGAAGACTCTTGCAAAGTGGGTTAGTCCTTGGTAAGGTTGAAGACTCTTTGTATTGGATAGGTAAGTCCTTTGTGGGTCATGTGTTGTATGTCTTATTAATGAATATAAGAGTGCAATTGTTTGAAGTCCTAGAGGTTGACCTCTCTAGGAAAGTGGACTGACACACTTCTAGTTTGAAGTGTGGAACCACTCTAAATACCTTGTCTACATCTGTATGTTCAATCTCTCTTATCCTTGCTATGCATGATTTAGTTGCACTCAAATTACCTATTTAGCAACCTTATCTTGCCATATAATTTGAAGGTTTAATGAGTTTTGTTTAAGTGCTTTCAGCTCTATTCACCCCCCTCTAGAGCATCTAAGTCACCCATCTAGGATCCAACAATTTTCACTGAGATTTGTGGCCACATTTTTCTCTCTTTTCCTATTTAGTCTAGAGCTAGAAGACAAGGCATAAACCATATCATTTTAATTTAAGGGTTGATCTGTGTATGACACACGAGAAGGGTCAGGTCAGGCTCTCATTATAAGTCTATGTGGCATTAAATGTCACAGTTGATTGATTAACCAATCAATGAAGGTCTAACTATGTGACTTAGTCTCACCATTCAAAACTAAAAACTCACTAATGATAATTCCAATGACCACCAAAATGCAACCACTACTTTGTCATCATTAAAACCTGGGTTTGAAAAAGTTGCATACATTAGGGGAGAATCTGTTTGGCAAATAGTACATTAAGGCATGCATACATGTAATACCCCATGTCAGACAAGTAATGCATTTGGCTACTAGGGAAGTCTAACTGATTTCAAATTCTAGGATCTTCTTTATTTCTCTATCATCTTGCATCATAAAATGTAGCAACAATTTTTTTAGTTTAATAACCTTCTCTTCATCATTGA
Source organism: Alisma plantago-aquatica (assembly GCA_963693085.1). Classification (NCBI taxonomy): domain Eukaryota; kingdom Viridiplantae; phylum Streptophyta; class Magnoliopsida; order Alismatales; family Alismataceae; genus Alisma; species Alisma plantago-aquatica. The sequence continues at coordinate 1,339,746,384 of OY856409.1, read as the reverse complement.
GTGCTCATATTCCAATGTAAAATTTAAAGAGTATCAAAATCACATATAACCCCATAAGGTATTCAAAAATTAGAAAGATCTTTCTATGATGTACTATCAAAAAAAGGATCACTATATGGATATTTAATTCATTGAACTAAAACACTCTTTACTTGATTCCCAAAATGGTACAATAGTAAAATATAAACAAATACATCTTATGTTCATAGGATTATGTTTAATAATCCATTTTCAATTACAACTTCTACATAGAAGGAGATGAATTTCCATGTCCTCGTCTTTCACCCTTAATTTTTTCCACAAAATCCAGATAAACTAGAAAAAAGGTTTGGATATAATTTTTCCATACTTTCTTAAAACATCCATTTGATATCATTTGCTACATAATTTGTGAACCCTAAATATCTCAATTCTCTTATTATTGAGCTGGCTCATCTTTTAATTAAAGATTCTCATAGGTATTTATGAATAGGTTAAACCACTCTAGAGTTCTGAAGGGTTCAACATTTCACACATGGACATGATCCTTCACATGGAGATTTAAACTAGATACATGCACCTTTATCATTCTTATATGTGTCATACCATCCCACTATGTTAGGTTAAGCCAAAAATTTCCTATGAATTGCCATCCCTCAATCAGTCTAGCTCAAGCTAGGTTTCTATGCCATCATTATTATGCAAGAGGAATGCAATCTTTCTTCATCTTATATTTTCTTTAAGGTTGACCTCAACAAAATCTTAGTAGCATCTCTCAAGGGTTAGGTCACTCAAACTAGGGTCTACCCAAGTCAAAATATCCACTCATGACTATATACTACCCAATTCTCTTGGGTACACTCGCTAGATTCTTATATTAGGGACCACAAACCCCAGTACAAGACTTTATCAACATACCTCCTTGAAGGTCTTGGGGCTCTTCCCTCACACAAAAGTAAGGTTCATCAACCATAAGTACCATACTCTTTCTATGAAAATGTATATATTGGATAGGTACCTTTAGGACATCTAAGGATTTAAACATCATAAACATGATGGTGGTCTAACTCTTCTATTTCTAGAGTAACTTACATTATGACTTTCATCGTATGTTACTTTATAATTTGTGGTTAGGATCTTTGGTCACAACCTCTAGTCTATTATGCTTGGATTTTTCCTTCTCAAGGTATATTCCTCTCTGGGGATGACTAACACAAGTCCTAACACTAGTTGTCCTCCACTATAAAGAGTCAATGTCTCATGTTGGTCATATTTCTTAGATCGATATGTGTTCACATACACATGTATTAAAAGGACAAGGATACACATGTATTAAAAGGACAAGGCATGTTACCATTGAGGACATATCCTCAAGATGGAATCACACATGTTTCTTGTTCTTTCAAGGGCATCCATATTATTTAAGGGTTAAATACTTACTATTAGGTTAATAACCCTTCTTAGATAGGTTTGGTTTTCTACAGATCATCATCAACAGTTACGGCAGTGATCACACACACATATATATATATATATATATATATGTATACATACATATAAACACACACACACAAACACATACATATATATACATACATACATATATATACATATATACATGTATGCACATATATATATATATATATAGTGAAGTTTGAAATGAAGACTTTCATAAGTATGGTTTCACATTCTAATTTATTGCACAGGATGTTAGCATTGTCATTTGGGTCTTCTTGAATCAAGGTTTATCCTTTAACTCTCCTTATAAGTTGGTTAGTAAAATCTCCATACATTTTGATCATATCATCCCTTTATTTTTAAATATAAATATATTTATGAATAATTTTGTGTATTAAATGTGAATAACTTTTCTCATACACATACATTAAGTTGAATTAAATATTTAGTTGTAGTCCAAATACAATGTTCATTGTATTTCAAGTGTAGAGATGGTAAGTCCACAAATAATTAATTTTTGGGATTTGATGGAGTCATGTTCAACGAGTGACTCCCCATATATGAACATTTTTCTAACTCCAAAGAGTTCACAAAATTCATTAATCCAATGGAAAGTGTGCTTTTGTTAGGGCCCTTGAGTTTGAGCACGACCTCCCTAAGGCCTAGTTTGGAAAGCACAATCTCAACTCCCAGTAGTTGATACAAAATAGAAGCATCAAATTAATGACAATGGCTATCATTATGTATTTGCTTTGTACCGTTGTGTGGATAATTTTGCAACAAAATAGCAGTTGCAAATGGTTGCGGGTCTCTACTGCTCTGTTCCGAAATACCAAAAGGTGTGGAACTCTACATACAACTGTTAGTATTTAAGAAGCTTTTATCCAAACTCGCCCTAAGGGTTTCATAATTACATAAGTCTTCTTATTCTTTATACATATTTTGACCTTAGTATTTACCTTGGGGTCTCTTAGAGTATAAGGACATATGGAGTGATCTTCACCTGACCTCTTGGGTCTCATGTACTTATGGAGTGAAAATCCTCCTGACTGCATGGATCTCATCGAGTAAAATTCCCACCTGGCCCCATGTGCTTTATGTACTTTGGAGTATAATTTCTTCCTATGAGCATGGGCCTCATGGAATAAAATTCCCTCCTGGCCCAACAGGCCTTATGTACCTCTATATGCTCTCTACTTTACCATATGGTTGAATTAGGGTGCTACCCTCCATAGGGTTACATGAGGTGTCATAGATTTTATCATGATTCATGGTTTGTTTCTACTACAAATCTCTTGCATTATCAGGATGCCATGTCTCATTGACTCATCCTGAACAAGGCAACCCTTAAGCTTCACATGCATTGTGCCATAATTTTTCTTAATCTATTGAAATAATATGAATACACATGCATATTCTGAGTTCATTTGTTCAAATGCCAAAACAAAACATTTTTTTCCTAGTTCATTAGGTGGTTGTAAGGACTTACATGCCTCATATACTATACCCCTATATCATTATGTAGTTCATATTTTACTTTAGGTTCTTCTAGCACAATCAAATTCATCTCAAAATTTAATTCAAGAACAAGTTACTCATCTCTAGAGGATTTGTCTTGGTCTAGGATGCTCTCTTATTTCTCATTAGGAAGTTGGGCTATCTACTCACTTTCCCAACCCCAAGGATTTGGATTATTCTTCCTCCATAAGGTCCTCCCTTTTGCATGGGATGACCCTCCACATATTTTAAAACCACTCAAAGATAGTTTGGGTCTTGCGTATTACATAAATACTAAGATCTAGTGTTATGTGAACTTGCATATCCACCTATATGTATCCCATACACTTGCATGCTCGTGTACTTGCATGACCACTACTTGTATGATATATACATTACATTGCTTTATGTATGCTACATACTTGTATTTGCATGACTTCTTATACCTTACATCAAACTATCTATACCTCATGTATGTGCATGAAATCTTACTAGTACTGACAATTGGGGACTATCTGGTTCACTCAACCCATTCCAGTTTCCTATTCCAAAATCTTTCATGTGGTTCACTTATTACAAGCATATTCATGTGCTAGCATGGACCAGTCAAACTAGTCTAGTTTGATCAGACCTATGCTTATTTCCCACCACTTGTTTTTCTAGGTCCTTTCCTATCTCAATCCTTCATTAGGCTCTAGGTATTCATTACTTAGGCACAACCTATCTCATCCATAAATTCTAAAATAGTCATCCCACCAACATCCATATATATATATATGCAATCTGAAAGGTGGTATTCCAAAAAATGTGATTTCCACTTTTGGGTGAGTATATTTAATTTAACTTTCATGAAAACTTTACTACAGTTTCCATGATATACACTAGTTCTAAATTGAGACATACTAGCTTGTCATGAAATTGTTCTCCAGTAGGGAGGCATCCATAGCACTAGAACCTAGATAATTCTTATACATCATTTCATCCTTAGAGTTCTTGCACGGGTTCTCTTAATCCTTCTTGTCTTCACCTCAAGTAGTGTTGTAAGTCACCTTCAAATTCATCTTCCTTTATTGAGATCCCAAAAAACACTGAGTAGCCATTCACAGTTTCCCTTTGTAAACCTAGTTATGCTAATGTCATGTCATCAGGTGTATCACCACAATGAGATCTAGTAGTTGCATTCAAGGGTAAACCTAGTTATGCTAATGCCTCACTTTCTTTTTTAGGGTACATAGACCTTTCCAAAACTTGTCACTTATATACCTATAAACTTTGGTGTTAGAAATTAGTTTCCTTATTTATGTATCTCTTTACTATCTCCTTTTTCCTGTTGGGTATATTATGTAATTATTCTTCTCTATATAATAAAGGGCAACCCGCTCTAACCAGGTATCACTGTGACAAAAATACACTCACATGGTATCATAGTGTATCTAACTACTACAACCCTAGCTACCACCCCTTCCTCTCCTCTGCCCATTCTTCTTCCCTCTTTCTCTCTAGTTGCATCCTCATTGCTGCCACAACTATACAACTGTTGGTGGTAGACTTCACTACACAGTTGGTCCTCCTCCTTAGACCCACCAAGGCACGGTGGTTGCTTGAAGGAGAGGAGGAGAATCCTAATTCTATCCCAAAGAGAGAAGGAGGAGTACCTTTCTTCTCATCCTCTTTCCTCTCCATGTATTCCCCTATGTGGATGAGTGCCCATGCCTTTTGGGGATGCTGATGTGTTAAATTTTCATCATCGATTGACTAGTAAAGGCATTAATTCATGTCACCCCTCCCTGGCACGTCTTCTCAGGGCCATCTTCTCTCTGGTGCATCTTCTCGGAGTCCATTTTAGCCCTTTGACAGAGTCAATTCCTGTCAAAGTGTACATCTGTTGCCGCTGATATGATGTGTTCTTCACTCTATCTGCTACTATTATATTAATTCTCAATATGGTAGATGCCAATCCTGTTATTTCTGCTACGGTCATCTACAATGACCAATCTCATATCACTTCTATGAAGCTTAATTCATGAAATTATCTTCTTTGGATGAATGTTATCTACATTCTTCTTGAATCTCATGAGAAGGTGGACATTCTTGAGTCGGATCCTCCTGATGAAGGTAGCAAAGACTATCCCAAATGGAAGGAAAATCATGGGTTGGTGAAATCATGGCTTTGGAATTGCATGGAAACTCATATTGCTTCCAAATTTATGTTCCACACTATAGCTAAACAAATTTGGGAAGCTGCAAAGATATATTTTTCCCACGAGAAGAATGCTCTCCCATCTTTATACTATATATGATCATATTTTTTAGAAAAACAAAATAGTCACTCCCTTGAGGATTATTTTGGTGCTATCCAGTCTATTTCTCAAGAACTTAGTTTCTATCAGCCACTAAAAATTGATGACCAAATGAAAGACCGAGACAATCCAGTAACAGAAAGGTTTCTATCAGGCTTAAATTTTATATATCCATCATCCAAGAGTGTTATTTTGGCCACAGACAAACTACCAAGCCTTGAAGTAGCCTTTGTACGGATTCAATAGTCATCATTTGAGTCTTTTTTTACTACTCTAGGAGAACACCATACGGAGAATCAGGATTTTCTTGTTGTTGCTATGAAAGGAACAAGACAGGAGTCTGGTCGAGGACAAGGTACTAGAAATCATCCAAAATGTACTTTCTATGGGAAACTTGGACATGTGAAAGAAAAATGCTATTCTAAGCATGGTCACCGGTGGGTGTTGCACATTATACTGCCAATTCCTTGAGAACATTTTCCTCTGGAGCTTCTAATTAGATGCACTCATATTTTACGATCTCTAAGGAGGAGTATGACTGTCTCCTATAGGCCCCTTCGCAAGCTTCCCTTAGTGATTCAGTCAATCTAGTTTTAGATGTAGGTAACCAGGGGACTTCACTTGTTCCTCTCACCCATCCTCTACGTGGGTGGTGGATTGTGGGGCCTCTTGGCATATGACAGATATATGATATATGCTTTTTTCTTCTGACTCATATATCCTGCATTCTTCTGTAACACTGACTAATGGTTTTGTGAGATGAGTCCAGGTGTGTGGCACCATACAAGCATCATCTAATTTAACTTTACAGTTTTCACATTATGTATCAAACTTTCCATTGAACTTAATGTCTTTTGCTAAGTTGGTTGATTATTTGAAATACTTGGTAATCTGTGAAGACTCTTTCTTTGTATTATAGGATCCCAGGAGTTGGAAGACGATTGGTGGGGATCTAGGAAAGGTTCTCTATTTCCTTGAAGGTGGTCACCCAGCTCGCCAGATTCCATCCACTACCTCCACCATGTTTAGCTTCTCTTCTTTCCAATGGCATTGTCGCTATGGACATCCATCCCTACAGAGTCTTCAGAAGCTTGTTCCAGTCTTAGCATCCATAAAATCATTTGAATGTCAGTCATGTCAATTAGGAAAGCATCACTGCATTTCTTGTCTGATTCACATTGTGAAACGCTCTAAGTGTCCTTTTGATCTTATTCATAGTGATTTTTGGGGTCTTATTAAATAGCCAAGTTATAATTTCTTTCGATATTTATTGTCTTTCATTGATGATTTCTTTGCATGACTTGGGTTTACTTACTTAAGTATCGCGGTGAAGTCTTGTTTGTTATTCAAACTTTTCAACAGTTAGTAAAAATTCAGTTTGATGCTCAGATTAAAATTCTTCATACTAATAATGCTCTAGAATATGTTTAAAAGTCTATTAGCATTTTGTAATTCTATTGGCATGACTCACCAGATGACGTGTCCTCATGAAAAAACTGCCACTTACTTGATGTAGCACGTGAGCTACTTTTTCAAATGTTTGTGCCCAAGAAATATTGGTATAATGCTCTTCTCACTACCAATTTTTTGATTAAGTGTTAGCCATCATTTTTCCTAAAAGGGTCTGCCCCTTCTCTATTTTATGACTTGATGAGAAACCTTTCTAGGTTCCTCTTTGTGTATTTGGGTGCACTGCATTCATTCACGTGCTTGATCCACAAGCTAACAAGTTGTCCCCTCGTGTAATTCACACCATCTTTTTGGGATATTCTTCCACATAGAAGGGATATAGGTGTTACTGTCCTCGTCTTCATCACCTTTTTGTGTCGATTGACATCATGTTTCATGATTCTACCCCATTCTTTGGTGACTCTGTTCAAAGTGAGGGGGGAACAATCCTGAGAGTGACTACATCTTTGAGCGTGAGAGAGAGCCACCACTCCCCGTGTCATGTAATGAGAGCGTTATAGAGACCACCCCACCATCATCATCACCACTGCCACCACCTCAACATTTTCCACTAGTTTCCACCAAGCCAGCATGGTTTTTCAAGAAGATGTAGCATCACTAGTCTTACATAATGCCTCCTCATCATCCGACACTCCTGAGGTACTTGTTTCTACTGAGAGTTCTCTTGATTCTTTTGTTTCATATTTACACCCTTTAGTTGCATCTCAAAAAGGTGTTCATTCTTGCATTGTTCGTCATCCTTTGGTGAATGTTTGTTGCTTGTATCATCTGTCACATGTAGCTTGCATGTTTGCTCTTCACCTTGATTCTATAGTTATTACTCATTCTTATATAGAAGCATACAGACATAAGGGTTGGATCCAAGCTATGGATAGTGAGATTGTAGCACTTCATGAGAACTCTACCTGGGACTTCGTGGATCTTCCTACTAGCAAGTCTATTGTAGGCTCTCGTTGGGTTTATAATGTAAAATAGAAACCAGATGGGTCTATTGATCACTTGAAGGCTTGTTTGGTGGCAAAGGGGTACACAAACACATGGCGTTGATTTCATAGATACCTTCTCTCTTATGGATCGACACAATTCTATGCGGATTCTGATTTCTATTGCCACTCATTTTCATTGGCCTCTTCTTCAGTTGGACATCAAGAATGCTTTTCTTCATGATGATCTATTTGAGGAGGCCTATAGGGAGCAACCACCTGGGTATGTTTCTCAGGGCGAGTTTCATAAAGTGTGAAATTTAAGAAAATCCTTGTATGGTCTGAAGTAGTAACCTCGGGCATGGTTTGATAAATTTAGTGTTGCACTTATACAGTTTGGGTTCGCCCGGTATTCTACTGATCACTCACTATTTGTGTACAAGTATTCAAGTGACACTATTATTTTATATGTGTCTATAAATGATATTGTCATCACTGGTGATAACTTGGATGGCAGTCACCCAGTTTCTTTGTTATACTAAAGGATCACCAAGGAAGTGCCTTACCTACTCTACAGGATAGAATCTTGCACATACACCCTTGAAACTCACTGGGTTTTCTGATGCTAATTTGGCAGGTGATGTTGGAGATATACATTCTACATCTAGTTATTATGTGTTTCTTGGGTCACGTTTGGTGACGTGGAGGAGCAAAAAATGGAATGTGGTAGCACGATCCAGCATAGAAGACAAATATTGAGCCATGGCACATGCTTGTTAGGAGCTACAATGGGTTGTCTCTTTTGTCATAAATGGGAGTGTTTATTGAGACACATATTTCTCTCATGTGTGATAACCAGGCAGCCAATCATATTTCTAGAAATCTGGTGTTTCATGAAAGGACCAAGCATATAGAAGTGAACTGCCATTTTGTATGTGATTTAGTGCTCAAAGAAGATTCAGACCCCTCATGTTCAGATTGGTCAGCAAGTGGCAGATATCTTCACCAAGCCACTACCAACTTCACCTTTCAATCATTGACTTCTAAGTTGGGTATGCATGATGTGTATGCTCTAGCTTATGGGGGGAGTGTTAGAAATTACTTTCCTTATTTATGATCTCTTTACTATTCTTTCTTCATTGGGTCTATTATGTAAATATTCTTGTCTGTATAATAAAGGGGAACCCACTCTAATCGGGTATCACTTTGATCCAAATACACTCATACATGGCATTCATACCCATGGCTAGGTTCATAGAAATTTATTTTATTTACATGCAGGTAGGGCATATTCTATCTATGGAGGGGGGTCATTCCCACGACTAAACTCATGGTAGGGTTGACTAGGATGTCTTCGTCAATCTGATTTATTCCATCACCAAAGCTTATTTTTCCTTGTAGCACATAGGTGGCATTGAACACTTCCTTCTTCTTAGATATATTAGGGACCAAATGGGAATTTCTAGGGATAGGGTCCCATCCTTGAGAGGTATTGGTCCAGGGTTCATCAGTCCCTAGGATCTTGTTCATCCTTAGGACCCTAGGTGGTAAACCTATATCTCTACCACATGTTAGGGTTTTCATGCACTTACATACTAACTTCAGTCATTCATTTTACTTTCCCCAAATCATGATCTTTGGTCCAAAATGACTTACATAATATTGTTTTCTCTCCATCTTCAACATTTACCAGAGTGGACATATATGAGTACTTACCTTGTCAATGATTTATACCTAATTTTAGGTTTTGTAAGGATAACTTTCTTATTTCTATTACTCAGGTACTCTATGTACACCTTGTTTATTTCATTTCATTATAGGTTCCATGAATTTTCTTAGATTTCTATTTATAGGAGGAACATACATAAAATATATATCTCATATATTTAGTTTTAGATTTCAAATTGGTATTTCTTATGCCTTAGTTGGCAGAGTATATCTAAACCCCACTTTTATTGTAACTTGATCTTAGACGAGGAGATAGTTCCATTCTAGGGTTTAGATAGGGGTATTCTTAGGGTTGAATAAAATAGAGATGAGAGAGATAGAGTTTAGGTAATAAGACCTACATGGATGTTATTTTGGGTATATTGTAAGGCTTTAGCCAGACATAATTCACATTAGCCCTAAAGTCCTCATAAGACAAGCAACTGGTGCGGAGAGAAGTATTGTCTATCCCCAAGTTATGAACTATTCTAGAAACTATCACCTATTTGGATTACCATAATCATTAATATTGAGCTTTTTTGAAGCTATTTATAAGTAGAAGTCATTTATATAAACATGGAATTTGATACTTATTATAACAAACCCTCATCCCCTTATCTCCATTAAAGGTGTACAAGAGAGCAAAGGGACACTATCCATATTTCCAGGATCTAGATATGTAAAAAGTGACCACTAATCATTAATAACTTTAAAACATGGTATTGTATACATAAGTGGGGAGATCTCATTATAGGGAGTTACACTATTTTGGTTTTGGGGAAGGAAAAAAGCTATGAAATATAAATTTGAATTATCTAAATCATCCTCATTTTTTCTTTGAGCATTATTTATATTTTTTCTTAAAAGATTATCCACAACTTCAAGTCAACATCCTTGACCTAAAACATTGGCAAACCAAACATGTTTGACACATAATTATGCAAACTTTTGTGGGTGCAACCAATAATTGTGCATGTGGTTTGTCACAAAATACATGGTAATCAAGAATCAAGTATTTGCAACAAAAAAATCACATTTCTCATCATATTTCAACCCACGATTGGTCATGAATGCATATTGAAGTGTATGTCATGTAATCAGGTTCACTGGTTCACTGGTGTGTATCCCATAAATTCTCCTTCACTTCAATTCCTATTAGTATCTAGACCATCACCTTGGTGGGTTATTCCACATTATAACTCAAGAGTGGGATTCTCCTAGAAAAAAACCATTTTAAGGTAATGATTACTAGGTTTCATTATTATACCTCGATGATAAAGTTAGGTCCTTATATGTCTAGGGAATAAAAGTATCCAACTCATATATCATGCAAGTCAAAATCCAAAAAATTGTGGAAATTTGAAAAGATCAATTAAAGTAATTATTCATAATTTAGCCCACGATATGGCACTAAAATGTAGACAGTACCAAACGTCATCAGTCAACTATCCAAACTCGAATATGAAAGTGTCAAATAACACCCGATGTGTATTCAAAGATTCTAGACATCCATTTATATGACACAAGATTACTTTTGGGTTAGTACATTCACTTCATGTTAAAATAAGGGTCTGAGTTAACAATTTGGTCCGGTTTTAGGGTTAGAATGATAAATTATGGTTCTTCCTTATGAAACCCTAATATATTCCAATATTTAATGTAGAACATTCCATCTCACATCATAGATCAGCATGGATTCTTTTTCCACATAATTGGCCTCAAGGCTCAAGGGTAAAACCAAAAATCATAATATTCAAACTAGGATTTTACATATAATGAGGCATGTTAAGGAGGTACCAATGTTCTTTTTGAAATCAATATATAATCAAGTCTTGAAACGACTTCATTAAAGTTCTCTTAATTTTTAAATTTATATATATATATATATATATTTATTTATATATTTGCTATTTTTCAATTAATCTACTATTTACTAAAACTTTTACAAAATGAATCTAATGTAGGATTTTCTAGAAACGATAGTATCTTTTCATGGATGACATGGCATGCCCTGATTGGGCCACATAGTTTGGTCCTACAACTAATTCATCATGGCTCTTTGCCAGAAAGGGGCCTAAACTGTGCAGTTTACTAATAGAGTGTTTGGTCAGACTATTGGTTCATTCTTTGCCAGAAAGGGGAAAACAACAGATCATGGGGAAATCAGCCAGTTTAGCATTGGGTCGGACCCAACCTTACCCTTCCCTTTTTGATCAGTCACATAAGACCCCTAGGTGTCTTGTGACAGCACCGTCGTAGTCGCTAATTTCGGTTAGGGGTCAGCAACTACCAATGCCTCTTCTGCCCCAACAACCGCCCTAGCCAATTCTGGGGTTCCTTCATCCTTCACTATGGCGGTTCTATCGTTGTGGACCTTATATAAGTAAGACCCACCTCCAACAACCCTTGTGTCATGAATAAAAAGGGAAATGAGTCTATGCTTAAAGAAATTCGATACTGAAAAATTCCTGAGAACCTCTCAACTTCCTAGAAATTTGTAGCCTCTTCATTTAGGTGTAAGGGAATGAGAGATCTTGGTTCTAAGCCAAGCTTAGAGTTCGGAAACCAATGATAATAGTGTTCTCCTCCTCCTTGGCCTATCTTGGGTAACACAAGGTCGTGGTGGTAGTCCTTGTGTATGGAAATCACGTGCATGCCCTTCACAAAACTTATCCCCTTCACTCCTGTTGAGCTATGAAAACTGGAAGAGGTGAGAGTGAAGATGGGAGGTTTGCATCCCTATATATAGTGTAATTTCAAACATTTATAGGTTTCATAGATATATTATATGATCGTGGATCTAACACCTTAGTCAAAGGAGTTTTTTTTAGATTGGAAAGGCTATATGCACTAAGATTCTCAGGCACATTTTGTTCAGTTTTCCTATTTTGGCTAGAGTTAGAAGATGAGTCATAAGTAGTAGGATCTTAATCAAAGGGTCGCTCAGTGAGTCACATATCAAGAGGGTCTACGTCTTTCTCTCTATATATATAGTTTGTGTGAAATCAAATGTCATGGATGAATGATTTATCAATCAACCAAGGTCCAACTATATGACTTAATCGCACTATTCAAAAATGAATAAATCTCTAATGGTAAGTCGAATGGCCACCAAAATGTAAGCACTATTTCCTCATCATTAAATCTTAATTTTGAACAAGTTTCACCCTAGTAGGAGAACATTAATTGTCCAACTAATGCATTAGGGCATGCATACACATATATGCTCCATATTCGATAATTAATGCATTAGACCACTAGAAAAGTCCTAATGAGTTAAAGTTCTAGAATCTTCTATATTTTTCTTTCATCTTGATGACATTAGATGTGGCAACAAAATTTATTAGTTTAATATCTTTTTTGGCCTTCAGATCACTTTTATTCTAATATAATATTGAGTATACAAAATCAAATATACCTCATAAGGTGTTTAAAAATTAGAAATTAACTTTCCAAAACGTTATTACAAATAAAAAAGGATCATTATATGTGATATTACTCAATTGAATTGAAAGATTCTTTAATTGGAGTCCCGAAAGGACTCAATAGTAAAAATAGACAATTATATAATTTATTTATATGATTATATTTAATATATATTTTTCAATTACAATTTCTAAATAGAAGGAAAGAAATTTCCTAATCCTCACACAACATAACTTTGTATCCTTGCGCCTTCCATCTCAATGCAAAACCTATATATTTTTATGATTTTATAATGACTTATCAACTTTTCATAATTATCATTCATCAAAAAAGGAAAATGGGGAGAGCATGAGGGAGGAACCTCCTTTATTTCCTAATCCTACTATATGGAAATATACATGAGAGTTATATCAGTGTATCTATATACGAGTGAGCATATGATTTGAGAGATAATATAGGTTGATTATAGGTAACCATAATGGCTTTCTACCAAAAGAAAATAAAGAAAAGACTCTTCTCAAATTCAATACTATGCTTTAGGGGCTATGGAAAATGTTCATTTGTCTTTTTAAAAAAAAAATCGACATTGATTCACAAATTATCTATTTCTAGATTTTGTGGGTAAGGAATAGTGTCGATGGTGAATATGATAGTTCCAAATGAAGAAAGTTGAATTTTACAGGCATTTTTCAATGCACCTCTGGACGTCCGCCCTTTACCATAGATTGTGAGAAAGTAGGGGGATGGGAGAATTTTTTTTAATAGAAAGTGTCAAATCGCGAAGCAATATTGGGCTAAGCGGATTAGCCCTATATACTGTGGAAGGCTTAGTGTTGGTCGGCTACCTTACATATATCCCTTCGTCTCCGGTGACGGAGCCACGTATGGGCCTCATGAGGCCTGTGCCTCACCCAGATTTTAAAGGTAAAACTGTGATACATAACTCTCATGCTGTATGACTTGCTAAAGTTAAATAACTGCCGATAGATTAGTGGGCCGAATTGTTAAGAAAATTGTGTGTGGAGGGCCTATGTATAAATAACATAACGAGGTGGGAGCAGGTCTCGCTCTAATACTCTTGGCTTCGAAAATTTTCATGCCTCAATATATTTTCAGTATGTTCTCACGACCAGTCATCATTATATTATTGCCTTTCCTTCTATTCAATCACTTTTGACCAAAGAGTCATCATAGAATCTTTCTTCCATCAATTCTAATGCTATTAGTTTAATCGCTACTCTTTGCCACTGGTTTCGGAGAGGCTTGTTGCTACTTATGTCTTTTTAATTATCGGTTTTGTCAGTCTTGTCAACGAAAGCTTAATAGTTAGTATCTTTTTCTTCTTCTGTTTTTTGTGTTAGACATGTCACAATGTCACGAGAAACGTTGTTGGTATCTTGTGAAAGAGTGGAATGTCTATTTGGATGATGCTTCGTATCAGTAATAGTTGTGCTTTATTTCAGATTTTCTTGTTGCTATGCCACTCTCCAGGAAGGACGGGCACCAAAATTAAAGAAGGACTGCGACACGGAGGTTTGTGCGGGATCAGTAACAAGAAAATCTGAAATGAAGCACAACTATTACTGATATGAAGCATCATACCAATTGAGTCAAATATATAATAAAATTATTCTTTGGTCCATTATTACTAATTGGTATCTTTTTATTTGGTTGGTAGATATGGATTCCATGTCCATGTTCCATCTACCTTGATGAAGTTGTTTTATCTCAATTTGAGTAATAATGGAAGAGGGAGCCTACATAAATAAAGAGACCAATTAGTAAATGAAATCAAATACATGATGAAGTTATTCTTTGGAAAACATGCAAAGTGAATTTTGATTTTACTTTGTTCTTCTTACTACATATAAGAAATTTGACATCTTGCATGTCTATTTAAATGTACTATGCTACTCGGGAGTCATGTTCAATCCAAATAGATTTAGATAACAAAGAAATTACCTTAATTGTTAAGTTTTCGTTAATCTAAAGAATATGTCATATTTTGGTCTTATAGTGATAGGAAGAAAATGAGATCTTTTACATAACAACACATTTCTAGCTTAACTAGTAATATATTGGTGGTATAGATATCCAAGTATATCTTAACTGGTAATTTTTGCTTCGTAGGTCAAGTTTCTGGAACATGTTATCTCAACATGTCACATTAGTATAGAGCTAGCCAAATGCCGAGTTCGTTTTGAAGCAGAAAGCTCCTCTAAATCTCTTACAGATAAGAAGCTTTTTGGAACTAGATGGATAGTATCACTAATTTATCCAAAACTTCTCAAAGGTTTCTCTCGCTATGAACAAGCTTACTAGAAATGACATGAAGTTTGTGTGAACACCATAATATGAAGCTTAAGGGTCCTATCACATTAAGGTTTGCCATCAACTTCCTTATGTTTACCTCATATTATTCTACAACTTTCTTCCATCATTTCATAGGCATCTTAGGTATGTTTTCGGATAAACATCTCAATTAGAGGGTTTCCATGTAAGGTAAGGTTTTACTCATGGAGATAATATTGATATAGTTAGAATCTGACTACCATGGTTCTGATACCATCTTGTAAGAAGTGGGACCCAAGAGGTGATCCACTCCTCACTAAATCAAAAAAGCATGACCATCCATAACAAACACACACCAAAATTTTGCAATGGATGAGTAAATTTCATTAATCTTTCATAAATAGATATCATAAAAATCAAAGTATAGCAGTAGAAAAAAAATATCACGACTATTTATAGTTTACAAGATAACATTATAATCTCCCACTTGGGTCTTACATTAAGGTAACATCTTCAAGATCTAGGTAGAGGGATATTCAAGCTATTCAAGTCATAATCCCAAGAGTCAACTCCACTATCCAAGTCGAGGTCATCATGTCTTGTCCACCAAGTCCTTCGCCTAAGAGATTGGAAACATACCCCACAAAAGAAGACATGTAGAAATTGTCAGCACAAAAATGACAATATGAGCATATTCATAGGTATTGAGAAATATTAGGAAAAAGGACACAATATAATTATCAAGGTTTCCTACAAAGAGGGAAAGTGAACATCAAAGTAGATTTTTAAAGAGAGACAGTAAATGGTATACAAAAGATGAATTTTTTATATATGAACATATCAACATGTGCTACATAAGCACAATCAAAATTAGGGCACATAACCCGTCATCAATAATAGTCATTCTGCATGTAAGTGAGATAAACATAGTACTAGAAAAATATAAATAAATAATGGAAGTTAGGGCACATAACCCAAAACATGATAGAAAATGGCACATAACCAAACTCCTCATATATAAAAGTGGGCATAAAACCCCAAGTCTGGGGACCATAACCTTCATTCCAAAACATAACATGGGCACATAACGCATAAACCAAAGCACTTATATCACTCTAGGGATATTGAATCAGCAATCATGAAATAATGTAGAGGGAAGTGAAAGTATGGTCATAAAAATAGAACTAATGATATTCCCATCACACAAATGGATAATATGAAGCCTTCACTGAAAAAGTGGCCACTATTAGGGTTTGATCTCACAAAGAGGAACAACATGAAGCAAGATGTACAAAGTACACTTTTAGAGTCCAACAAGCATATCCATGAATTTAAGAAGATCAGAAGATCAACATCAGAATATGATCACTCGCATGGGTCAAGTTCTCAGAAGAGAGAGAAATGTATATGGTAATATGACCAAAGGAGAAATAGCTAGAAAATATAGGTGATTTCTTAATATGATTAATAAGCGATGCAATACCTCATAAACACATGTCAAATGTCAAGATCCAAAACCTAGATCCATGTCAGGGTTCTCCATCACCTAGTATTGAATTATATATTCAAACCATTAATTAGTATGTATATTATAAACCCTAAAATACCAAATCTTATCATGTTTATATTTTGGTTATCAATTATTTTTTATTATGTAAAGAATAATTTTGTGATTCCAACAAGCATTCTTTTGGAATTTTATGATAACCAGAGAATTAGTTACAAATATTAGAAATATTAACCAATGAGAAAATAAAATTAAGCATGTGGATAAATTTATCCAATTTGAACACCCTCTGAGATGGCCCCATTAGTGCTTCCCAATTGCACACAACTCAGCAAGAAAAACAAAATTAAATAGGACTAGGCGAAAGGTGATTTTTCCCTTTAAGGCGTGATAAAAAAACCAGAGAAAATGCATAAACACAAAATCAAAGGTAATCATCTTATTCATTCATTATCAGACGTGAGCGAAGAAAAAATCTACTAGTGTTTCAAATCCTCCAATCAACACGACCATGCAGATCAATTCTTGGCAAAGAAACTCCATAAGTGAACATGAGGTCAACCACCTCAAATCTAGGGCATCACAGTGATGAATCCACTATGAGTACCCCCCCCCCAGACTGAGCAGGAGTAGAAAGCTCAGTGTTCACAATACAAAAAATTGAGGTCCTACTGGCTCAAAATAGGTATGCAACATGACAAAATAGGGTATCTTAGGCAAATAGAGAAAAATCATGGCGGGCGTTGATTGGAGCATCAATGTAGCATGCCCGATTGAACTTAGTAGAGAGGAAGCATGAAAAAGAGGGAAACACAGGTGCAATGGTGCTTTAATTAATTGATATCCTCCAACAATTCTTCTAGACATGGAGAGAACCTAGGCAACTGAAGGCACCACTAGAGTTCCCAACCTTGTCATCAAAGACCGACAGTCAAGATCATGTACCCAGGGTTCACAAACCACACACACAAGATAAAAAAAGACAATCCAGTCTCCAAAGTGTTCGGGGAACACACAAAGGTTTTGGGGCTATATTTATAGGTGGGAAGCATAGCATCGCTGGGTATCCTAGCTGAAAAAGGAAATAGGGGAGAAGAAACAAAGACTGGTCAATAGGGGTGTAACAACCCATTTTTATATAAAATAAGTTTAGGGTCTTAATTGCTAATTTCCATGTATAAAATTTAAAACTTGTATTGTAATGCAAGTTTCCCCAAATATTGAATCCTTTATATGAAATTTGATATAAAAAGAAAAATAAATGTGTTTCCTTTGCTTTCTTTATGATTAAATGAGTTTAATATATAGAAAATGAAAACTAGCACTTTTCTCTCTCCTATACTTGAAAATGTTTAAAAAGAAATAAAAGAGAAAGACAAAGGAGTGAAATTTGAAAATAATATATATGGAGTTGAAACCTTGGACAAGAAGTTTCCCTTTTTCTTTTATGGATTTTAAATAAGAGGAAAGTATATATATCCTCCTTTTCTCTCTCCTTCATGAAAGTTCCTCAAAAAGGCATAAAATAAATGTGGTATGGATTTCTAGGAGATAATCATTGTCTATCTCAATTTTGGTCTCAAAGTTTCACAAGGGAAGGTAATTACCAGTTATTTAATCAATTAAATGCACTAAAATCAAGTTTAATGACCTATGTGGAAACTATGGACAAAATGTAAGAAAAACCTAAATCTAACCATATATGAAGAATCTAGACTCTTAGGTTAGACTGTGGTCCAAATTTGGGCTCATTTTTACTTTGTTTGACACTAAAAATTAATTAGGAAAGATTTAAGTAATGTTCGACCAAGATTTGATGGACATTTAACAAATGTATCAAATTTTGCTATAGTTGCCTTTTTTGTTTTTGCCATCATGCATACGCTTATGTAATTGAGTCCGGGTCAGACTCTCACAGAGCCAAATGCACCTGAGGAGACTCTCTCCCTCACCCAACTCCCAAACGAATTGGAAGAGACAGCCCAACGATCATCACCGTCTCGATATCCCTCACTGATCAACTCCAGCATAAAGCAAGCACTTTTTCACCATCTCTGAACCTTCTCAAATCAGTAGATCCCAAACTCGATAGGGCTTCATACCCTAGAGTTCCAGTCCAGTAGAACATCAGCCACTCCCCTATTTTTAAGTCCAAAGACTCCACAACACACCCCCATCTCAAACCTATAAGTATAATCCATCACAATTGATCTAAGAATACCCAGGGACTTGAGGCCACCCTTACCTTGGCTACGATATACCCTCTAGGGTTACCCATGAGAATATAGGTTGGTAGTTGTGAGGCAATGACCCAGGTGTGTGTGACGCATCAACAGAGTGCCTTGGGCTTTTGGAGGAGTCTTAGTTTGGCTTGGGGAAATGCAATGAAGCCTTGCATACCCTGGTTCTCACCAAACTAAAGGTACTCTACCATTTTCCTCAATTTCTATGCATGTTCTTTGTTTATGATTTCATAGATACTTGTCGCCTTACTAGTTGGGTTTCAGTTGGCTTCTTATGTATTGGGATCTCCAGGACTACCTAAACTGTCTTGTGTGTTTCTTCATATTGCGTTCATATATGTTGGTAATTTTCAACCCTTTCCTTGCTATTGGCATGGAAGGAAGCACTTATCGAGCTTCTGGCCACTAGACGAGCTTGGGCTTGGCTCGCTGGGCTTGTCAGGATTTTGTGAGGATGGCTGGAGCTTTCGTTTGTAATGGAATTGAGTTTTCAATCGGGATCTATTTCTGTTGTTCTTTGCAATCCCGGCCATGTTCCAGTATGATCAATCATGGGAGCATGATTTCAGATATTTTTGGCATTGAATTCATTCTCATGAGTAATGCTTCAACATGGTATTTTTGGGATTTTATGTTAATTTCAATGACAACTTTACCTTGGTTATGTTGATTAAATATGAAAGACACGTTAAGTACTTATGTGTTTGTGCTTGTTATTTACATCAAACTAATATCCATCTATATAAATGTCATGCTATGGTTTCTTGATTTCTTATTGGACGATACATTGAAATTCATATCTTTTGGTTGTATGTCCCATGAAGGCGTATTATATATGATTTTAGTCGATTTTTCTAGATCTAGATGATGGACTAAAATTCACAGCATGTTGTGACACTGAGTTTCTATGTTTTAATCAAGAACCCCAAAACCCTAGAAATAAGGTTGAGTATATATTATTAATAAATAACAATTGCTTTAACATGGTAATTCAGGTTTCAAGCAATCCCAAGAATGAGTTTAGGGTTCATCAACCCCAAAAATGTGATTAGAGTTTTATCAACCTCAAAGAAATTTAGATGACTTGTTATCCAAACAGTAAGTGGATTCATGCACTCTGAATAACAAGTATGGGAAAAGGGCATTATATACGCTTAAATTTATGAAATTCAATTACAATGACAACAAGTATATGTTTTAATGCATGCTTACAAGAAAATTGATTATGAATCAGATTGTGATTTTCATTAGGTCTTCTTCACATATTTCTATCATCATATTATGCACATGCTTTCTAACTCAAATTTAATGCTTTAAGTTATAATGCTCAAGATTCAATGTTCCAAGTTATTATGCTTCAGATTAATGTCAAGACAAATATAGTTGAATTATGATTGTTCCTTCCAAGATTAAGACGTATTTTTGGCATAAGCTCTATATGAGAAATGAGCACTTGGGTGCATAAGATTTGTGTGAGCAATGAGATCTTGGGAGCATAAGCTTTATGTGAGGAAGATAAGGATGGAGGACAACATATTCAGCCCAAGATAATGATTAACATAAATAAAGATGAAGTTATATGACATGATAAGAATACAATGTTTATCATGTTCAAATTTATGCTTTCTCAAAAATATAATCTATTTTCAGTCCTTATAAAGTTTCTCATTGCCACTTACTCTAACGGGTTTCCCATTTTGTTTTGCATGGTTGCGAGTGTGATGCCCGCAGGTTAGGACCATATAAGGGATAAAGAAGTGCAAGCCAAGTATTAAAAGACTTCATGTGAAACCTGGTGGGGGTGCCATCTACCTGGATGATTGAATCATTTAGATTAGAGTTTCCTTCATGTTGTAGTCATGCTTAGATGTTAGATTATATATAATCAAGAACTTAACTGTATTTGTTTTGCCTTTGAACAATGTATGAATCAATATCAATATTAATGCATGGTGAATGTTTACTTTAATTGCAATGTTTACTATTATTGTGACATCCCTTGAGCTAAAGTCCCCAATGTTATGGAAATCATGGGAGTTGCTTTTGTTGATACATGTATGCTTGAGATGTGTTACAAAATGGTATCAGAGAAAATAAGTATATGGACACCATGCAAAAACTAGATTCATATGTTCTAGCCCTAGGTGTATAAGAAGTAAGTGAAACACATTAGAAACCAAAGTAGAGGTATAGATATGAGGCCTAAGTTTAAATAAGGATTAGGGTTATGTGCCTAGATGTTTTGGACTTTTATGTTAAATCTAAAATTGCATATAGCATGCTCTCTCTTTTTCCCACGTGTTTAAGGTATGGGACACATGCCCATGGGGTTTTGCAGAGAAGATGTTATATGCATAATCATGCTTGTCTTGTCCTTTTAAGTGCATGTGGTATGGGACATGTGCACGAGGGAGGTGTTAGGATAAGTATGATAAATCATGTCACCTCTGAATATATAAGTGGCCGACATGTATCCAAAGGTGACTAATAAAATAAGAGTTGACATTAAAAGTTTGAGACATATAGTCACCTAAACCTAATTAGACACATAGTAAGACCAAGCATGCATACATAGAGTAGATATTTGACATAGATAAGTAAGTAAGATTCATGGTAGAATCAGAACCCTAGAGAAGAGGTAAGATAGGCCTTTTTCATGTCAATAATGAGGTGAAATAGAACCATAAGTAGTATACCCACATGTTAATTTTAATAATAAGGTCCAAATAATGTTTTACCATGAGGATGACACTTTAAGATGATATTAGAAATGAGTTACATAGAATATAGTTAAAATCCTAAGGTGAGTAGTATGAGGAATTTCAAGGATGAAATTTATTTAAGGTGGGTAGAATTGTAACATTCCATTTTTTATATATAATAAGTTTAGGGTCTTAATTGCAATTTTCCATATATAAAACTTAAAAATTGGATTGTAATGCAAGTTTCCTCAAATATGAAGTTTGATATATAAAGAAAAATAAATGTGTTTCCTTTGATTTCTTTATGATTAAATGAATTTAATATACATAAAAAGAAAACTAGCTCTTTTCTCTCTCCTATTCTTAAAAATGTTTAAAAAGAAATAAAAGGGAAAGACAAAGGAAGTGGAATTCAAAAATAATATATATGGAGTCAAAACCTTGGACAACAAGTTTCCCTTTCTCTTTTATGACTTTTAAATAAGAGGAAAGTATATATATCCTCCTTTTCTCTCTCCTTCATGAAAGTTCCTAAAAAAGGCATAAAATAAATGTGACATGGATTTCTAGGAGACAATTATTATCTATCTCGATTGTGGAGTCAAAGTCCCACAAAATAAGGTAATTTCCACTTATTTAATCAATTACATGCATTAAAATCAAGTTTCATGACTTATGTGGAAACTATGGACAAAAGGTAAACAAAACCTAAATCTAACCATATAGGAAGAATGTAGACTCTTAGATTATCCTATGGTCCAAATTTGGGCTCATTTTGACTTTGTTTGACCCTACAAATTAATTAGGAAAGATTTAAGTAAATTTTGGCCAAGATTTTATGGACATTTAGCTAATGTATCAAATTTTTCTATAGTTGCCTTTTTGTTTTTGCTACCATGTGAACGCTTATGTAACTGAGTCTGGGTCAGACTCTCACAGAGCCAACCGTGCATGAGGAGACTCTCTCCCTCACATGACTCCTGGATGGATTGGAAGAGACAACCCAACAATCATCACCCTTTTGATCTCCCTCGCTGATCAATGCTAGCATAAAGCAAGGACTTTTTCACCATCTCTGAACCTTCCCAAATCAACAGATCTCAAACTCAATAGGACTTCATGTCCTAGAGTTCTGGTCGAGTAGAACCTCTACATCTCCCCTATTTTCAAGTCCAAGGAATCCACAGCACACCCCCAGATCAAACCTATAAGTATAATCCATCACAATAGATCTAAGGATACCCAGGGACTCGAGGCCACCCTTACCTTGGCATGCAATATACCCTCTAGGCATACCCACAATCATATAGGTTGGTGGTTGTTAGGCGGCAACCCAGGTGTGTGTGACACATCAGCAAAGTGCCTTTGGCCTTTGGAGGAGTCTTGGTTTGGCTTGGGGCAATGCAATGAATCCTTGCATACCCCGGTTTTCACCAAATTGAAGATACTCTACCATTTCCCCCAATTTCTATGCATGTTCTTTGTTTACAATTTCACAGAGATCTGTCACCTTGCTAGTCAGGTTTTGGCCGGCTTCTTATGTGTTGGGTTCTCCAAGACTACCTGAACTGTCTTGTGTGTTTCTTCATATTGTGTTCATATTTGTTGGTTATTTTTTACCCTTTCCTTGATACTGGCATGAATGGAAGCACTTCTCGGGCTTCTGGACACTAGACGAGCTTGGGTTTGGCTCATTGGGCTTGTCAAGATTTAGCAAGGATGACTAGAGCTTTTGTTTGTAATGTAATTGAGTTTTTAATTGCGATCTATTTCTGCTGTTCTTCACAATCCCGACCATGTTCCAGTATGATCAATGACAGGCGCATGATTTCATATATTTTTAACATTGAATTCATTCTCATGAGTAACGCTTCAACATGGTATATTTGGGATTTTATGTGAATGTTCAATGACAACTTTGCCTGGTTATGTTGATCAAATATGAAAGATGCCTTAAGTACTTTTGTACTTATGCCTATTATTTACACCATACTGATATCCATCTATATAAATGTCATGCTATGGTTTCTTGAGTTCTTATTGGTTGATACATTGAAATTCATATCTTTTGATTGGTATGTCCAATGAAGGCATGTTATATATGATTTTTATCGATTTTGCTAGATTTAGATGATGGACTAAAATTCACAACATGTTATGACACCGAGTTTCCTTATTTTAATCAAGAATCCCAAAACCCTAGAAATTAGGTTGAATATAAATTATTAAGGAATAATAATTGCTTTAGCGGGTTAATTTGGGTTTCAGGAAATCCCAAGAATGAGTTTAGGATACATCAACCCCAAGAACGTGATTAGAGTTTCATCAAACTCAAAAAAACTTAGAGGACTTTTTATCCAATTGGTAAGTGGATTCATGCACTCTAAGTAACAAGTATCGGTAAAGGGATTTGTATACACTTATATTTATGAAATTCAATTACAATGGCATCAAGCATATGTTTTAATGCATACTTACAAGAAAATTGATTATGAATCAGATTGTGATTTTCATTATGTTTTATTCACATATTGTTATCATCATATTATGCACATGCTTTATAACTCAAATTTAATGCTCTAAGTTATAATGCTCAAGATTCAATGTTCCAAGTTATTATGTTTCAAATTGATGTCAAGACAAAGATAGTTGAATTGTGATTGTTCCTTCCAAGTTTAAGATGCCTTTTTGGCATAAGCTCTGTGTGAGCAATGAGCACTTGGGTGCATAAGCTCTGTGTGAGAAATGAGCTCTTGGGAGAATAAGCTCTATGTGATCAAGCTAAGGATGGAGGACAACATATTCAGCCCAAGATAATGATTAAGATAATTAAATATGAAGTTATATGGCATGACAAGAATACAATGTTTATCATGTTTAAATTTATGTGTTCTCAAAAATATAGTCTATTTCCAGTCCTTATAAAGTTTCCCAGTGCCACTTACTCTAACATGTTTCTTGTTTTGCTTTGCATGGTTGGGGGCATGATGCCCATAGGTGAGGAGTAGATAAGGTCTAAAGAAGAGCAAGCCAAGGATTTAAAGACTTCATGTGCAACCTGGTGGGGTGCCATCTACCTATATGATCGAATCATTTAGATTAGAGTTTCCTTCATGTTGTAAGTCATGTTGGCTTTCCATTTATGGGTTTTGTTCTTAAATCACCCAAGTATAGGTGTGTTAAAGGAAGATGGATCAACTGGAACATGTTCCAGAGAGTAATTCGTCGAGGATGGCTTGACATGGTCAAATCAAGAAGTTAAATTATATCTTACGGTTAGCTTGAGATGTCCATGTTTCCCTCTACAATGGGTTCTTTTATACAAGTAAAGCTTGTAGATTCTCATGTATGTTATTCCACCCTTAATGTGTGAGGAATAATGTAAATGGATTAGTTTTGAGATAATGTTATAGTTGTGATCTTTCGACTACTAAGTGCTTATGTTTCTTGTATATAAATTCCATTGAGAAATGAAAATTACACCTTAATAGTTATGTTTGTTAGTGTGTTTGGATTGGATTTGTTTACTCCTAAATTTAGTAATGAGTGGACCCCTTCTTGGTCCCCACTCCTTACAAGATGGTATCAGAGAATTCAGAGGTAGTGAATCTAAATATTTCAATTTATATTGACTTGTTCCTATAAATCTGCCTTGTGTAGGAAGTTGGATGGCCTATACATGTTATTGAGGGGTTTTATAATCTATGTTTTGTGATACTAATTATATTTTTAACCCCAAATTAAATTGTCCACTCTTCTTTCTCGGACCAATTTTGTGGTTTTGACCCAAGCTATGCTAACTCTAACTACCCATGCCCTCTTATTAGTGGGTATATCTTTACCTATGTACAAGATGTCACTTTTGTGATGGGCTCCTATTTCTGGACCTAATGGAAAGTGATTTCAACCAATATGGTTTGTTGACTACCTTGGATAGTCCCAACTATGTTAAACCTAATTTCAACCTTAACTCTCGTTTTAGGTTACATTTAAGTATGCTCTCAACTATAGTTTCCTTGAGAATCGGCATGCTAGACCTTGTAATATATATTAAGTTATAGGTATAAGATACCTCCAATGTTAAGTTATGACCTTAACTAACTCCATTAGGGTTAGTCATGTTAGGCTTACGACATGGATCTTGTCCAATATAGGTTTACATAAAGATCTCTACCTAGGTGTTTGGTAGTAGTTGACATCATCAGAATGACTTCCCCTTTCTCATGCTATGTGACAGACCTTTTGACCCTTCTAGATGTTTGTAGTAATAGATACTCTTGGTGAAACAAAGAAAAGGTAGATAATTGGATATGGTGAAAATTGTGGAATTGGTTCTTTTATTGGTTTTAGCACCAATTTGTAGGCTTACACTGCAAAGTTTTCACCAACAAAGTTATTTTCATTAATATATTATATGCAAAAAATAAAAGTTTTTTGGATATTATCGGTGTTTTCATGAACCAATTCACCACCATATGAAGTTTTAGATAGTAATAGAAACCCTTTTAGAGAAGAAACCCTCTGACTGGTTAGATAAATTCTTAAACCCTACATCTAATTTGGAGCAATGATGAGAAGAAGTCTTTTGTTTTAATATCCTATTTGACTTACCCCTTGTTGTTGGTAAGGTATGCCCAGAGAGACAATCATGTGATGATAGACATGGCATAAACAAATAAAGGATTTGATTAATACTTATAAAAGCAAGCTTCCATTTCATTCTGTTTCACTCAGTTATGAGATAATGAGGAAATATTGTGAATGTCTAAGGAATGATAATACTCAATGATGTATGTGTTCAAGTATGTGACATGGAAGGATGAGAACCTATGAACTTTAAGAGTGTGTACATTATTATTACGTCCCTAGTTGGTTGTTATTGTGGAAGGTAGATAGACACCAATAACACTAAAAACTAGAGTATGGGTTGGTTGATGACAGAATCTCATTAGTCATGATATCGCAATATCAAACCAAGCACACAGCTACATGTTAGGGAACAATGTATCAGACAGACCAACCTTGAGAGTGACACATGGAAACCATCATTGGTGGCCATAGTCATCTCTCATAGTGAAGGTGGTGATTGTGATTCTTAGACCTGAAATCACTACACTCATCACATGTTGTTAGGTACTCTTTGACATCATCAAACGCAGTCATGAAACATGGGTTGTTATAAAGTTGATGATTGGTTGAATTTGACACATGGGGATAGATTGTAAGTGATAGATATGGGATTTGTCCCTCCTACTGGAGTATGATATCATGGCCACTTGATAAACGAGATAGAGAAATGCATGTGCATGTGCATGTACATGTGAATCAATATATGATATTAAGGTCACATTTGTTGGCTAAATGGACATCTATAAATCCCTTTGTTTTGATTATGACAAACATTTCATTCTTATTAATCTAACGAGCTACTTGAGTGTGCAGGATGACAAAGCAACAAGGGAAAATCTACAAGCTTACATATTTATATTTTCATGCAATGTAATCACTATTGTAAAAACTTGTACAAAAAATATAATGTACAAGTACTTAGAATTGCATGTAAATCAAGCGTTAGATTCTCCCTAGCTAAACACCACAGTTAGACAAGTCATCCCATTCAAATAGGATTACTTATGCACACTCACACACATAATTAGTGCCTAAACTGAAACCTTGAAACAGGATCAATCTCGGTCGACAAACTCCTCGACCGAGACACTCTCGGTCGACAATCTTCTCGACCGAGAAAGATCCAAAGTAGCCGTTAGACACAACAGACAAGTTAGTTGGCAGTTAAAGAAAGACGTTGCAAATCACTTGTTCCAGAGAGCCTGTCGGTCGACAAAAGTTCGACCGAGTAGGTGTCTCGGTCGACCATTTGTCGACCGAGATGGTCTCTGACAGCAACTGCAGAATAAATTAATTAGCCGTTGTTAAAGCAACAACTTTGTACCTAACGGCTAGTTAAGCACTTAGAAACCCCTAGAAGTTGTCTAGAACGTCCTTAAGCATCCTTAGGCCATTCCTATAAATAGGACAAGCCATAGGACACTCAAACTCACTTGTTACACTTGAGAAATACTTGAGCATACTTGAGCAATATGTTGCAAGCAAATTGAGCACTGTGATCATTGGCCTACTTTCCCCTTAGCTCAAATTCGTGTCCTATAGGCTAGCATCTCCTTACTACAGCACTTACACTTCTACACTCATTGGTTAGGAGATCAATACGCTTGATATAGGAAAATCAATCCTTGTGCTTAAAAGGATAAGTTGTAATTTCTATTTTCTTTCTTGTTCCCTTTTATCCTTTGTACTCTCCTTGCTACTCCTAGGGTTGGAGGCTGCGGATTGGAGAGGGTTTGACTTCTCAGGTGGAGAAGGGGACTTCAAGCTACTTCAAGAAGGCTATCGCACGGGAAGCTACTTCAAGAAGGCTATTGCAACGGGAAGCTACTTCAGGAGGAAGGCTGCTTCAAGGTGGTGCAATTACTTCTAGGTGAAGGCTGCTTCAAGGTTGGGTGATTACTTCTAGGTGAAGGCTGCTTGAAGGGTTTAGGAAAAGAAATTGTATTTTATGTAAAGTCCTTGCGAGGTAATAAAATAAATTTCTTTTCAAATCCCGGTTGGGTAAGCAACCGGGTAGTGGACTGACTTCCTTAGTATTTGCTAAGGTTGGAACCACTCTAAATCCTTGTCTCCTTATCCAATATTTTTGTGGTTGGTTGTTTGAGTTAAATAATTTTTTAAAATTATTTAAAACTCTATTCACCCCCCTCTAGTAGACTTCAATTGGTATCAGAGCAAGGCTTCAAGGAACCCTAACAAGGTCTTGAAGAAATGGGTGACGGAGTACTCAACAACCTCAACATTGAAGGGACACTTGTTGCCAGGCCTCCAGCGTTCGATGGAACAAACTACCAATATTGGAAGAGAAGGATGCAATTCTACTTCCAAGGAATCAACTGGGATCTATGGAGAATGGTGTCTACTCCATATATGCTCCCTCAAAATGAATTTGCGGAATGGGATGCAAACACGGTAAAGCTGGCCCAAATGAATGCAAAAGCTGTAAGTATCTTATATTGTTCTATTTCGGTAGGAGAATTTAATAGAATATCAAATTGTGATACAGCTTATGATATTTGGCATAGACTGTCCATAACCTATGAGGGAACAGTCCAAGTCAAAAATTCCAAAATTAGCTTGCTTAAAACGAAGCTTGAACATTTTCGTATGGATCCTAATGAATCTATTAGTGAAATGTTTTCAAAATTCTCTACCATTGTTAATGGTTTAAGTGCTCTAGGAAAACCTGTCCTTGAGGAAGATCAGGTATCAAAAATCCTTCGATCACTTCCTCCAAAATACAAGTCAAAGGTGACAGCCATTGAAGAAGCAAACGACCTCACTCGACTCAAAATGGAGCAACTCATCGGCAATTTAGAAGCTCATGAGGCAGATCTAGAAGAGGAAGAAAGAAGAGAACGTGAACGTCAAAGTGGGAAGAAGAAGGATGTGGCTCTCAAAGCTTCAAAAGTCATCACACAAGAAAGTGAGGAGTCAAGTGAAGAAGAAGGAGAAGAAGCCTTGATCGTCAATGGTAAGAAATATAAAAGGTTTAAATCTAAAAAAATTTCTAGTTCTTCTACCCCTCCCAGGTGCTTTGAATGTGGGAAGAAAGGGCATCTCAAAAATGAATGTCCCAAAGCAAAGAAGGGAAAGAAAAGCTCACACAAGAAGAAAGGAGAAAAAGCCTATAAAGCTGCATGGGATGAGTCAA
The DNA here is from genome assembly GCA_963693085.1 of Alisma plantago-aquatica. Classification (NCBI taxonomy): domain Eukaryota; kingdom Viridiplantae; phylum Streptophyta; class Magnoliopsida; order Alismatales; family Alismataceae; genus Alisma; species Alisma plantago-aquatica. The sequence goes on along the minus strand of OY856409.1, from coordinate 1,339,717,097 downwards.
GTGAGAGTGAAAGCGGAGAAGAGGTTGAATGTCTAATGGCAAGAGAAGACAATGAAGACTCTCAAGAGGTAAGCCTAATTGATCTTCCTAAAGAAGAGTTAGTTACTAATTTACAAGAAACTCATGATAAATATATTAATGCCAAGAAGAAACTAAAGAAGGCTATAAAATCAAATGATGAGCTCATTGCCAAATTAGATAAACTTTCTTCTGAAAAGAACAACACTGATCTTGAGAATTTATCTTTAAAAACATCTTTAGATGATTGTACTAGAAAGCTACTCACTTTAGAAACAAATGTTGATCTTTTTTCTAAAGAAAAGACTGAATTGTTAGCTAAACTACAAGATTTTCAAACTCAGCCTATTTTGTGTAACCATTCAGACTATGATAATCTTGTAAAGGAAAAGGACTCATTGTTTTCTGATTTAGATCAAGCAAGAAAAGATCTACACAAGAAAATGAATGACATTGCTATGTTGCAAAGAGAACTTTATGAGTTAAGAAGAAAAGATATACTTGATAACATACTAAGAGTTGGCACTGTTTTCAATGGAAGAAAAGGTTTGGGATATGCTCCAAAGAAAAATCAACCCAAAAGAACTCAAACTAGGTTTGTACCTAAGAATACAATTGCTAGAAAGAGAAATGAAGTTGATTCTATTACTTGCCATTTCTGCTTACGTCTTGGACACTATTCCTTTTCATGCCCCTACAAGACTAAGGAGTCTGACTTAGTTTGGATCCCAAAACCCCAAACTTAGTAGAGTGGAATGTAGTTGAGATATGACCAAATGCTTTATTTTGCTATTTATATTGTCTTATCTCAACTAAACAAAAGGTGTCATGCATATTGTTATTTTTCTGCATTATTGTACTGAAACAGAAACCTTGTCGGTCGAAGTATTGTTGACCGAGCTTTGGATCGGTCGAAGTATTGTCGACCGACTAGATGTCTTTAACAAATCAAAATTTACAGCACCTATTTCGGTCGAAAATTGGTCAACTGAGCAAATTTCTGCGTTTCTTTGCTTGTAATACAGTAACTTTCTCGATCGACAAATTGTCGACCGAGACAGATGTCGGTCGAACAATTGTCGACCGACTGGACTTCTGATTCAGAACTTTTATACAAATCTGTATTTAAATGATCCTAACCATATCGGACCATCACATGGGTACCAAAATCTACATTTTAATGCAGGAATGGGTGGTTGACAGTGGATGTTCCAAACATATGACCGGAAACAAGGATGCATTCCAAACTTTTGAAGAAAAGAAAAGTGGAACAATCACTTTTGGAGACAATGGTAAGGGCAAAATCGTTGGAATAGGTAATGTTGGTACAAACCTCGAAATTAAGAATGTTCTACTTGTTGATGGTTTGCACCACAACTTGATAAGTGTTAGTCAATTATGTGATAGTGGTTATGATGTGTTATTTAACAAAACCTGCTGCAAGTTATTAATAGAAAATACTACAAATGTTGTTTATGAAGGAAACAGAGTTGGAAATCTTTATATTCTTAAACCTAACTCTATGAAAACAGTAGTGGGAAAATGCTTGCTTGCAAATGACAATACCTTACAAATATGGCATAAAAAGCTAGGACATGCTAGTTCACATGTTATCAAAAAGTTAGTGAAATATGATCGTGTTCGTGGATTGCCTACTTTATCTTTTGATCAAGTTGAAAACTGTGAACCATGCACAATGGGAAAGCAAACCAAAACATCTTTCAAATCAAAACATGTACTTAGCACCAGTAGATCATTAGAATTAATTCATATGGATTTATTTGGACCAATGAGGACACAATCAATCGGTGGTAAGAGATACTATTTTGTTATCGTTGATGATTATAGTAGATATACATGGGTACATTTTATTGCAACTAAAGATGATACTATTCATGTTTTTATGCAATTTTGTTCCATGATTGAAAATCTCTTACAAAATAAAATATGTACCATTAGAAGTGATCATGGTGGGGAATTTGAAAATCATACATTTGAGGCCTTTTGTACATCTCAAGGGTATACTCATAATTTCTCGGCTCCACGTACCCCACAACAAAATGGTATAGTTGAAAGGAAAAATCGATCCCTACAAGAAATGGCTAGAACTATGATGCTTGAACACAACACACCTAAAACCTTTTGGGCTGAAGTTGTAAACACTGCTTGTTATGTGCTAAATAGAGTAACTGTTCACTCTCATTTGAAGAAAACTCCATATGAAATAATACATTCTAAGAAACCTAGAGTTGACTACTTTCATACTTTTGGCTCCACATGCTACATTTTAAATACCAAAGATGATAGAGACAAATTTGATTCTAAATCACACAAAGCATTCTTTTTGGGATATTCCACTTCTAGCAAAGCTTTTAGAGTATATAACACAATCTCTAGAAAAGTTGAGGAATCCATTTATGTTTCTTTTCATGAGGAGTCAAAATCTGAAAATCTAGAAATTACTGATCTCACTAATCAATTCGAAAATTTAACCATACCAAATGATAATGAAAAAGTTACTACATCCAATCCCCAAGTTGAAACACAACCTACACCTAGGCTTATCAAGGATCATCCCCAAGAACTGATTATTGGAGATCCAAATGATAAAGTCAAAACTCGGTCTTCCTTCAAAGATGTAGCAAACATGGCTTTTGTTTCTATCGTTGAACCTAAAAAGATATCTGAAGCTCTTAAGGATGATTATTGGATAATAGCCATGCAAGAAGAATTGAATCAATTCACTAAAAATAATGTATGGGATTTAGTTCCTAAACCACAAGATAAAACCATAATAGGAACTAAATGGGTTTTTAGGAACAAGCTAAATGAGTCAGGAGAAGTAATAAGGAATAAAGCTCGGTTAGTAGCACAAGGATATAATCAACAAGAAGGAATAGATTTTGATGAAACATATGCACCCGTAGCTAGACTTGAAGCTATTAGGATGTTACTAGCTATTGCTGCCCATAAAAACATTAAGCTCTATCAAATGGATGTCAAAAGTGCATTTCTAAATGGCATCATTCAAGAAGAAGTTTATGTTGCCCAACCACCTGGCTTTGAAATACCGGAAAAAGGTGACTATGTTTATAAACTTAAGAAAGCACTTTATGGTTTAAAACAAGCACCTAGAAATTGGTATGAAAGGCTCAAAACATATCTTTTTGATAATGGTTTTTCTATTGGAAATTCATATTCTACTTTATTTTTCAAAACATATACATCTGATTTCCTAGTTGTGCAAATATATGTTGATGACATTATTTTTGGAGCTTCAAATGATTCATTGTGCACACAATTTAGTGATATTATGCAAAAAGAATTTGAAATGAGCCTCATGGGTGAACTAACTTTCTTTCTTGGTTTTCAAATTAAGCAAACACCTGCAGGAATTTTCATAAGCCAAGAAAAATATACTAAAGAACTCTTAAAACGTTTTGGGATGGATCAATGCAAACATGCTACTACTCCTATGGCTACTTCTGTCAAAATTGATAAGGATGAAAATGGGGAACCTATTGATGATTCCTTATATAGAGCCATGATTGGTAGTTTGCTTTACTTAACGGCTTCTAGACCGGACATTATGTTTTCTGTTGGTCTTTGTGCTCGATTTCAATCACAACCTATGCATTCTCATTTTCTAGCAGTTAAACGAATTCTTCGTTACCTAGTCGGTACTACTTGCTTTGGTTTATGGTATCCAAAAGGACAATCCTTGGATTTCAAAGCTTATACTGATGCGGATTATGCCGGTTGTCGACTTGATCGCAAGAGTACTAGTGGTGGTTGTTTCTTATTAGGGAGAGCTTTAGTATCTTGGTTTAGTAAGAAACAAAATACGGTTGCCCTATCTACAACTGAAGCTAAATATATGGCAGCTGGGTCTTGTTGTGCTCAAGTGCTTTATATGCAACAAGTGTTAAGAGATTATGGTTTTAATCTTTCATCTACGCCTATTTTTTGTGACAATACAAGCGCCATAAACTTAGCACACAATCCTATTTTACACAGCTGAGCTAAACATATTGAAATCCGTCATCATTTTTTAAGGGATCACATCTCCAAAAATCATGTTTCCCTTCATCATGTTGATACGGAAGATCAATTGGCTGATATTTTTACAAAACCACTTCCACTAGATCAATTTAACAACATTAGGAAGCAATTGCTTATCACTCCTTTGGAGGATGTTTTCTTCGATATTTGTGCTACTTAAACAAACAAAAACTCTTATTTTGGCTTTTAAATGGACATTTTTTTTTGATGGGATATCTAATTAAGGGGGAGTTTTTATTCTTAACGGTTATCTTTTTGAAATGACAAAGGGGGAGAGATAAATATACAATTAACATTTAGTAATTATGTCAAACTCAATTAATGAGTTTCATAAATAAACTCTTGGCTTTACATTGAAAGTTTCTATATTCCCAAATGCTCTGGATTTCATGTTCCATAATTCATGGGGAATAATAAGCACACATTTTATACATAAGAGAAAAAGCTACAAAAGGTAATCTAAAGGTATGAAACTCATATGTTTTATATTTCCTTTATTTATATTTTGGAAATGTTTGTCATCTTCAAAAAGGGGGAGATTGTTGGCTAAATGGACATCTATAAATCCCTTTGTTTTGATTATGACAAACATTTCATTCTTATTAATCTAACGAGCTACTTGAGTGTGCAGGATGACAAAGCAACAAGGGAAAATCTACAAGCTTACATATTTATATTTTCATGCAATGTAATCACTATTGTAAAAACTTGTACAAAAAATATAATGTACAAGTACTTAAAATTGCATGTAAATCAAGCGTTAGATTCTCCCTAGCTAAACACCACAGTTAGACAAGTCATCCCATTCAAATAGGATTACTTATGCACACTCACACACATAATTAGTGCCTAAACTGAAACCTTGAAACGGGATCAATCTCGGTCGACAAACTCCTCGACCGAGACACTCTCGGTCGACAATCTTCTCGACCGAGAAAGATCCAAAGTAGCCGTTAGACACAACAGACAAGTTAGTTGGCAGTTGAAGAAAGACGTTGCAAATCACTTGTTCCAGAGAGCCTGTCGGTCGACAAAAGTTCGACCGAGTAGGTGTCTCGGTCGACCATTTGTCGACCGAGATGGTCTCTGACAGCAACTGCAGAATAAATTAATTAGCCGTTGTTAAAGCAACAACTTTGTACCTAACGGCTAGTTAAGCACTTAGAAACCCCTAGAAGTTGTCTAGAACGTCCTTAAGCATCCTTAGGCCATTCCTATAAATAGGACAAGCCATAGGACACTCAAACTCACTTGTTACACTTGAGAAATACTTGAGCATACTTGAGCAATCTGTTGCAAGCAAATTGAGCACTGTGATCATTGGCTTACTTTCCCCTTAGCTCAAATTCGTGTCCTATAGGCTAGCATCTCCTTACTACAGCACTTACACTTCTACACTCATTGGTTAGGAGATCAATACGCTTGATATAGGCAAATCAAGCCTTGTGCTTAAAAGGATAAGTTGTAATTTCTATTTTCTTTCTTGTTCCCTTTTATCCTTTGTACTCTCCTTGCTACTCCTAGGGTTGGAGGCTGCGGATTGGAGAGGGTTTGACTTCTCAGGTGGAGAAGGGGACTTCAAGCTACTTCAAGAAGGCTATCGCACGGGAAGCTACTTCAAGAAGGCTATTGCAACGGGAAGCTACTTCAGGAGGAAGGTTGCTTCAAGGTGGTGCAATTACTTCTAGGTGAAGGCTGCTTCAAGGTTGGGCGATTACTTCTAGGTGAAGGCTGCTTGAAGGGTTTAGGAAAAGAAATTGTATTTTATGTAAAGTCCTTGCGAGGTAATAAAATAAATTTCTTTTCAAATCCCGATTGGGTAAGCAACCGGGTAGTGGACTGACTTCCTTAGTATTTGCTAAGGTTGGAACCACTCTAAATCCTTGTCTCCTTGTCCAATATTTTTGTGGTTGGTTGTTTGAGTTAAATAATTGTTTAAAATTATTTAAAACTCTATTCACCCCCCCTCTAGTAGACTTCAACATTATCTCAGAAAGTTTGCTCTTGGTTCAAGAAACATGAGTTGAATGTTGAGAGGATGACAGATCCATACCTTGAGTTCACTCTAGATATCAGAGACAAAGGAATTATACAATCACTGCAACACCTTGCACTGATTGTAGGTTGAAGTTGTTCTCCAACTTTCCATTCACTTGGGTAGCATTGATGTGTGACTAGGCACCGCTCTCTACTTGTGATGTCATAAGTTAGTTATGGACATTCACTGCCAACGTGATATGGGATCTATAGGGTCACACACATAGGGACTCATCTAGAAGAGAACTTTATCTGAATGATGATTGGATTGATTACTAAAGCATTTAGGTATTCAATTCACATAACAGATTAATAGATTGGTTGAATGAACTGCCAAACGACCATCTCAAGTGTTGAGACGACCTCTAGATGAGTGCCTCAAATGTTGAGTTGTCAGACTGAACAGAGCTCGAATTGGCTAAGTTATGCCTAAATAAAGGAGTGAACTGACTGGTTCAATCTGTTAAACTAAAAGGCTCAACTCAGGTTCACTAGACGGCCTTTTGGGTGAATGAGACAGACGTCTCGCTTGGGTGAGATGGCTTGGTTGGGTCGAATGGAGGTTCTGGATGTTTCCCAAACTAGTTTTTATTGCACATTACTTGTGGTGCAAGGATTAATATATGATATTAATTGGAATCAAAATTTCCAAATTGGTGTGCAATTGGAAAACTGTCAAACGGTTGTTTGGTAGTGCGAGGCGACCATCTGGGACACCAGACAACCATTTCTTGGTTTGTAGGTTGTAAAAATTTAAGATCTTCTGGTCCCTTCCACTCCTGTACAATCCTGTATAGATTGGGAACCTTGACCTTAACCCCACTTATAAAAGTAGGGGTATTGGGGGCTTTCCAGAACACAACATCAACAACTGAGAATAAGTTTCTCTAACAATTGTTGTCTTCACTGGTTGTGGTAACCGAGAGAGCTCAAGCAAGTCCTACCTGACAAGGGAGGGATAGTTATGAGAAATAACAACTGAGAGTTTTTGTTGTGGGAGAGCAAGTTGGTGACTAGTATACCAATGGGAGGGACAACTCCTTCCTGTCTATTCTAGTTATATGACAGGAGTTCTAGTTGGTTCATGTGGACTACTCTAGAGGCAGGAGTCCTTTGGATATTGATCAGAGAGAAAAGTTAGCCTACAGTCCGTGGTGAGACCGCAGGAGCATTGTAGAAGTTATTTTGTGTTCGTTATTCGTGGTGAAGACCAGGAGTTGCACAGCCACCATCCACGAGCAACTAGTTGAAAGTTGCATAGAAGTGAGTTGTTGTTGCTGGACTTGCTCCAGAACCAGGTATAATTCTCTAAGTCATCCTTCATATTTCATCGTAGTTGACATGACCTTTCTGTTATGGGAATACGGATAGATAATATTTTTGTTTCCGCTTGCTATACTCTGTGCCCATATTTTTCAACAGTGGTATCAGAGCCACGTCAATTTATTATGATTTAGGATAATCGATATGATCAGATTTTTAGTTTAATCATTTATTTATTGCATATGATACAAATATTTAAATTGTCTCATATGTGTATCTGATCAAAGACCACATAATCTCAAACTAATATATATATATATGCAATTTACATGCATCGTCTTAAAAATAGTTTTGATGGTGGATGTGTAGCATGGTTATGGCCAATACCCAATATTTGTGTGTGGTTGGATGATTTAGTTTTTGTTTCTTTTGATCTCGGTCTACGAACTAAGCCTCTACCTCTTTCTTTCCAATGAAAAGTTAATTCTTTCCTACCTTTGCTCCCCTCAAATGTAACTCGAGGTTTCTCTTTATAATGTAATAGTTTATCTAGAAATAGGATAGTTTCTTTTCTTGAAATGATGAAGATGATCATCGCCGGATGAGACAACCAGTTCGTGATATGAGCCGACCGTCTGGAGGGCCATGAAGGACAAAACAATGGATCCAGACGACTACCTGGTGGACCCAATCGACTATTTGGAAAGAGTCCAAACATTAGTTGGATAGGAGGTTAGATGACTATTTGTGATGATCAACCAACCGGACAAAAGGCGAAATGACCGGTCCAAGGGTTGAACAGATCTACCCAAAATGGAAAGCACAGGTCTGCACCAACAATAGGTTCATACATGAGATGTGATGATTGACCTAGGTGATAGTAATTCCTTGTGGATCCAAGGAATTACAAGTAGATGTGTACATAACCATGACTTTTTGTTTTATATTGCATGTTTATGTTGTGGGATATAGCATGTATATGATATGTACTATGTATGTGGTGATTGGATATAGTATATGTATCTGTATATGTATATATATGAAACCCCACAATCAAACATATTAAGTCTAAGATACTTTCTAATAGTAATACACATGAAAAGCTTGATTGACCAAGCACAGATTTGCACAAAGCATGGTGTGTTGTCTATCTTGTAGAAGTGTGATGGTAGATATGTAGATTTGCACAAAGCATGGTGCATATAAGGTTCTAAAGCTATCCAGAAGCCCAAGTCTTCATATCTCAAAGCAAAGGGAGGTGTAAAGAAAGTAAGAGGTGGTTTTCACTTGTCACCATCCTGGACATTGGAAAAGAAATTTCCCACTCTGGTTAGAGGAACCAAAGAAGAAGAAGGAAGGAACTGAGGCCTCCACTTCATGTAAAAATGTTATAAGATAAAAGCCTTCATGGAAGGACAAGGCGGAGGAAGGGTTGCGGATGACATCTTAGCCCAATGGGCATGTAATAGAGTTACTAGAACTGCTATTGCATTATGCCATCAAATAGAACATTTAATTTGAAGCATCTTGTATAAAAAGGATGGTGAATCTATAAAATAAGATATTAATGTTTTTGTTTCAAAATATATGATCTTGCATGGCAATGCCCAAACATCTAAATGGTCTTTGTATGAAATATTTTGATATGAATGTTTATAACATTAATACCAATCGATTATAATTGACAACTCAAGATTATCATTAGCATTAGTCACCTTGGACGTACATATAAGAAATGCATGTCTAGAATACATATTGGTTTTAATATAGTTTCCCTTGGTTATTAAACATGAGGAAATATGCAATTCTTATTTGGGTACAAAGTGACATGACATCCTTCACTAGATGTAGTGGGAGGATAAGCTTTCCATTAGATCTCATACATGTGATGCATGAAGATCTTATGGAATGAATCATATAGATAATTAGTTATATTTCACTTTATTTGTTGGTAATATGATGATATATACCAAGTAAAATAGAAGCATGAATCTCTTGAAGTGTTCAAGGAGATTATAAATGAAGTATGACTTTGATGAAAGCATTAAGAAACCTTGATGAGATCAAGTGTTGAAATACTTTGCATCAATAATTTGAGAACCTCCAGGAAAGAACTGTGACAATGTATCACAAGTCAAATACCTATGAACATGATGATGTGTCAGAATGAAGAAATTATACCATGCTGAGTCATGATATAATTATAAATTAATCTAGTCCTCTTATATCCTATCTAATATATGCATATCACTAAATAATGTACCATCTAAATGGTTTGTAAGACATCATATATGATATGATTTGGGAATGTCCCAATATGTCTAAAGGATTGAAACCTATATTGAGAAATAGTTTCTTGAAAAGGTTTATCCACAAACCATGATTGTTGAATGTTACTATTACTTCCAATCTAATAACAAAAAAAATTGTTAATAGGATAACTGAGTTCCTAAAGAATCGGTTGGAGTAAAAGTAGAACTCAAAATGTTTGATATTAACAAAAAGGTACAATGAGAACTAAGAGAATCACAAGCTATTGTGGAATCTTAGGTTCATCATGCAACAAAGAACAAAATAGTTCTGGTAGAACACGTATGAAATTAGAGGTTTGTGAATCTAGTAATTCAGATGGGTTGGTCATACAGGATGAGCCAACTAATCAACTAGAAGCTAATTCCGAGTAATATGGAATCCATGTAAGCTAACAAGGTGGGACCTTGATAGTGCTACTCAAAGGGGTAATACCAAAAGGATGAAATAGGGTCTTATGGTCAAGGACCTACATGGATAACATAAAAGGACAAATTGGTTGAAAAGAGTTTAAATCGGTTCAAGTTGTTGAACATGATAGAAATTCATTTACCAATTGCCATGCTTGTTGTTGTGGTTAAAATAGACTAAGATATTTAGCATATGAAGATAGAAATCAGATTCCTTAAAAGGAATACATCATAGGATGTGTACGTGACACAATCTAAAAGGTTTCATAACTTCAAGAATGCAAATAAAGTCTATAAACTACAAGGTTAAATCAAGGATTGAAACAATCATCTCAGAGATGGGATCTTTTAAATTAACAAGATAGTCAAAGAGTTTGACTTGAATCAAGATTAAAGATGAAATATGTAATCACAAAATATTTAGTGGGAGCGTATATGAATATTCCACGTATGATGAGGAATAACAACTCAATATTGTGAATATTGAGATCTGACATGGAACACTCCTTCAGCAATGAAGGATTAAGTGAAACGTCTTATGAGATAAGGATCAAGACCTATGAGATAGTTCTTGAATGTTTCACAATGGAAGTTTGATCACATACAATAAAAGTGTGTTGAAGGAGTTCAACACTGAAGCATTCAATGAGAGAGAATCTGATAGTCTCTCATGAGCCTTATGTTCCAATTCTTGTGAAGAATGGAAATATCATGAATAAGATGTCATATGATGGATCTATCATGAATGTTATAAGTGTGCTTACTCCATACAATCGTGTATGTATTGGACATGACAAGATGATGGTGAAATCCAATAAGGGTTATTGGAAGTCATTAAGATTATCCATTAGTACTTGCGAAGTACTTAAGGATGGATTGCTAGTCAATATGGATAGCAATAAAAGGAAAGTTGGATGTAAAGGATTACATCGATGTAAGCTTCTGTAATGACAATATGATTGCAATAAAATATATTTTGAATTGAGAAATGTTGTTAGTTGGAAGGGTTCCAAACGAATAAACATTAATTCTATTCTACAATAGAAATCGAGTATACTTGTGTTGCGAACACATAGTGATACTATATGGATCTAGAAGTTGATATGATGAACTTATAGATGTTCCAACTATTAATGACTCAGTAGTGATACTATGACAATAATGAAGATACTTGCTAGGTAAGGAATATTAGATACCATATTATGGTGGTTTCATCTCAAAGGGAATAGATAAGAAACATGCAATATACTGACTAAATAGCAAAATATTGCTAACCCTCTGGATTAAGCACTTTCACAATAGAAACATGATGGACATGTTTGGATCACTAAGAATGAGATTCATGGGTGATTGGCTCTAAGTGCAAGTGGAGTCTATTCGTAAGGTATGCCCAGAGAGCCAATCATGTGATTATTGGCATGGCATAAACAAATAAAGGATTTGATTAATACTTATAAAGGCAAGCTTCCAATTCATTTTGTTTCACTCAGTTATGAGATAAAGAGGAAATATTGTGAATGTCTAAAGAATAACAATACTCAATGACATATGTCTTCAAGTACGCATGACTTGGAAGGATGATAGCATATGAATGTTAAGAGTATGTACGTTCTTATTATGTCCCTAGTCGGTTGTTACTGTTGAAGGTAGATAGACACTAGTAACACTAAAGACTAAAGTGTGGGTCAGTTGATGACAGAATCTCATTAGTCATGATATGGCAATATCAAACTAAACACACAGATACATGTTAGGGAACAGTGTATCAGATAGACCCACCTTTAGATTGACACATGGAAGCTGTCATTGTTGGTCATAGTCATCTCTCATAGTGAAGGTGGTGATTGTGATTCTTAGACCTGAAATCATTACACTTGTCACATGTTGTTGGGTACGCTTTGACATCATCAAACGCAATCCTAAAACATGGGTTGTTATAAAGGTGATGATTGGGTCACTTTGACACATGGGGATAGAATGTGAGTGATAGATATGGGATTTGTCCCTCCTACTGGAGTATGATACCATGGCCACTTGATAAGCGAAACTGAGAAACACATGTGCATGTATATGTGAATGAATATACGATATTGAGGTCACATTATCTCAAACAGTCTACTCTTAGTTCAAGAAACATGAGTTGATCATTGAGAGTATGAAGGATCCATGCCTCAAGTTCACTCTGGATATTAGAGACAAAGGAATTATACAATCACGTCAATGCTTTACACATATTGTAGGTTGAAGTTTTTCTCCAACTTTTTAATCACTTGGGTAGCACTAATATGCTACTAGGCACCGCTCTTTGCTTGTCATGTCATAAGTTAGTTATGGACATTCACTTACAATTTGATATGAGACCTATAGGGTCACACAAAGGAGCTCATCTAGAAGAGGAGTTTTATAACATCCCAGGATTTGAGGCCTTGGATAAGTTGATCTTAAAAGGAATGATTGGACTACCCATATCACCAAGGTGCACCTCCTTTTCGGGGAGCCCATCACTAACAAACTCTATAGTTAAGTGTGATCAGCTTGGAGTACTACTAGGATGGGTGACCAGTCAGGAAGTTGACCCCGGCTTGCACGTGCATGAGGACAAAGCACGCAGTTAAGGCTAGTGGTGGTCTGTGGGGGCAGTCGTCATTCCTGAAACTCTACTAGAGCCTTGGGCAGTGGGCCCAGGCATTACAAATGGTATCAGAGCTAATTCCCCTCCAGTAAGTGGGGCCCACATGGGCATGGAATGCCAGTCTTGAGTCGTGCGGTCCAGGCATGTAGGAAAGGGTTGTCCATGGTTGACGTAGCCACCCTTGCGCTGGTATTCCGTGATCGGGAGCTGGGTGTCCATGAGTCATTGTGGGTCTGCACTGAAATGGGGAAGAGATTATGAGGCCTTATAGTTGAGCCTTGACAAGGATGTCAAGAGTCTAAGTGGGGGAGATTGTAACATCCCAAGATTTGAGGCCTTGGATAAGTTGATCTTAAAAGGAATGATTGGACTACCCATATCACCAAGGTGCACCTCCTTTTCCGGGAGCCCATCACTAACAAACTCTATAGTTAAGCGTGCTCAGCTTAGAGTACTACTAGGATGGGTGACCAGTCGGGAAGTTGACCCCGGCTTGCACGTGCATGAGGACAAAGCACGCAGTTAAGGCTAGTGGTGGTCTGTGGGGCCAGTCGTCATTCCTGAAACTCTACTAGAGCCTTGGGCAATGGGCCCAGGCATTACAAGTTTATCTTGAATAATGATTGGATTGATTACAAAAGCGTTTAGGTATTCAATTCACGCAACATATCATTAGATTGACTAATTGAACTACCAAACGACCATCTCAAGTGTTGATACAGCTTCTAGATGAGCATATCAAATGTTGAGATAGCCGTTTGGTTTTTCAGACGGATCAGAGTTCAATTGGCTAAGTTATGCCCAAATAAAGAAGTGAACTGGCCAGTTCAATTTTGAACTGACTGGCTCAAATCAGGTTCACCAGACGGTCATTTGGGTGAATGATACAGGAATCTTACTTGGGTGAGATGGCTGAGTTTATCCAGATGAATATTTTGGATGTTTCTCGAACTAGTTTTGATTGCACATTACTCGGGGTGCAAGGAATTAATATGTGATATTAATGGAATTGAAATTGTCAAATTCGTGTGCGATTGGGAAACTACCAAATGGCCATTTGACAATGCGAGACGACTGTATCGTGTGACCAGATGATCGTCTAGGTCACCAGATGACCATTTTGTGGTTTGCAGGTTGTGAAAGCTCAATATCTTGCGGTCCATTCCGCTCTTGCCCAATCTCGTACAAATTGGAAACCCTAACCCTAACCCTTCCTACAAAGGAGGGGTACTAGGGGTTTCCCAAAACACAACATCAACAACTGAGAATCAGGTCCTCTAACCATTGTTGTCCTCTCTGGTTGTGGTAACCGAGAGATCCCAAGCAAGTCCTACCCGACAAGGAGGGATAGCTATGGGAGAGAACAACTGAGAGTTGTTTTTGTGGGAGAGAAAGTTGGTGACTAGTACACCAATGTGAGGGACAGCTTCTTTCTATCTGTTCTAGTTGAACGATAGGAGTTCAAGTTGATCTGTGTGGACTACTCTAGAGGTGGAGTCCTTTGGTTGTTGCTCAGAGAGAAAAGTCAGTTGGCAGTCCGTGGTGAGATCACAGGAGCACTGCAAAAGTTGTTCGTGTTTGTTGTTCATGGTGAAGACCAGGAGTTGTACAGTCATCGTCTAAGAGCAACTAGTTGACAGTTGCATAGATGTGATTTGTTGTCGCTGGACTTGCTCCAGGACCAGGTATAACTCACTAAACCATCCTTCCTATTTCATAATAGTTGATGCAATCTTGTTGTTATCGGAATACAGATAGATAAAATTTTTGTTTCTGTTGCTATACTTTGTGCATGTATTTCTCAACACTTGTCACCTATAATGGTTCATTAGGTTTTAGAGTGATCCTTTTAAGAGTTGTAGTCATGTAACATGGAGTCTCTAGGATTATAATTCAACTTTAGGGATACTTGAACATAATAATGAACATGTGAGCTAACTCTTAAGTAACTTCCTCAATCGAAGTCAAAATGTATATAGCTAGTAGAACTAACATATATGAGTCAACCTTGATAAGTTGACCACCATTAATGAGTAGTTAAGTGTTTTAAATAAAGTTCTCAAAATTAAATTTGCAACAAAGTAAAAGGGTGAACATAAGTAAGGCAAATTTCTAAATTATTTAAAGATATGAACAACTGTTAATAGTTTGGCATCGATGTCCCTTTAACCCATATTGATTTAAAAATTATGTAATTGACAATAGAAGCCTACAAATTAAGTATACACATTATGAATGTTAAACCAAACAAATGTACAGCCTTGCCCCTTGTTTTTATAACAAATTGAATTAAAGAAAATTAAGTACACCTTAAACATAATATAATCCACTACAAAGATGATAAGATAATATATGTTTAGTTCAATATGTTTCTTATAACACACAATGATACGCTAATGTGGACAGTAAAAGGTGTGTTGTAGTTCAACCTTAATCTTACAGCTTATCCCAACTTGCCCAGTAGACAATATATAACAACTTGGTCATTGGATACAACAGATTCAATTCTCCTACGTAAAATCCACAAATGTTTTTCACTTAGGATATAACCCTAATAAGAAAAATAAGTGAAAATACATATGTATCTAAAGATCTTCACATACATGCAAACCTAATCTCATAGAAAATAAATGATAATATCAACTCTGAATTGTGTTGGAATATGAATAATTCCCTAGGAAACTTAATAATGAAATTTGGTTATCTCATTCTTATGTAATGAATGATAAGAGGCTTTATTGAACTGTCACAATTGTATGCATGGAATGCTAATACTTCAGAAAGTGTTATAGAAAAAATGTTAAAAAAATGATGATGAGACTACTATCACAATGTAGGTAACTCTAATAAGTACAATAACTTTAAGAGACCCTCGGGATATCGTTAAACTCTCTTATCTCAGCTTTTTTTTTTAAATAAAGGTGAGGTGCATCTTATTCATCCTGCCCCTCACGCAGGACAATCATCAAGCATTACATGAGATCAACATCATTTTCCAAGACCTCACAACAAAATAAACATCCTCAGAAAAAACAAAAGGACCCTCCCTCAAGCATGCAACGCAAAATGTCTCATCTAGCCACATCTCCAGTATCTTAAACGTTCAATCCTTCTCTCTTCTTGCACCCAGAGTAGACAAGAAGGGTGTCAAAATCCACAGCCTCATAATCACCTACAGAAGCATCATCATGGGAAGACTTGTGTGAAGAGCAACTAGAGTGCTCGTCCCTCGGGGAGATGTGGTCATGTCCCAAATGGTTCACAAAGACTCTTATGTCAGCTTCTATTGACAAAAAAGTTGATACATGATGCATAGACTTACATAGTTACATCTCAAATAATAAATGACATAATACATTAGGTTATAGTTGGTTATATTTTTGGATGAAATCCTCTTTAGTTCAATCACTATGATCCTAACACCCTAGTTATCACTATGATTCTAATTCCCTAGTTGGGGTGAGAACAAGACTAAGAGATTAATATTAGCCGAATGGTATTCCAAAATGCATCAGAATTCATGAATGCACTAACCATTCCTAAATGTGTGGATAGTCTTATATATGCCTAAGTAGGTGTAATATTTCCAACACATATAAATATATCTTTCGTAAGTACTAAAATTAAGTTGGATAAACTACCATTTCATTAATTAAGTGATATTGTAACTAAGAAAGTCATGGTTTAGTCAAAAGAAAATAATATTCAATGATAAATAAATATAAGAAAACATTGTCACAATAAGAAAATACCAAAATTGACTAGTTTCCATATAAGAAATAGGTTTGGAGTACCTTAAATAAATTTTTAATTGTTAATCAACTCTAATAGATAATTCAATAAATGACCTCATAGCCTAATTGAGAATACAATTTCTCTCTCTTCTAATTCAAAATACTATAGGGTAACTCAATGTCTCTACCCTCTAATAAGGAAATGAATCTATAAAGTTGAGTGTCAATCAATTGGAAATAGTTAGTATCTTCAAAACATATCCAATTAATCGTTGGTTAACAAGTAAGCAATAATGACCATCTTGTTTATAATTTTTCCTTTCATACACATATATCATCTTCAACTCTTCAAAAAGGGAAATTGGATATATATGTGTGTGTTTCTATTCTCTATGTTCCTTAATTCTCTGAAATAGATATTATTAAATAATGATCTTGTGAAAAGTTCATCTTTAAAGTCATTCATAAGTAAATAATATTATTATATTATGAGTGTGAATGATTGATACTTTTGTCTATACTCAAGAAAGAAGGTAACTAGTAAAATAATAAAGTGTTAACCTTCCCTCATGATTGGATAATGTCCTATTGAATCCAAAACACGAATATGGTAACCTAATTTACAAAATAATGAATTTTATTTAGATAACTCTAAAAGGACTAAAAATTCATTGTATAACCTAACTAACATTCTTAAAACTAGAAATTGATGTGATTTTCAGATAATATGGGCACTAATTAGCCTAATTGTCAATTTTCATATTAATTGGAGTATGGCATTTACTTTATTTGAGATCGAGGAAAAGAAGTTTTAATTACATAACTAGCTTATTGAATTTATGATTTTATTTCCTTGATTAAGCATCTCTCAGGCTAGATTTGATAATTTATGGATTTAAGCTAGATGTCTTCTTTTTTTCCTACTGTCAAAATTTTATCGGAGGGGGGATGATTCATCTTCTTCCTCAGAGTGTTTATTTTTTTTAATAAGTAACCCTCTTTGCCTTCCCAATTTTATCTCCCTCATTTCTTACTCATCTATTAATCGTTCCACGTGATTCTTTATCCATGTGTCCGGGAGGATATGCTAAGTCATGTAAAGCCTATTTTTGAGATCTTGGTCTCTATGTAAAGTATGACCAATTTTTCTCTTCTCTCCTTTTTCAGACAATGTCCCATATATTAGGTAATCCAACTTCATGCAACACCATGCTTCCTGAAGCATCTTCAACCCCTAAGGATCACCCAAAACCAATCAATCTAGTTTTTGCTTTTCTTTCCTCCTAACCAACTTGATCTTCCTTCCTAGTTCTTTAAACTTTATGGTTGCGTTGGAGTATGTTCCAGACAAATCATTGGAGGAGAACAATATCTATACTCCCTCACATGTTCCCCACCCCTCAATGGTACATGTGCTCATATGTGTGACATTACTGACAAACTGAGTTTGAAGCTAATCGGGCCTTCATTGACATGGTTCTCCAGGACCCTTGAGGGTCGGAGAAGGTTTCTTCTATCTCAGTATCATGTGGTGAAGGTTTGTGATCATTGTTTTATTTAGGTAATCCCCCATATTTCAATTTCCTTTTTATATCCTTGAAATGGGTGCCTTCCCTATTTGTTTTTCCTTGATTTTCATCAGCTTTTGGCTCTATGAGTTCACAAGGTCTTATCAGACATGTCCTAACAACTACCACATGCATCTAGTTCTCTGCCTCCCACCTCACAGGAGAAAGGGTCGGCAAGTTTCTACTACTTAGTTTCACATCGGGTCACTAGCAAGAAGGGTAAGTACATTCTAAGAGATGAAATCACATGGTCGTCCTCTCATTTATTTGATTTTGTCAAGCAAGCAATGGGTGATTTATCCTTTTACAATATTTTGATCTTTAAGCCATGTGAGGATCATCTCCTTGGTTCTTACCCTCCTGGCCACGTCACACTATTAGATTCAAAGCATTATGTGAAGTATTTTGGTCTTTTGTCTCTAGGCTATTTTATAAATCAATAAATACATTAATATATATATAAAATCATGACCAATCATGGGATTGTCTACAATAATACATGAAAATACGTTTTAGAGTACTAATATTTTAAGGTATTTGTCTAGATATGTTTTAGGATCTAAATTGATCAATTTTGCAAGCTGGTTTTATACATTCTCATAAATATATTAATATTATAAATTCTTAGACAATTATTTAGAGATAGAAAATTAAGTAAGAATATATTTTAAAATCAAGAAAATTAGACCTATAGATTTTTGTTGTTTTTAAGGCCTTTTGGATCTAGAGAATAAGTTGAATTTTAGGGTAAGTACAGGTAATTGGTTTTAACCCTAATTCTTATCTAGATGTTGTAAGGTGTTTTGAGACCCTAAGTGGACCTAGGGTGTGACCCTAGAATTTGTAGGCATGAATAAAAGGTTTGTGCATCCAATCAATTTAGTTGGGTATTATTATAACTATAATCATAATTTCCCATACAAGGCATTTGTTCTGAGTAAGTTTACGATTTGCCTCATTCTTATGACATTTTGGAAATCCTCTTATTTTGAGAATATATCTGTGATTTTTTTATTAAAATTGTGAATTCATTTTTATGATCTTTTGACTTAAGTTTATCCTATGTATGGGTGTTCTCAGTACTTGTACAGAAATAAAATTGACAAAACTTATGCTTGCATTCCCTATTTTCCATGGGTAATTTATCCTTTTATATCAATTTGAAAGATTATAGCTTAGGATCAAAGTTTGTTTAAAACTTAATTCATGTAAGCAACATTTGATTTTGAAATGGTGTTTTGCTCTTGATTTGCTTAGAATAGGCTTTAGATAGAATATTGAAATAATTTTATTCTAAGCAAGACCTCTTATTCCACTAATGCAAGAAATATATGAAGTTTTCTCAAGACAACATTTTTCATAATTTTCAGTTTGGCCAAGAAATACTTTTAGGCAAACCATTTATGAACTTGCAATCTATGCTATATTTGTATTGAAGCATGTCCAATTTCAGTAAGAGTATATACTTCCAATCATACATCACAAATATAATATCCTTTTTCCATAGGCTAAGCACAAGAAAATTATTAACTTAATATGTCAAGATGCATTTGTGCCATTGAGTTTTACTTTTATGCAAAATGACATTTTCAATGATAACATCATCTTTATATGTAAAGAGCTAAATCACTATGATCTTTTTGAAAATAATGTCCATTCATGGTTTTTGTATATATATCAAAGATTATTTTAGACAAACCAAGTAAAAGATGAAACATAATGATCATGATAGGACAATAGAATCATATCCATAATTTCAGTAAAATCAATCTTTTCTTCTTAGACACAATGTAATTATGAATGGTATAAAGTTTTGATACTCATATGGTCTTCCTTTTAATTATGATCATTCAAATATGCAGTATATAAAGTTCATTACATACTTAAGTTGTTTGCAATTGAAGTGTCTTGTTTTTATTAAACAGTTCTGTCAGAGTTTCACTCGGTCGACAAAGTTCTCGACTAACATTGTCTCGGTCAACAACTTTCTTGACTGAGAATGTTACTATTTCTCCAGAAAAATACAGATTTAAGGCAGAAATCCTATCGGTCGACCAATTTCTTAACCAAAATTGTCTCGGTCAAAGATTTTGTCGACTGAAATTGTTTCAGTACTGTTTTCGGTAGTTATTTCCAAGTAAAACATAGATCACTTCCAATTCAATTATACAATTTAAAACTCAGTTTAGTTGAGATAAAACATTTAAGTATCAAATTAACATTTAAGTCAAATCTCAACTTATCATATTGAAATCTCTAGGTTTTAGGAACCCAAACTAAAACAAGTTATTAAAGATGTGTCTCTGCCGGTTTATTTAAAAATGTGTATTTTCAAGTTAGAAATTTTAATTACTTAAATCAATTTGTTATCTCATTATGTTAAGTTGAGATAGACATAAAGATATACAATTTAGAGTCTTTGGTCATATCTCAACTTAATTTAATTTATTTAGTTTGGGGGTTTTGGAACCCATACCAACTCAACATCCTTTTTCTTGTAAGGACATGAGAAGGAATAATGTCCAAGACAAAAACAATAATTGCAACATATAGAATCAATCTCATTTCTCTTTTTATGAGTTTGATCTAGTTTGTTCTTGGGTACATATGTATACTTGCCTTTAGGTACATACATAGATTGAGTCTTTGGCACTTGTGTCCTTCCCCCACTAGGTTTTTGATAGGATTTTCCTTTAGGCTTGTAACCTAGTCCTCTCCTTCCAATTTGACAATGAGAATCATTTAAAATCTTATCAAGAACATCATTGTTTCTTAAGCTATTAACTTTTTGTTGTAACTTAGCAATCTCATCCATTCTCTTTTTGATATCTAACTTTGCTTGATCTAGATTAGATGATAAAGCATCTCTTTGCTTAATAATAGCATCATAATCTAGATGAGTGCATAGGATAGGTTGAGTTTTAAAATCATTTAACTTTGCAAGCAGTCCAACCTTTTCTTGATAAAGAATATCATAATTTGTTTCTAGAGTAAAAATCTTCACATTACAATCACTTAGAGATGATTTCAAAGTACTATTTTTAGAAATAATACTATCCTTTTCAAATCCAAGATCATTTAATTTAGCATACAGATCTTCATTTTCAGATGTGAGAGCAAGAAGTTTAGCATGTCACTCATCATTTGCTTTATTAGATTTCTTTAATTTCTTCTTGCACTCAATATACTTATCATGTGTCTCTTGAAGGCTAGCAATTAACTCTTCTTTAGATAAATCAAAAAGGCTTACCTCTTCTTCTTCTTCACTTGTTGTAGCAATAAGGCATTCTTTATGCACATGTCCCTTCTTTAACCTCCATGGACAGCTAGGTGTTGTGTGTCTTGTTCCTAAGCACCAATTAAAACTTGTTGAAGATTGGTCCAAGCTTCTCCTTTGCGTGTGGTTGTAGACACCACCACCCTCCATTCTTCAAGACTCGATTAGAGCTCCTTGAAGCCTGCTCTGATACCAAATGAAAAACCACTAGAGGGGGTGAATAGGGTTTTATAATTATTTTAACAATAATTCAACTCAAGCAACCACAATTGAGATAAGAAGAAAGAGGCAAGGTGTTTAGAGTGGTTCCACCATTAGCAAAAACTAAGGGAGTCAGTCCACTACCCAATTATTTCCAATTGGGATTTGAAAGTATTTGAATTTTATTACCTTTAAGGATGTTACACAAAATTACAAATACCTTCCTCACCCTTTGAACAACCTTCACCCTGAAGTCGTCTCATCAACTATGAAGCAGCCTTCACTTGAAGTAACTTCAAGCTCCCCCTTGAAGTAGCCTTCCTCCTTGAAGTAGCTTCCCGTTGAGACCTTCTAGAAGTAGTCCAAAGTCTTCCTTTTCCACCGAGAAGATCCATCTCCACCTGAGAAGATAGCACCCTCTCCAATCCGCAGCCTCCAACCCTAGGAGTAGCAAGGAGAGTACAAGCAATAAGAAGGAACAAGAAGGGAAAATGGAAATTACAATTACCGTTGTAGCACAAGGCTTGATTTCCTATATCAAGCATTTTGATCTCCTAACCAATGTGTGTGAAAGTGTAAGTATGGTGGAAAGGAGATTCTAACCTATAGGACACGAATTTGTAGCAATTGAAAATATTAGCAAATGCTAGAGTTGCTCAATTGCTCACAAGAATAGATTGTAGATTGCAAGTATGTATGCTCAAGTGCTGCACAAGTGTGTTTAGGTGTCCTAAGGCATGTCCTATTTATATGAATGGACTATGAGTTCTTAAGGACATTCTAGACACTTTCTAGGGGGTTCTTAGTGCTTAACTAGCTGTTAGGTATCCACTAATTGCTTTAGCAACGTCTAGTTTATTAATTCTAAAAAGTGCAGACATAGTTCTTCTCGGTCGAGAAGTTTGTCGACCGAGAGTCTGTCGGTCAAAGATTTTGTCGACCGAGGGACTATCTGGAGCAAGTTCATATAATGTTCGATTCCAACTCCCAACTACCTTGTCTGATGTGTCTAACGAATATAGAACCTATTAGAAGAAATAACCTGGGAGACTCTCGGTCAAGAAGTTGTTCGATCGAGCTTGTCTCAGTTAACAAAGAGTCCGACCGAGAGTTTTTCTGTTTTGGTGGTTCTAGATGAATACTAAGTGTGTGTATGAGCATGTAGTTGTGACACTATTATAGGGGATGACCTATCTAAGTGTTGTGAATAGCTAGGGAAGATCTAAATGCTTGATTTACATGATATCTAAGTACTTGTACATTATAAACTTGTACAAGTTTTTACATTGATTACAATCATGAAAATAAAGCAATTTTAGCAAATTGAACTTCCAAGTATTCGCTATCCACCACCTTAAATGCTTGTCCCTAAAACACTCAATTAGCAAGTTAAAACCACAAGAAAGAAATGTTTGTCATCATTAAAACAAAGGGATTATAATATTAATGTCCAATTTAGCGAACAGATACACTCCCATAGCATTCATTTTCACCTGCCTACAACATTCAAGGAGCTCCTACCTACTCCCATCTACCCCCACCTTATTTCCACCTTTCCTCAACTCAAAACCCTAGTTTTTTGGGGTTTTGTTCATTCCCATCCTCCATTCCATGCTTGACATCCACCTTGGAGGGATAAGGAGTTTCTCTTGCTGTCAGAGGTAAAGGTAAAGAGATCTTCCACAAGCTCCATGTCTATTTCTTCTTATTATTATTTTGATCCTTTTTGTACTATGAGTAGCTAATCCCCCTAGGTGGGTTGTTTGGGGAAGAAAATTTTACTTTCATACGATGTTGCGGTAAAATAACTTGTAAACATTATGCATCCATTTTTTATGATTGTCTTCTACTTTTATTTTATTTCCCATATTTCTTCTTGTGGTTTTTGCTTGAAAACATGGATTGCTTGTTGATTTGTGCTTGAAACCACTTAGACTCTAAGAGAAAATGGCTTGTATGTGGTTATCATAGGAATTTCTCATAGGTCCAAATAATGGATCACTAGCTAGCACCCTATATTTTCACATATATATCCCCTCTTCAATTTCTAAGTGATAGATCTAAGTAGCTAGTATAGGAGTGCTTACAACAATTGCTTAGGAGTTTCCTAAAATCTAGATGGTAAGTGATGTGAGGTGAAACATCTTCACCTCCACTCTCCATTCCTACCTTTATCTCCCAATTTCCCTAAGGGCACCTACTCCAAAAACCTAGACTAGCTAAATAATATTGCAATTTTACCTAAGACCTAGTTCAATTAATCCTCATAAGGTTGGATAGGGTGTGCAAGGGTGTAGCTCCCCTTCCTAAACCTTGAACCACCCATAACCAACTAGTAGTTTAAGGTAATTCAATAGCATTTGCCTTGTTGTTGGTTTAACAATTTGGAACGAAAGGATAGAATTTGCATGTCATGATCCCCAACTTGGATTCTAGTTACCTTACCCTCAAATGGACCACACCTCCATTAATTGCTTAAAACCCTAATTACTCTTGCTAGTCCATGCTTGCATAGTTACTTGCCTTAATTGCCTTATTAGCTAATTTCTTTGCTCTTGATAGTTAAGTCTTACTAGTGCAGATAGTGTCCCTTTGTGCTTGTTTTTCTATGCTAATGTTAATGTGGCTCTTTGTTTCCCCTAGTTTGCTAATTGTTAGTCTAGTGTAGTTTCTCGCTCAGCTTAACTAGTTGTCATTTCTAGGTTGCTAGTTAGATTTTGCTTAGTTCTTCTTAGTGTAATGCTCCCTTTCTTGCTTAGTTGCTTTTCTTGTTGATTAGAATTCAATTGTTTAGGGTTAACTTAGATTCTTGCTCTTGCCTAGTTGCTTATTTGTTCAACCATTACAGTAATCAAACCAAAACCAACCTTAAACCCTTAAAACCATAATCTTCACTTTAGGAACATAACTCAACCTAACTAAGCTCTAGTACCCCCTCTCTCCCTGAGGATCAACCCCTTACTTTCCACTTTGATATACTATAATATGATCTTGTGTGCTTGCGGGTGAAATATTTTAGTCTAAGCGAATGTGTTAGTGTAGGGCCCTTATAAATATTGAAAGATCCCAAGTGTGTTCAAATGGTGGGGTTGCATCTAGGTATAATTCAATTGATAAGTGTGTGACTCTACCCACAGCACATCAAGCTTTCTGGCATCATTGTCGGGGACAAAAAATGGCATGACTACCTAGTAGTTGTGGTGTGACTCTTCCTTTTGGCATCATCTCTTGCCAGTTTAGTTTCTAGCATCCCAAAAACACATCGAGCTTTCTAGCGTCATTGCCGAAAGACGGGTGCTTAGCCTAGCTGATTAGTGTAGTTTTGCTTTTCCTATTTCCCTGAACATTGCTATTCTTTATTATTTATTCTTTGTATTATTTATGCATATTTGTTTGGTAACTTGCCTTATTTTGTTTGTTTGTGCCTTATGCATGTGATAAGAAACTGGTGGAAGACAAGATGGGAGACCAAAATGCATCTCACAAGCCACTTTATGAATACTTCATGCCTAGCAACTTTGCCAATTGCAAATAGAGTTGATCAAATGTTAGGGGAGCAATTCTCCATCCCTCCCGGCCTTCTTGGGGTCCTATCCACCTTTTATGGCTTAGACAGTGAGAGCCCCTACATGCACATGGATTCTTCTCTTGATATATGTTCTACATTCAGGATGTTGACGGAAAGTGATGACTCCATCCGGCTCACTTTGTTCTCATTCTCAATTAAAACAAGGTGAATGATTGGTATGACCCAAGAAGGGACATCATGAGTTGGGGGACATGAAGAATGCCTTTTTGAAGAAATTATACTCCATTTTAAGGATGACAAAAATGTGGTGTACCATAGTGAGATTCAGTCAAATGGGTAATGAGTGGTTCCATGATGCTTGGGATAGATTTCATAAGATGTTAAGAGAGTGTCCTCACCATGAAATCCCTTTAGGGAAAATTGTTCAATCCTTTTACTCCAATTTCTCCCCAATTGGTCAATATATAGTAGATTCTTCTTGTGGTGGTGTTTTCATGGCTAAACCACCCAAAGAGTCATGGTCATTATTTGAGCACTTGGTGGGAAATTCAAGAAATCAAGCTTCAAGCATGGTTAATGATGGTGGTCGAGACTTTGGTGTGACGCCTTTAGATTCTATTGATTCAAGCCCACAAGTGATGAAGATTCTTGAAGAAGTTATGAACTTTATGAAGAATCAAGTGGGAAATGTTCCTTGTCACTCAATTAATTCTATTGAGTCTTTTGGTGGATAAGTGAAGGCATCTCATTCTTACAGCCTGGAACAACAAATCTAAGGTATAGCTCAAGGTTTGAGGATGAAGTTCTCTCTAGGTTGAAAATCTTTGATGATATGCATAAGAATGTTACACAGTTTGAGGAAAAAGTGGAGAATCTCTCTTCAATACTTGCTCTTCAAGTAGAAGGAAAATTGTCTTTCAAATCCATAATTAATTTCAATGAAGCAAGTGGGCCAATGCATTCCTCTCAAGTTTTCTATGATCCGCCTCCTATGCAAGTGCATCACATATTCACTTTCAAAGCCATCCTAAGAAATATACACCCCACCACTTCCATCACCACAACCATCCCACCACTTCCCTTACCAACCTCAACTCTCTCCTCCGCCTCAATTCCAATACCAAGGGCCACCTCCACCTCCTCCAAGGCTACAACAAGCTCCCCCTCTCCACCATGAGCAAAGTAGTATTGTGACAGTTCTAAGGAGTAAAAGATCTCTTGAGAAGCCCACAAGACAAAGATATGTTGATTAAATAAGGAAAAGGTAGTATGTGACGATATTATGATTGAGATTGTTGAAGATGGTTGCATGACACCTCATTATGAGTATGTGATACCATGTGTTACACCTCACACTCCTTTTGTAGATTCTACAATCCATAGTGTTTTGACCCATGTCGGCTACAAGAAAATAATGTTGATTCAAGTAGGACAAAAGTAAGTGACCCACCATTCCCCCATGCGTAAGAAGAGCCTTCATCATCAAAAAGAAGCAAGAAGCACAATGTTGATATTTTGAGATTTTTCATCAAGTGAAGGTGAATATCCCATTTTTGGATCTTCTCAACCATGAAAATATATAGGTGGGGTGAATAGAGATTTATATTAAATTTAATCAAATGAAATTACTCAGCTTAAAGTGTAGCAGAA
This sequence comes from Alisma plantago-aquatica, assembly GCA_963693085.1. Lineage (NCBI taxonomy): Eukaryota > Viridiplantae > Streptophyta > Magnoliopsida > Alismatales > Alismataceae > Alisma > Alisma plantago-aquatica. The sequence goes on along the minus strand of OY856409.1, from coordinate 1,339,690,406 downwards.
ATATAAAACTAAAGAGGCAAACATAGAAGGACACATATATTTAGAGTGGTTCCGTCGAAGACGTCAGTGCACTACGTAGTTGTTACCAACCACGATTTATAAAACATGTATTTTATTCCTTTTTTGTACCAATACAAAATACACAAAATTTATCAGTGCCTTTTATGGGTTAAGAGAAACCTTCCTTTTCAGATCAAGGAGAACTACCACCTTATTTGACGGTTTGCTGAAAGGTCACCCTCTTGGAGAGGATCGCAATCCACTTCCACCACCTTAGTTGCAGCCTTCGGTCTTGAAGTATCAGCAAGAGTGATTCACCACAGCCTTCTTCCTTGAAGTAGTGAGAAGTAGCAGCACACTATTGTACAAGAAAAAGAGAGGAATAAGGATATTACAATGCTCTTTTCACAAGATGTAAAATTTAGCACTATGGACAAGTGATGATTATCTTCTTCCATAAAAATTAGGCAAAGTTGTATTCGAAGGAGAGAATAGTGGAACTAATGTTGGGGATTAGTCTAGATTGATGGCAATATGAAGTGTAGGGGCTAAGCACTTTTTAGAAGAATGCTAGATTGTGTATATCAATGTATATGCAATTGTTACTCAAAAGTTCTATGTAAGTGTCCCAAGACCACTACTATTTATAGGAATGGTGTGCAAGTGCTTAGGACAACTTTGGGAGAGTCTAGAGTGTTTTGGGTGGTCAACTAGTTGTTGGGACGAAATTAATTAATTTGCAATGGCTAATTTGATCTCTAATAAATTAGCATTCCAAAACATCTCTCGGTCGAGATTTTTTTTGACCAAAAACTGTATCAATCGATAAAGATTTTGACTGAGAATGTTCTAAGTTCCAGATTGCTCCAATTGTTATATGTCAGTTTAACTCCTTGGTCAAAGGTGTCACATCGGCTATTTGTTGGTCAAACTTTTCTTCGGCTGAGAATGACCTAGAATTTAGATATGCAATGTTGTTTCTTCAGTTGAAAAACACTTTGAATGAGCTCTAATTCAGTCGACATATATTTCATCTGAGGAGGACTATGTTTAAGGATATGCAATGTATGTGAAGACCTATTAAAGATTTATTTAAAACCTAACAAACCTAAAGTTTGCATGTGAGTGTAGGTTAGGGTTTTTGGGTAGGTTTTTGAAGCTCATAACTTGTCCTTACATCATCTCTATCAAGTTGTATAAAAACACACAAGTACACTTTTATTCATGGTAAAATCTTGATTTGCGAGCATCCAACCATATATATTTGCAAGGATTTTGTAGTTGGATCTTGACTTAGTTCCTTGATCACCTGCAATACTTTAATACACATGTTAGTAATATAATATGGGAAATATTTTCATCATCCAATATGAAATATGAGTGTGGCATATCCAAAAAGCCAATAATATCCCCCTTTTTTATGATGATAAATATTTCCATAAGATAAATTGAAAGTAGTAAATTGAAAACCTCATACCTTTAAATAGTTGTTGATAGCCTGTTTATCTCATGTGTTATTTTCAAAGTTAAAAGGATCAATACTTATCAGTTCTCCCCCTCAAGGAAACACTCCCCCTCAACAAGATAGTCATTCTGAAGAGGGAAAGGCTTATACTCAATGTATTAATTGAAAAAGAATACCAATAGATGGGAAATCCAAAAAGATAGACATTAAGGCATAGTTAAAAGGCCATATTTGATCAAGGAACATCAAAAAGATTTTTTAATTACTAATGAAAGGAATTTCAAATCCTTAATGATAAAAAGAACCCATAAAGTGCAAATATCAAAAGATAATCTAAACCAATGGTCAGCAATGTTAAGTTCACCGTGATGTAGAGATGTCAAGAAAATCAAAAGTAAAAAATAAAAAATGATTTTTAATCATTTTTAAGGGATGTTGAGCCCAAAAATGATCCTTTAAGCAAAAAAATGAGGTCAACAAAAATCTCTCTAGACCAAATATAAGGGATGTTAAGCCCATATTGATATAGAGATTCCATTAAGAGAAAAAATGAGAACAATAAAAGTATCTCTAGACCAAGTATAAGGGATGTTAACCCATATTCATGTAGAGAAACCATTAAGAGCAAAAAGATATGCAAGTTATATCAACATATTCTGAGCCCCTCCTTAATCCCATACCGAGCAAAAATAGATCAAAGAAAAAGATTTATTAAAAGATAGCCATTTAAGATCCCGAAATTTCATTTATGTCAAATGTAGAAAGATATAGTTAGAACCATGTTTTCCTAAGGAATAAAACAACTTTGCTTTTCATACACATGCTTAAATCTAAAAATAAGCAAATGAATATTTTTTTAAAAAATAACAAGTTAGCCTCAAAATTAGGTCGAGATAAGACAAAAATAATTTTATAAAATTAAGAATAGGTCAAATTTCACCATGTTCCTCTTTTCATTCTGAGTTGGGTTTTAGGGACCCAAACCATGTCAAGGGCTCCTTTCTTTAGATAATCATGTGAAAATGAATAATGACCAAAACGTTGACAATAATGACATCAGATACAAGATATTTTATTTGTCTTTTCTATGACCTCTTTTTAGGCACATATACAGTTTTAGTCTTTGGAGAATGTTTCTTTTTTGTTCTAGGGATATGTGAGGATTGATTCTTTGGCACATACCCTAAACCTATTTTCCTATTTGTTTAGAAGTATTAACTAAGATTTTATCAAGACTTTTGTTCCCTTGGATTAATCTAGAAACTTGTTTTTGCAATTCAACATTTTCAGCAATATTTTCAGTTACAACTAAGTTTACTTGAGTAAAATTTGAAAGTATAGTATCTCTTTCTTTTATTAAAACATCATAATCTAAATTATTGCGTAAAACATGTTGAGTTTGATAATCGTGTAGTTTAACAAGCATATAAACCTTTTCTTGAGAAAAAAGACAATTGTTATTTTCAAGAGCAAGCATCTGGGTCTTATAACTCTTACTAGATTCTTTTAATGCACTATTTGAAAGTTTTAATGTATCATTTTCAAAGCTAAGATTATCCATATTAACATAGAGTTCATCTATAATTTTAGCAAGTTTTCTCTTTTGTCTTTTGCAATCAATATACTTGTCATGAAGTTCTTCAAGACTATTAACTAATTCTTCTTTAGACAAATCAATAATACTTACCTCATTAATTTCTTCTTCATCCATTATTGACATGAGACATTCTACCTTGTCCTCTTTACTGCTTTCACTATCATCACTTGATTGCTCCCATTCAGCTTTCTAGGACTTGTTACCTTTCTTTATCTTTAGACATTCAAAAGTCAGTTGGCCTCTCTTTCCACATTCTGAACACCATTTACAGTCAACGTCGGGTTGTCCCATTCTGTTGCCACCATCTTCAAGATCGATTAAGGCTCCTTAAAGTCATGTTGTGATACCAAATGAAAAGATCTAGAGGGGGTGCATGGAGCTTTATGATCATTTTAATCAAATGAAATTACACAACTTAAAGTGTAGTCAAAATATAAAACTAAAGAGGCAACCACAGGATGACATAGAGTGGTTTCGTCTAAGGCGTCAGTCCACTACCTAGTTGTCACCAACTAGGATTTGCAAAACATGTATTTTATTCCTTTTGTATATCGATACACAACACATGAAATTTACTGGTGCCTTTTGTGGACCAAGATAAACCCTCCTTTTTAGCTCAAGGAGAACTACCACCTTCTTTGACGGGAAGCTGAAAGGTCACCTCTTAGACATGATTGCAATCCACCTCCACCACCTTGGTTGCAGCCTTCAATCTTGAAGTACCACTAAGAGAGCTTCACCACAACATTCTTCCTTGAAGTATTGAGAAGCATCAACGCACCATTGTATAAGAACAAGAGAGGAATAAGGATATTACAATGCTCTTTTCATAAGATGTACAATTTAGCACTATGGACAAGTGATGGTGATCTTCTTCCACAAAGTTTAGGCAAAGTTATATTGGGTGAAGAGAACACTCAAACTAATGTTGAGTCTTAGTCTATATTGATGGCAATATGAAGTGTAGGGACTAAGCACTTTTTAGAAGAATGCTAGATCAAGTGTATATCAATGTATATGCAATTGTTGTTGAAAAATTGTATCTAAGTGTCCCAATACTGCTACTATTTATAGGAATTGTTTACAAGTGGCTAGGAAAACTTTAGGAGAGTCTAGAGTGTTCTGGATGGTCAACTAGCCATTTGGATGGAATTAATTAAGTTGCAACGGCTAGTCTAATCGCTAATAAATTATCATTCCAAAACATTTATCAGTTGAGATTTATTTCAACCAGGAACTGTCTCAGTCAAGAACAATTTTGACCGAGAATGTTCTAAGTGCTAGATTGCTTCAAAGGCTATATGTCGGTTTAACTCCTTGGTCAAAGTTGTTACAATAGCTCTTTGTTGGTCAAACTTTTCTTCAACTAAGAATGACCCAGAACTTAGATATGCAATGCTATTTCTTCAGTTGACAGACACTTCGACTAAGCTCTAATTTGGTCAACATATATTTTGATTGAGGAGGACTCTGTTCAAGGATATACAATGTATGTGAAGACCTATTAAAGATTCATTTACAACCTAACAACCCTAAATTCTTCATATTAGTATAGGATAGGGTTTTCAAATAGGTTTTTGAAGATCATCACTTATCCTTACATCATGTCTATCAAGTTGTACGAAAACACACAAGATCAATTATATTCATGGTACAATCTTGATTTGCAAGCATCCAGTCATATATATTTTTAAGGTTTTTGTAGTTGGTCTTGACTTAGTTCCCTGATCACCTGAAATACTTTAACACACATGTTAGTAATATAATTTGGGAAATATTTGCATCATCGAAATATGAAATATGAATGTGGCATATCCAAAAAGTCAACAAAGTAGATCCCATGTTATGCTAAGTTTCTCAAGGATATTTGCATTTTCAAGATAAAGTCTATGGGTAAGATGCCAAAGAAGATCAAGTTGACGGAAGAAATGGGTTCTATCATACAACACTCACTTCATGTGAAGAAGAAAGACCCACGACCCCTCTCATACCTAGCTACAAAGGGGGACATCTCATATACCAATTCCTACTTGACTTGGGATCTAGTGTGAACTTGGTGCCATATAGTGTCTATGTTGAGCAGGGGTTAGGCAAGTGAAACCAACTCATTGCACTCTCCAATCGGTAGACCACTCCATCAAGGTTTGTATAGGAAGAGTGGATGATGTCTTACGATGATAAACAAAGAAAAAGGAGTGGTATTCCCGACTAATTTCATTATTCTTGATATGGATCCAGAGGATAGAATGATTCCCATCATCTTGGGATGACCTTTCCTGTCTATAGTTGATGCCAAAATGCATGTTCATAGTGGCATAATGATGGTCTATTTCATGGACATGAAGATAAAGATCAACATGTTCAAGACCCCAGTCCAGAGATACGAAGATGAGGATGTTTAGCATTGTCACTTTAAGAGTCCAATTGATCATTCAAAGGATGGAGACCCAGGTGGAATAACTCATCATGACTTTTGTGATCAATGAGACAAGGAACATTTGTTGAATGCAAATGATAGAGGAATCTACTTCAAGAGTGGACACCTAATAATTCCAAATGGTTGACGAATTTAGAGAACTAGAAGAATATTGGATGAAGGCATGAAACTTAGTGCTAGTGGGAGGCAACCCATATAGGTTTGGGGAACATTTCACCCAACCTTCTAGTTTTTATACTTTTTGCTTATTTTTACACCTTCTCAAGAAAATCACGCACATATCATACTTAATAGTTTTGTTATTTAATTCATTTGGACTAGGAACATAGATTGAAGAATGATCCATGGAATGTCTAACTCATAATAAGATCCAAGATGAGAATAAGAACAAAGTTGGTCTAACTTGAAAAGGCTATATGAAATCCATCACCACGACCGTGGTGCCACCCATTCAAAATGGTTGTTCTCCATTGAAAGGTCATGGTTCCCTTGTCATGACCACTTCAATGTTGTTTGGATTTTGCATTTTTTGATGAGTACCCACTGCAGTTCCATGATCATTACCCTATCATTCTAAGCTTCTAATTCATGTTGAATATGACATGTTTTAAAAGTTTGGGGTAGTAGGACAGTAAGCCATCATTTTTCTTCATTCCTTTGTTTAAGTTTTTGCATGAAATGATGAATTACTTTATTGATCCTTACAATTGTCTAGTTTAACCTTTCATTTGCATATTTGCATACATGCATATCATGCATTTTAATTTCATGCATGTTTGCAAAAAAATCAAAAAAATTGCTCGTTTGTCACTCCATGCCATGCATTGCATTTCATGTAGATTTTTGGTAATTGTTTTATGTTTGTATTAGAATTTTCTTGCTTGTTGCTTATTGCTTTTTTAGTGTAAGTTTAGATTTGATTGAATGCAAGTTGACGTTGTTTTTGCCAATTCTTCCCAAATTTGAATCTATTTTCCTATGGCGTGCTTAAAAAAATATCTGCTTATTGAGATGAGAATGATTATATTTGGGATAATGCAACCCGTTCGATGATGTTTTTGGTTAAATGAGATCCATAATGGAATTTTGCATGTGCTCTAAGCCTCTTACAAGTATTTAACTATTTTGAATACAAGTGTGAACCTTGCAAGCCTTGAGTACTTGGGATCATTCAGTCCATGTGAAAAGAGTGTAATCTACTATATTGCTCATTTTATGCATGGTTTGTTTGTTTGGTGAATGTTGCATGTATTAGCTTGCTTGGAGTAAATCATACATGGTCATCAACACTGATAGCCTCTCTTTGACCTAACATTTCTTCTATCATCTTCTTACCTCTCTGCCTCATGAAAAGATACCAATAGAGCACATATTAGCCTTTGCCACCCTCTAAAAGTTTGGGGTGCCCATATCTATATCACTTCGCTTCACTCTTGTCAGCATATGCCATCCTTACATATAAGGCAGAGAAAAAGAAAAAGAAAAGAACTAAGAGATGCCATTATGTAATAGCATCCCAAGAAAATAATAGAAAATAAAAGGATGAGAGCTCTTATGTAATAGCACTTCACTCCCTTCCATAACCCTTTTTTCTCTTTTTATTCCTAGTTGGGCTGGGGTAAATCAACTCTAGCCCTCACACCCCCACAAAAGCTAAGTGGGTCATGATGCAACTCTAGAGAGTGAAACAACAACCTAAACCATATGAAGTGTATGATGTAACTCTAGAGAGGCGGAATGAAGTGTATGATGTAACTCTAGAGAGTGAAACAACAACCTAAACCATATGGATGTATGTCATCCATGATATAGTTTACCCAAAGATTTATGAGAACTGCATCACTTGCATGTGTGAATGGTATCATGTATTTGAAGATTTTGTGCTTTGTGCTTGATTCACACTTGAAAATAGAAAATGAATATAGAGTAGTGGATTGCATGCCTAATTTCATATGTGGACTCATTTTATCCAATAAACATCATGATGATTGTGTTTTCCTATTATTTTCATGAATGAATTGGAAGTGAGGTTAATTTGAAGCATACTTGAGGATAAGTATATTTGACGTTTGGGGTGGTAATGCAGCCCTATTTTAGGGCTTCATCTTGTGTTTTGCATTTTAATCACATCTAGACATGTTAGATTGCAAGCTATTTCCCCTAATACATGGTTCCCTATCAAATGTTCATATGGACACTATTTGCATGTATTTTAGGTACAAGGAACATGCCTTGGATGGAGGGGAGAGAAGGAAGGTGTTCTAGGATTCCTCCACCCATGGAGGAGTCCAAAGAAGGCCCTAAGATCCCCCAACCTACCCCGAGTGGCCAAGCATTGAGTTAAAGTAAAGGTGTCCATGATTCTCAAAGATGGAATCTCAAAGTGCATGTAAAGACCCCAGCACAGTTGTGGTGACATGTAACAGTCATGTTGCAAAACACTAAAATCAAAGGTTCATTCAAGACTTGATCGAGCTACAGCAAGTCTAGCAACACGGTTGTGCTAGCCATCATGGTCATTCCATAAAAACATCAACACAGTCATGCCAGACAAACTGGCCATGCTACTGAGAGTTAGAACACCTGTTTCGGTAAGAATAACCATGTCCCAGCTTGCCCACCGTGGCGTGCTACCTAGCACAAACATGCTACCTAGCCGCCACCATGTCCATGCTACCCAGCATGGTCATGCTACCAGCCCTCATTTACCTCATTTCAACCTGACATTTTCCACTCTACCAGCACAGTCATTCCATCTCAGTACGACTGTGCTATCCTCTACCCACTAAGGTCATGCTTACCAGCATGGCTGTTCTCCCAGAAAAACCCTACAATTTTATGCATTGATTTTCCCAAACTACCGCCACTTAACCTAATGCTTTCCTGCCACCTATATATACATAAGTAGTGGTTTTAGCATGAGGTTATATTCCCCTACCATTCATTTCCACCTTCCTAGTGCATTCAAGAGCCCCTGTCTGCTTTCATCTATTCCCACCTCATGTCCACCTTCCCTCACCTAAAAACCATAGTTTTCTAGGGTTGTGGCCATTCCTATCCACCATTCCATGCTTTCCATCCACCTTGGAGGGTTAAGGAGCTACTCTTGTTGATGGAGGTGAAGGAGAAGAGATCTTCTACAAGCACCATGACTATTTATTCTTCTTCTTCTTTTGCAATTTTTTGTACTATGAGTAGATAAGCTCCTCTAGGTGGGCCTTTTGGGGGAGAAAATGTTACTTTGATACCACATTGGGGAAAATTAACTTGTAAACTTTATATATTCATTTTATGATGATTGTCTTCTACGTTTATCTTATTTCCCATATTTCTTCTTAAGGTTTGTGTTTGAAAACATGGACTTCTTATTGATTTGTGCTTGAAACCACTTAGACTCTAAGAAACAAATGTCTTGTATGTGGATATATTAGGAATTGAGACTAGGTTCAACTAATGGATCCTTAGATAGCCCCCTATATTGCCACATACATATCCATGTTGGATCAAGGGCTCTAGAGGGGGGTGAATAGAGCTTCACAATTCTCACAAGAAGGATTAGACCACCAAATTATATTAAGTACAGAAACTTAAACAAACAGCAAATTTGATGTCTTAGCTAGAAAGCACAACAAGGATGAGAGACAAGGAAGATCAAGCACTTGGATATGTGGTTTAGAGTGGTTCCACGTCCTAACTAGGAGCAATGTCAGTCCACTACCTAGAGGTGGTTAATCTCTAGGATTTGTAATCTTGGTACTCTTATATTCCATCATAAGATTATAAGACACAACAACCACACATCCAAGGGCTTAGTACCTCAAGCAAAGATCTTCAACCTATAGAAGGAGCTTACCCACTTGAACCATGGAGTCTTCAGCCATCAACATGGACTTACCCACTCCTTCTTCAAGTCTTCAGCCTTCAAGGGATTACCTATCTTTCTTGAGTGCTTGCATTGACTATCTCCTTCACTCGGAGATCTGGAACACCCTGCCTTCTTCAACCTTGAAGAACAACAACCTCTTCTCCTTCACTCGGAGAAGATCTTCAACCTTTTCTTTGATAGGAAAGAGGGTAGGAAGATGGTAGAGGAGAGCTTTACATCAATACATGGAGTAGCTCTCTTATAAAGGAACCTATCTCACTCATACTCACAAATTTTGACTTGAAGGTAGAGAGAGAAAGGGGCTCAAAGGGTTAGAACACTCTCAACTAGGCTAGGACCAAGCATGTAGTGAATGAGCAACCTTGGAGTGAACTCCAAGAGGTCCTATTTATAGTTGAGGATGCCCCTTTAAGTTATGGGACACTTAGATACAAAAATAGCCATTTTTTGCTCAAAGCAACGACTCTGTTTTCGCTCAAAACACACACCAACGGTCACAATCACTTTTTCTGCAAATTCTGTACAGTGCAATCGGTTGAGTTTCAATAAAGGTAACTCAACTGATAGAGTAAAAGACAAAGTTGATATTCAAATCATCGGTCGAGCTTATCCTGGGAAAACTCGACCGACCAATGAAGATCGATTTGTCCAGGTACTCGATCGATCGAGTTCTGTGAAACCACAACTCGACTGATGCTATCTTCAGAAACTTGATCCAGGAGGATCGGTCGAGTTTGCAACTCGACCGATTGACTGTCTATGGTCAATTTTCTAAAGTGCATCTAAGGTGATTAAAACTTGGTGTTTAGTATCCCAATAAATTTTCTCAACTAAGTTACAAGTCAATTCATCATTACAAGTGATTACAAAAATGTTCTAAGGTCGTTTACATAGATTTCCAAAATTACACACTTGTATCTCTTTTGACTTGAACTTGACCCAATCTAGGGCTTTGGATTTTTTATCCTTTTCTTGTACCTAACATCTTAAATCAATCTTTAATACACATATTAGATACATATGAATGGAATGGTTAAGTCATTATCAAAATATGGACAATGTATAACCTATAGGTCAACATTCTCCCCCTTTTTGACAATGACAAACTATTCCTCAAACATATTGAAAAGGATATAGAGGTTATACCTTTGCCTTGTGAAATAAGGGGATTCAAGATGTGAACAATGTGAATTGCTCCCCCTCAATCTATGCTTCCTCTAACCTGCATGGTTAGTCTATCTACACATAGTAATCATAGCATATATGCACTATGTGATCCTTTGCAAGTCACATGATAAAATAATAAATGAACAAGAAAAAGGATCTAATAAGCAAATAAGCAATAGTATAACCACGAATAACAATATGAATGAGTTTCAAACCATTGAAATATCTCTCCCCCTTTTGACATTATCAAAAAGTAGGGGGGTAGAAGAGCAAAAAAAACTAGGTCTTCTCCAAAACTCAATCAAACAGACATGCATGCTAGCAATCATATGGCACACAGAGACGAAAGCAACATACAATCTCAATCATAATCAAAATATGGTATAAGATGGCACCAACGCATAAGATATATCATAGTAAATAGCAAGAGTGCACATCACATATATTACAACTCAGATGCATGTTCCCAAGAAAACAACTACAACCAAGAAGTGGTGAAAATAGAGGATAAAATAGTACAGCTCAGATAAATGTGCCTAGATGTTTCTTATACAAAATAGCCTAGAAGGATGTATATGATCAGCATGCTAGACTAAAAACTAAGAAACAAGATAAACATCTAAATTATTTATATCAACGACATCATCGTCTCCTATCTCATAGTCCTCGTCTCCATCGGAGGGTGCAACAGCAGTGCCTTCATCACCAGATCCAGCACTATCACCATCACCATCATCAGAAGCATCCTCACCATCACTGTCATCATCATCATCATCATCATCATCATCGGCATCGGCAGCCTGATCAGGCATCTCCTCATCAGCAGGAGGACTGAACACCTGACCAGGCCAATAGGCATTCTGCTCAGCCCACGTCATACCAAGAGTGTTTAGCTCACTGGCCTATGGATAGGATGGAGCAGAGTCACCAAGTCTGGCAAGCAAGGTGGCCTGGGGGCCAGCAGGAAACAAGAGGTAGGTAGGAGCAGAGCTACCATTAGCAAAAGGTGGAGGTGGAGGAGCAGTAGTGGAAGGCTCAGGAGAAGGGTAGTAATGATTGTATGCCTAGGAAGCATAATCACTACCTGTTATGGCTGGTAGGTGGGGTACGGTGAAGCACAAGATAGGATCATGGTCGACATGATAGAACATAAATCCTGATGCAGGTGGTCCTGAACCTGTTGGTTGTATGCTTGTTGGTACATCATGTAGCCCATAAGGGTTTCATTTGATACACAAAACGAAGCACGTCTAGGTCTAGGAGGAGGCTGAGGAGGTGGAGCTCACGTGGAGGAGGTAGGGGCTGCAGAGGTTGAGGCAGAGGGAGAAGCACCAGGGGTAGAGGAGGCAAACATAGGCACAAACTTTTGAATAGTGGTCTCACTGATACAAACACCCTTTCTGGCTACTTTGTAATGAAAATCAGAAAAGAGGGATTTCTTAGTGGCGAACTGGAATAAACCACAAATCAAAGCTGAGTAGGGAGGGTGGGTTCCTTTGGTGTTCTTACCAGTTTCAAAGCAGGTCATGTGGTGTAGAATGTATCTGGCCCACTTGACATCGATGTTCTCTAAAAGGCAATACATAATGACAGCAGTATTCTCTGCAATATTTGTTTGATTTCTCTTCGGATGAATATTGTAGTTGATCACTAATGCCAAAATGTGCTTCCTAAGGTCAAGGGAGGATGAAGGAAGGGTGATCTTCTTCTTGTAGGGAACGTCAGGTTTCTTCAAGTAATGATGAATATCAGGGAGAGTCAATTCGTTTTGCTTGTAGAAACCTTCCGGGTCCAAAAGGTCGAAATACTCGCCATAATCCTTATGCCAGGTGTCGTTTTCCTCATCTCTAAAAAAGAAGACATTTAATATATCCTCGGAGATTTGGAAATGCTTTCCCGCGATCATCGACGTGAGGATTACTTGAGTATTAGGCGAGGGAACAAGAGAATCGTAGTTCCAACACAAATTAGCATAGAACTCATGAACTGCTTTAGTGCTAGACATGGAATTATTAAAGCAATCATGTTCGATGGCCAAGGTGGAGAGGTGGTGAAATGCAAGCAACCTAGAGACTTGATCTATAATAGCTTGACACCTAGGAGATGGATCAATCAAGGCGCAAAAAGGAAAAGGACTCCTAGGAAGAAGTTCCTTGTACCGATTAACAGCCTCAATTGAGATAAATGAGGTATCGTCAAAAGGAATCAAGCAATTAGAAGACGAAGACAAAGGTGCATTGCTTGGAGCATGTCGTTTTCTCCTTTGGGATGCCATGGAGGTGAAATAGAGGAAGAAAATGAGCAAACAAGCAAAACAAACCTCAAAAGCCATTCAAACACCACTAGGGAGTCTGGGAAGGTCTAGGTCGAGCTATCTAGGTCGAACTAGGGCTAGGAGAGGGAGGTTTAGGGCTGGGGGTGAGAGCTTAGGGCTAGAAGAAGAGGTATCAGTTGTCTATTCTCTAGTTGAGAGGTATAATAGTCGGTTGAACCTAACTTTTAAGTGACTTCAGCCCGCGGATCGGTCCAGTTCTGAGAGTCAGAAACTCAACCGATTGGTTCTCTAAAGAATAACTCTCGGCTCCTGATTGGTCGAGTTTGTCCTAGGGGAAACTCGACCAATGGTCAACCTAACCTAAAACCATCAATCTTAATTTCTATCCATATACATGTTCATTAAATTCATTTTTCAAGTCTATTATGTACATTGAACATACTTAGGCACATATCACTCATCATTGAGTACTATTTTGCGATAAAACCAAGAAATAGAGAAAAACCCAAAAACAAGTAAAAACTAAGCATGTCAACAAGCAAGTTAAGCACATTTCAAGCATATATAGGCAAGCAAGATGAGGAAAAACATGATCAAAACATATAGGATGAAAACAACTAGCTAGATCACATATCAATATCATCCAAAGCAACAATGAGCAGTTTAGATCGAATAAAGTTAAATTGCTCTCTAGCTAGAGGTTTAGTGAAAATGTCCACCAATTGATTTTCTGTGTCCACAAGCGTGATATAAATATCCTTCTAGGCAATGTGATCATGAAGAAAGTGATGGCCCTCTATATGTTTAGCTCTATTATGCAATATAGGATTATAAGAGAGATTGATTGCACTAGTATTATCACAATAGATAGGAGAAGCATCAAAATGTATGTTAAAGTCTTGGAGCATTTGCTTCATCCATAGGACCTGGGCACAACAACTCCCGGATGTAATGTATTCAGCCTCGGTAGTTGATAATGCCACGGTGCTCTATTTCTTGGAAAACTAAGACACCAAGCATGGTCCTAGAAGGAAGCAAGTGCTACTTGTGCACTTTCTATCAACCAAACAACCCACGTAATCCGCATCACTATATGCCACAAGAGTAAAGTCCCTTGACTTAGGATACCATAGTCCAAAATTTTGAGTTTTGGCTAAGTACCTCAAAATCCTCTTAACGGCAATAAGATGTGATTTCCTAGGGCTAGATTGAAAGAGAGCACACAAGCCAACACTAAACATACTATCATGTCTAGAGGCAGTTAAATAAAGTAAACTTCCAATCATACCTCTATAGAACTTATCATCTACCTTCTCACATTCTTCATCTCTATCAAGTTTGGCGGTATTGGACATGGGAGTATCCATTGGCTTCATGTTCTCCATCCCAAAGCGTTTGAGTAGTTCATGTGTGTACTTGCCTTGGTTGATGAAGTTTCTGAAAAACCACTAGAGGGGGGTGAATATGGTTTTATATAAATTTTAACAATAATTTAACTCAAGCAATCAATCACAAAGAATAGACAAGTGGACAGTGGGTTTAGAGTGGTTCCACCCTTAGCAAATACTAAGGGAGTCAGTCCACTACCCAATTATTTCCATTTGGGATTTGAAAGCACCTGTATTTTATTACCTCGCAAGGATGTTACATAAAATACAACTACCTTCCCAAACCCTTTGGACAGCCTTCACCCCGAAGTCGTCTCACCAACTTTGAAGCAGCCTTCACTCAAAGTAACTTCAAGCTCCCCCTTGAAGTAGCCTTCCTCCTTGAAGTGGCTTCCCATTGAGACCTTCTAGAAGTAGTCCAAAGTCCACCTTCTCCTCCGAGAAGACCCTTCTCCACCTGAGAAGATAAACTCTCTCCAATCCGCAACCTCCAACCTAGGAGTAGCAAGGAAAGTACAAAACATATAAGAATGAACAAGAAGGGAAAAAGGAAATTACAATTATTGTTGTAGCACAAGGCTTGATTTCCTATATCAAGCATTTTGATCTCCTAACCAATGTATATGGAAGTGTAAGTGATGTGGGTAGAAGATGCTAGCCTATAGGACACAAAATTGGAGCAATGGAAATGAATAACAAATATTGGAGTTTCTCAATTACTCACAAGAATGGATTGTCAATTGCAAGTATGTATGCTCAAGTATTGCAGAAGTGTGTTTTGGGTGTCCTAAGGCATGTCCTATTTATAGGAATGGCCTATGAATGCTTAAGGACGTTCTAGACACTTTCTAGGGGGTTCTTAGTGCTTAACTAGCCGTTAGTTGTCCACTAATTGCTTTAGCAACAGCCACTTAATTAATTCTGAAAAGTGTAGACAGAGTTCTTCTCGGTCAAGGAATTGTCGACCGAGACATCAGTCGGTCGAAGACTTTGTCGACCGAGGGATGGTCTGGAGCAAGTGTATATAACGTTCAATTCCAACTTCCAACCACCTTGTATGCCAGGTCTAACGGCTATTTGAGTCAATTCTCGGTTGAGGAGTTTTTTGACCGAGAGTGTCTCGGTCGAGAAGTTTGTCGACCGAGAATGACTCTGTTTCAATGTTTTGAACTATGTACTAAGTGTGTGTATGAGTGTGCAGTTATGACACTATTATAGGGGATGACCTATCTAAGTGTTGTGAATGTCTAGGGAAGATCTAAACGCTTGATTTACATGATATCTAAGTACTTGTACATTATATACTTGTACAAGTTTTTACATTTGATTACAATCATGAAATTAAAGCATTTTGAGCATATAGATCTTCCAAGGGTTTTGTCATCCACCTTGTTCCTGCAACACTCAAGTAGCACGTTAGATCCACAAGAATGAAATGTTTGTCATTATCAAAACAAAGGGATTTAAATGATGTCCATTTAGCCAACAATCTCCCCCTTTTTGAAGATGACAAACATTTCCAAAATATAAAATAAGGAAATATAAATCATATGAGTTTCATACCTGAAGTTTACCTTTTGTAGCCATTTTCTTGTGTGCAAGTGTGTGTTGGCCGAGATATTATGAAACTCATTTTATTTTATGTTATTGATTTTATATTATTTCTCCCCCTTTGTCATTTCAAAAGGATAACCAAGATAAACATTAATTATGTCTTTTTATTTCTCCCCTTTAATTTGATAATTTGAGACTTAATGCAAACCACTTATTTTTATGTCTAATTTAGCCACAATTTATTTCTCAATCATTTGCAAAGGATGTTAAGCCTTGAAATGATATGAGATTCGTTTAGATTCATGGCATATGTGATTTGATTCCTCATCCATTTTACAAGGGATGTTAAGCCCTGAAAATGATATGAGAATCCCTTAAGCTCATGAGTATATTTAATAGTTTCTCAACCATTTACAAGGGATGTTAAGCCCTAAAATGATATGAGATTCTTTTAAGCTTATAATGAATGTATCTCTAACCAAATTCATGGGATGTTAAGCCCTGATTTGTTTAGAGAATTCCATTATATTCATACATATTGTAGGCTCCAAGATTACTTTAAAGATACTAAGGTCATGACTAGCTTCAAATTTTCTTTATGATGTTTACAAAGTTTTGTAAGCTCCTTCTAAATCTTATAGTCAAGATAGTTTTTGTGAGCTCCTCCTTAATCAAGATAATTTAAGGATTCTAAGGTCACAATCAGTATTAGATCATAATAAGTTAACCTTTAATGAGAATTATGCACTAAATTCCTGTTTTCAGTATACTAAGATTGAGTGCAAGAAAATGATTTTACAAATAAGCATTTGGTCAAGCTTATTTTAGGTCGACCTTGACTTTGACCATAGTGCCCCTTGGTCAAATTTGATTTCAACCAAGAGGCAATTTCTGTAGATTTCCAATTCAAGCATTTTCATAGCTTATAGAGTATTAATCATGTATAATAAGAATATCATTTTTTTTGGTCGTCCAAAAAACGTGTTACTATAAAACCAAAACTTTAGGTACAAAGTGCCTCAGAAATAACTAGATCTATGTGTCTCCACACAGGAAGAACACATCAGATCTGAACAAAAAAAGGAATACCCCACGTATCCAAAACCTAAGAGCAGAATAAAAGACTAACAAGAGGAAAACAACTTCAGTTGAAATGAGAAGGTGACACACAGAATCATTGAGCACACCCACAAAAGTATCTATGACAATACCTCTCTTCTTTACTGTAGACCATTCGCCAGGATTAGACTTAGACATGCATCATAGGACAGTTGATAACTGGGAACACAAAGAAACCAATGAGAAATGCACAATCTGCCACATCCAAGCATTCTCCCTGGAGCACGTATGATCTTCCACACCAAGCTAAGCTCCAAAAAACTGAAGAAATAAGCCTCCAAGCCAGAGAACAAGTCCAGATAGGGGAAAGACCACATTTGGCACACCTAGTGTCTGTGCAGCCAAATAATCATTTAACTAAGAATGTCATTTTCCATAAGCTAAGCACAAGATAATCATTTAACTAATATGTCAAGATGAATTTGTGCCATATAGATTCATCATAATATGTAAGGAGTTGAATCACAATGATCATTTTGAAAGCAATATCCATTCATGGTTTGTATATATAGATTAAAGATTATTTTAGACAAACCAAGTAAAAGATGAAGATACAATGATCATGGTGAAACAGTAAAGATATATTCATGATTATGATAGAATCACATCCATAATTTTATGAAATGCAATGATTATGATCATTTAAAAGCAAATTTCAAGACACATGGTTTTTATATAGATAGACCAAGGAGTACTTAGGACAAACCATGGGGATTGTGATAAAACAGTAATTTCCTTGATTAAACCAATCATGGTTCATATTTTCAGTTTTAAGCCAAACCATGTAGGAGATAATAGCAATTAAAAATGAACTTGCAATTTATGGTATATGTTTAAAGAAATTTCTCCAAGATTTATTCTTGATTTGCATATCAAATCAATCATTAATAGAAAATTGATAGCAAACTAGATCAATTAAAACTGGTTCAGCAGAACTTGATTCGGTCAAACTTTTCTTCGATCGAATTTATCTCGGTCGAAGATTTTATCGACTGAGTATTTTGTTGTTTGTACAGGTTTTATCAGATTTTTGCAAGCTTAAAAATAGTAACCTGCTCGGTCGACTAATTCTCGACTTACAGTGTTCTCGGTCGAACATTTTCTCGACTGAGAATGTTTATGTATTGTTTTCAGTAATTATTTCCAAACAAGGTACAAGAATATGAAAGTTAAAGCTCAATTTTGTTGAGATATGACATTTGTATATCAAAGTAACATTTTAGGTCAAATATCAACTAGTCAAATTCAAACCTCTAAGTTTTAGGAACCCAAACTAGATCATCATTCCTTTTCTTGTATGGGCATGAAAAAGAGTAGTGTCCAAGACGCAAGCAATAGTGACAACTAATAAAATCAATCTCATTTCTATTTGAGTTATTTTTGGGTACATACATAATCTTGGCCTTGGGTGCTTATGTTCTTCTAGGTTTAGGTTGATAGGATTTCCCTTTTGAAACATATCCTAAACCTCTCCTTCCATTATAACTAGAAGAATTATTCAAAATTTTATCAAGAACATCATTGTTTCTCAAGCTATTAATCTCTCTTTGTAACTTGGTAATCTCATCCATTTTCTTTTTGATATCTAGCTTTGCTTGATCTAGATTAGATGATAAAGCATCTTTTTCTTTAACAATAGCATCATAATCTAGATGATTACATAAGATAGGTTGAGTCTGAAAATTATGTAGTTTTGCAAGCAAATCAACCTTTTTTTGAGAAAGAAGATCATGATTTGTTTCTAAGGTAAGCAACTTCATATTGCAATCATTTGAAGATGATTTCAAGGTAAGATTTTAAGAAGCAATACTATCTTTTTCAAAAGAAAGATTATTTCATCTAACATACAAATCTTCATTAGTTTTAGTAGCTTTCTTTAATTTCTTTTTGCAATCAATATATTTCTCATGTGTGTCTTGAAGACTAGCAATTAGATCTTCTTTTGGTAGATCAAAAAGACTTACCTCTTCTTCTTCTTCATTGGTTGTAGCAATAAGACATTCTACTTCTTCTTTTCCATCTTCACTATCATCACTTGAATCATCCCATGCAGCTTTATATGCTCTTTCTTTCTTTTTGTGAGATGATTTCTTCCCTTTCTTGATTTTTGGACAATCACCTTTCAGGTGTCCCTTTTTGCCACATTCAAAGCATCTGGAGGAAAAAACACTAGGAATTTTGTTAGTTTTAAAACTTCTATACTATTTACCATTTACAATGAGTGTTTCTTCTTCACTATCTTCTTCACTTGTGTCATGACTATTCTTGGTTGATGCTTTGAATGTAGTGTCCTTTCTTTTCTCCTTCTTGTGTTCAGCTGCCAATCTTTCTTCTTCCTCCAAGGTTGCCTCATGTGCTTCTAGGTTACCAATGAGTTGCTCCATCCTTAGTCGAGTGAGGTCATTGGCTTCTTCGATTACAGTCACTTTTGGTTTGTACTTTGGAGGCAAACACCTAAGGATTTTTGACACTTGATCCTCTTCACTTATTGCTTTACCTAAAGCATTCAAACTATTAACAATAGAAGATAACTTTGCATACATTTCACTAATAGACTCATTTTGATCCATACGAAACTGTTCAAACTTATGTTTAAGCATTCTGATTTTAGAATTCTTAACTTGAACAGTTCCTTCATAGGTTATAGAGAGTCTATGTCATATCTCATATGCCATTTCACAATTTGATATTCTATTGAATTCACCAATGGGAATTTAACAATAGAGTATACTTACAGCTTTTGCATTCATTTGGGCTGATCTTATCATATTAGCATCCCAAGTTGCATACTCTATTTGAGGAAAGTCATATGGATTTGACACCATCCTCCGTAGATCCCAGATAATTCCTTGGAAATAGAATTGCATCCTCCTTTTCCAGTAGGTGTAGTTGGTGCCATCAAAAGGAGGAGGTCTAGCCACAAGTGTCCCTTCTAAGTTGAGGTTGTTGAGTACCCCATCACCCATTATTCAAGACTTTGTTAGAGTTCCTTGAATCCTTGCTCTGATGCCAATTGAAAAACCACTAGAGGGGGGTGAATATGGTTTTATATAAATTTAACAATAATTTAACTCAAGCAATCAACCACAAAGAATAGACAAGGGGACACAGGGTTTAGAGTGGTTCCACCCTTAGCAAATACTAGGGGAGTCAGTCCACTACCCAATTTTTTCCAATTGGGATTTGAAAGCACCTGTATTTTATTACCTCGCAAGGATGTTACATAAAATATAACTACCTTCCCAAACCCTTTAGACAGTCTTCGCCCCGAAGTCGTCTCACCAACTTTAAAGCATCCTTCACTCGAAGTAACTTCAAGCTCTCCCTTGAAGTAGCCTTCCTCCTTGAAGTAGCTTCCCGTTGAGACCTTCTAGAAGTAGTCCAAAGTCCACCTTCTCCTCTAAGAAGACCCTTCTCCACCTAAGAAGATAAACTCTCTTCAATCCAATGCCTCCAACCTAGGAGTAGCAAGGAGAGTACAAAACAGATAAGAATGAATAAGAAGGGAAAAAGGAAATTACAATTACCGTTGTAGCACAAGGCTTGATTTCCTATATCAAGTGTTTTGATCTCCTAACCAATGTATATGGAAGTGTAAGTGTTGTGGGTTAGATATGCTAGCCTATAGGACACGAAATTGGAGCAATGGAAATGAATAGCAAATGTTGGAGTTGCTCAATTGCTCACAAGAATGGATTGCCAATTGCAAGTATGTATGCTCAAGTATTGCACAAGTGTGTTTTGGGTGTCCTAAGGCATGTACTATTTATAGGAATGTCCTATGAATGCTTAAGGACGTTCTAGACACTTTCTAGGGGGTTCTTAGTGCTTAACTAGTTGTTAGTTGTCCACTAATTGCTTTAGCAATGGCTAGTTAATTAATTCTAAAAAGTGCAAACAGAGTTCTTCTCGGTCGAGGAATTATCGACCGAGACATCAGTCGGTCAAAGACTTTGTCGATCGAGGGATGGTCTGGAGCAAGTGTATATAACGTTCGATTCCAACTTATAACCACCTTGTCTGTTGGGTCTAACGGCTATTTGAGTTAATTCTCAGTCAAGGAGTTTTTCGACCGAGAGTGTCTCAGTCGAGAAGTTTGTCGACCGAGAATGACTCTGTTTCAATGTTTTGAACTATGTACTAAGTGTGTGTATGAGTGTGCAATTATGACACTATTATAGGGGATGACCTATCTAAGTGTTGTGAATGGCTAGGGAAGATATAAACGCTTGATTTACATGATATCTAAGTACTTGTACAAGTTTTTACATTTGATTACAATCATGAAATTAAAGCATTTTGAGCATATAGATCTTCCAAGGGTTTTGTCATCCACCTTGTTCCTGCAACACTCAAGTAGCACGTTAGATCCACAAGAATGAAATGTTTGTCATTATCAAAACAAAGGGATTTAAATGATGTCCATTTAGGCAACAATTTCCTTCTTTTGTTTGCTTGATTTGAAAGCCGAGGAAGAAAGTCAACTCACCCATCATGCTCATCTCGAACGCACTCTGCATAAGAGAACTAAACTCCTTGCAAAGATCAAGATCAGTCCTGCCAAAAATGATATCATCAACATAAATTTGAATAATAAGAAAGTTGCTATAAGTGTGTTTTAGAAATAAAGTAGAATCGACTTTTCCCATGACATAGTCATTGTCTAGCAAAAAGTTCTTTAATTTCTCATACCAAGCTCGAGGTGCTTGCTTGAGTCCATAGAGAGCTTTTGGCAACAAATAAACATGATTAGGTAGCTTTTCATTTCCAAAGCCTGGAGGTTGAGCAACAAATACTTCCTCCTCGATTGTACCATTCAAAAATGCACTTTTAACATCCATTTGATATAACAATACTTTTTTGTAATTAGAAAAAGCAAGTAGCATTCTAATAGATTCTAATCTAGCAACAGGAGCATAAGTTTCATCAAAGTCAATACCTTCATGTTGATTGTAACCTTGTGCTACTAACCTTGCCTTATTCCTTACCACTTTGCCTTTCTCATCTAGATTGTTGCGGTATACCCACTTGGTGCCAATGATTTTTCTATCACTTGGTCTTGGCACTAGAGTCCACCCGTGATTCTTCTCGAATTGCTCCAATTCCTCTTGCATGGCTAGGATCCACTCATCATCACCAAGAGCTTCTTTGATGTTCTTTGGCTCCAGCTATGAGATGAAGGTGATGTCTGCTTGTTCTTTGTTGTAGGCAGCTCATATCTTCACTCTCTCAAATGGGTTTCCAATTATTAGATCTTTGGGATGGTTCTTTACAAAGCGAGGAGTGGGATCCTTCTTTTATTCATCTTCAGCTTCTAGCACCTGCTTACCTTTGTTGTCGATGTTGAGGTCTTTCAAGATAGAAATCAAGTCATCTACTACATCATCATTAACAACATGCTTGGCAACAACAAGGTTAGTTTCAATAAACTTAACATTAATAGATTCTTCAATTTTAGACACTTCAATGTTGAAGACTCTATAAGCCCTACTTGTAGTGCTATAGCCTAAGAAGAAAGCCTTATAAGGTTTCAGATCAAACTTGTCAAGAGAATCCTTCATGTTTAAAACAAAACAAGGACATCCAAAAACATGAAAGAAATCAATGGATGGCTTTCTACCACGCCATAGCTCATAGGGGGTTTTCTTCAAAGAAGAATGTGTGAAAACTCGGTTCTACACAAAACAAGCAGTACTAACGGCTTCGGCCCAAAACTTCTTAGGAATGTCATATTCAAGAAGGATTATCCTCACCATATCTTGAAGTGACCTATTCTTCATTTTGTTGAGGCATACGGGGACAAGAGAAATTATGTGAGTAACCAGATTTTTCACAAAAACGTTCAAAAAGATCATTTTCAAATTCTCCCCCATGGTCACTGTGGATAGAAACAATCTTGCAAGAAGCTTCATTTTCAACCCATTTGTAAAAGCTCGAGAAAACATCAAGAGTATCACTCTTCTAGACGAGGAAGAAGGCCCAAGTATATCAAGAGAAATCATCAACGATAACAAGTCAATACTTGGAACCACAAAGTGTATGCGTTCTCATTTGTCCAAATAGATCAATATGAAGAAGCTCAGTAGATCTTTTGGTACTCATGACTCCTTTGGATTTGAAGGAGGATTTGGTTTGTTTGCCTTGTGTACAAGGTTGGCATTCCTCATCCTTTTCAAAATCCAATTTGGGAAGTCCTCGAACCAAATCCTTTTTGCTCAACTTCTTCATTTGATGCATATTCACATGACCCAAAAGACGATGCCAAAGAGAAATATCATTTTTATCCACTACCAAGCATCTATCAAGTACGGGCTTAAGAACATCAAGAACAATAACATAAAGATTACCATTTCTAGTTCCCTTATATATGACATTGTAAATGAGGGAATCTAGAAGCAAACATTCTAAAGATGTAAACAACACAAGATATCCATTATCACATAGCTGACTTACACTAATCAAGTTGTGATGTAAGCCATCAACAAGCAAAACATTCTTGATACATAGCTCATTGCCTACATCACCCTCACCTATGACCTTACCCTTTTTGTTGTCCCTGAAGGTCACCGATCCTCCTTTCTTATTCATGAATTTGTTGAAATGGTTGAATTCACATGTCATATGTTTCGAGCAGCCACTATCAACAATCCATCTCTTTTTAACCTGCAAGAAAGAAGGATGTCGGTACCCAACTCAAACTTTGGGATCCGAGGTTAGCTTGGGGACCCATTTCATCTTGGGGTTGGTCCCCTTGGGCTTGTAAGGACAATAAGTGTTGGCTAAATGGACATCTATAAATCCCTTTATTTTGATTATGACAAACATTTCATTCTTATTGATCTAACGAGCTACTTAAGTGTGTAGGATTAAGGTGGATGACAAAGCAACTAGGGAAATCCATATGCTTACATGTTCATGTTTTCATGCAATGTAATCGCTTTGTAAAAACTTGTACAAATATATAATGTACAAGTACTTAGATTGCATGTAAATCAAGCGTTAGATTTTCCCTAGCTAAACACCACATTTAGATAAGTCATCCCCTTCAAATAGGATCACATATGCACACTCATACATATAATTAGTGTCTAAATTGAAACATTGAAACAGGATCAATCTCAGTCGACAAACTCCTCGACCGAGACACTCTCGGTCGACAATCTTCTCGACCGAGAAAGATCCAAAGTAGCCGTTAGACACAACTGACAAGGTAGTTGGCAGTTGGAGATAAACGTTGCAAAACACTTGTTCCAGAGAGCCTGTCGGTTGACAAAAGTTCGACCGATTAGGTATCTCGGTCGACCATTCCTCGACCGAGATGGTCTCTGACAGCAACTGCAGAATTAATTAATTAGCCGTTGTTAAAGCAACAAAGTTGTACCTAACAGCTAGTTAAGCACTTAGAAACCCCTAGAAGTTGTCTAGAACGTCCTTAAGCATCCTTAGGCCATTCCTATAAATAGGACAAGCCATAGGACACTAAAATATACTTGCTACACTTGAGAAATCCTTGAGCATACTTTGAGCAATCTGTTTGTGAGCAATTTGAGCATTGTGACAATTGGCTACTTCCTTTCTTAGCTCAAAATTCGTGTCCTATAGGCTAGTATCTCCTACCCACTGCAATCACAAGTCCATACACTTGGTTAGGAGATCTATACGCTTGATCTAGGCAAATCAAGCCTTGGGCTACAAAGGATAAGTTATAATTTCCTTTTTCCTTTCTTGTTCTTTATTACCGTTTGTACTCTCCTTGCTACTCCTAGGTTGGAGGCTGCTGATTGGAGAGGGTGAAGATCTTCTTGGTGAAGAAGGTGACTTTGAGCTACTTCAGAAGGCTGGTGCAACGGGAGGTTACTTCTAGAGAGGAAGGCTACTTCAAGGGGGAGCTTGGAGTTACTTCAAGAAGGCTACCTCAAAGTTGGTGCACCTACTTCAAGTGAAGGCTGTTCAAAGGGTGTAAAGGAAAGTATTGTATTTTGTATAAATCCTTGAGAAGGTAATAAAATAAATACTTTCAAAATCCAGGTTGGGTAAGCAACCGGGTAGTGGACTGACAACTTTAGTATTTGATAAAGTTGGAACCACTCTAAACACCTGTCTCCTTCTTCCAATTTCAATTGTGGTTGTTCGAGTTCAATAAATTGTTAAAATTATTTAAAAACTCTATTCACCCCCCTCTAGTGTTTTTCAATTGGTATCAGAGCAGGCTTCAAGGAACCCTAACAAGGTCTTGAAGAAATGGGTGATGGAGTGCTCAACAACCTTAACCTCGAAGGGACACTTGTTGCTAGGCCTCCAGCGTTTGATGGAACAAACTACCAATATTGGAAGAGAAGGATGCAGTTCTACTTCCAAGGCATCAATTGGGACTTATGGAGAATGGTGTCAACCCCATATGAGCTCCCTCAAAATCAATTTGCAGAATGGGATGCAAATACGGTAAAGCTAGCTCAAATGAATGCAAAAGCTGTAAGCATTTTATATTGTTCTATATCAGTAGGAGAATTTAATAGAATATCTAATTGTGACACAGTCTATGATATTTGGCATAGACTATCCATAACCTATGAAGGTACAGTCCAAGTCAAAAATTCCAAAATTAGCATGTTTAAACAAAAGTTTGAACACTTTTGTATGGATCCTGATGAATCAATTAGTGAAATGTTTGCAAAATTTTCTACTATTGTTAATGGTTTAAGTGCCCTAGGAAAACCTGTCCTTGAAGAAGATCAGGTATCAAAGATCCTTCGTTCACTTACTCCAAAATATAAGGCAAAGGTGACAGCCATTGAAGAAGCAAACGACCTCACTCGACTGAAAATGGAGCAACTTATTGGCAACTTAGAAGGTCATGAAGCAACTCTAGAAGAAGAAGAAAGAAGAGCACGTGAACTTCAGCAAGGAAAAAAGAAGGATGTGGCTCTAAAAGCTTCAAAGGTCGTCACACAAGAAAGTGAGGAGTCAAGTGAAGAAGAAGGAGAAGAAGCCTTGATAGTCAATGGTAAGAAATATAAAAGATTTAAATCTAACAAAATTTCCAGTTCTTCTTCTACCCCTCCTAGGTGTTTTGAATGTGGGAAGAAAGGGCATTTCAAAAATGAATGTCCTAAAGCAAAGAAAGGAAAGAAAATCTCACACAAGAAGAAGGGAGAAAAAGCCTATAAAGCTGCATGGGACGAGTCAAGTGACAGTGAAAGCGGAGAAGAAACGGTGGATTGTCTAATGGCAAGAGAAGATGATGAAGACTCTCAAGAGGTAAGCCTACTTGATCTTCCTAAAGAAGAGTTAGTTACTAGTCTACAAGAAATTCATGATAAGTATGTTGATGTCAAGAAGAAACTAAAGAAGGTTATCAAATCAAATAATGAGCAAATTGCTAAATTAGATAATCTTTCTTCTGAAAAGAATAACATTGATCTTGAGAATTTGTCTTTAAAAACATCTTTAGATGATTGCACTAGAAAGCTACTCACTTTAGAAACAAATGTTGATCTTCTTTCTAAAGAAAAGACTGACTTGTTAGCTAAACTAAAAGATTTTCAGACTCAACCTATTTTGTGTAACCATCTAGACTATGATAATGTTATAAAAGAAAGAGATTCATTGTTATCTGATTTAGATCAAGCAAGAAATAATCTACACAAGAAAATGAATGATATTGCTCAGCTGCAAAGAGAACTTTATGAGTTAAGAAGAAAAGATATACTTGATAACATTCTAAGCATTGGTACTGTTTTCAACGGAAGAAAAGGTTTGGGATATGCTCCAAAGAAAAATCAACCCAAAAGAACTCAAACTATGTTTGTACCCAAGAACACAATGGCTAGAAAGAGAAATGAAGTTGATTCTATTACTTGCCATTTTTGTTTACGTCTTGGACACTATTCCTTTTCATGCCCTTATAAAACTAAGGATTCCAAATTAGTTTGGGTCCCAAAACCTCAAACTCAGTAGAGTCAAATGGAATTTAGTTGAGATATGACCAAACGCTCCATCTTGCTATTTATATTGTCTTATCTCAACTAAACAAAAGATTTCATGCATATTGTTAATTTTCTGCATTGTTGTACTAAAACAGAAACTTAGTCGGTCGAAGTATTGTCGACCGAGCCATTAATCGGTCGAACTATTGTCGACCGACCGAATGTCTGTGACATATCAAAATTTATAGCAATTATTTCGGTCGAAAATTGGTCAACCGAGCTAAATTTTTGGGTTTCTTTGTTTGTAATACAGTAATCTTCTCGATCGACAATTAGTCGACCGAGACAGATGTCGGTCGAACAATTGTCGACCGACTGGATTTCTGATTCAGAACTCTTATACAAATCTGTACTTAAATGATTCTAACCATATCGGACCATCACATGGGTACCAAAATCTACATTTTAATGCAGGAATGGGTGGTTGACAGTGGATGTTCCAAACATATGACCGGGAACAAGGATGCATTTCAAACCTTTGAAGAAAAGAAAAGTGGAACAGTCACTTTTGGAGACAATGGTAAGGGCAAAATCGTTGGAATAGGTAATGTTGGTACAAACCTCGAAATAAAGAATGTTCTACTCGTTGATGGTTTGCACCACAATTTGATAATGTTAGTCAATTATGTGATAGTGGTTATGATGTGTTATTTAACAAAACTTGCTGCAAGTTATTGATAGAAAACACTACAAATGTTGTTTATGAAGGAAATAGAGTTGGAAATCTTTATATCCTTAAACCTAACTCTATGAAATCAGTAGTGGTAAAATGCTTGCTTGCAAATGAAAATACCTTACAACTATGGCATAAAAAGCTAGGACATGCTAGTTCACATGTTATTAAAAAGTTAGTAAAATATGATCTTGTTCGTGGATTGCCTACTTTATCTTTTGATCAAGTTGAAAACTGTGAACCATGCACAATGGGAAAGCAAACCAAAACCTCTTTTAAACCAAAACATGTACTTAGCACCAGTAGGTCCTTAGAATTAATTCATATGGATTTATTTGGACCCATGAGGACACAATCTATTGGTGGTAAAAGATATTGTTTTGTTATTGTTGATGATTATAGTAGATACACATGGGTACACTTTATTGTAACTAAAGATGATACTATTCATGCTTTTATACAATTTTGTTCCAAGATTGAAAATCTATTACAAAGCAAAATATGTACCATTAGAAGTGATCATGGTGGAGAATTTGAAAATCATACATTTGAAGAATTTTGTACATCTCAAGGGTACACTCATAACTTTTCTGCTCCACGCACCCCACAACAAAATGGTATAGTTGAAAGGAAAAATCGATCACTACAAGAAATGGCTAGAACTATGATGCTTGAACACAACACACCCAAAACCTTTTGGGATGAAGCCGTAAACACTGCATGCTATGTGTTAAATAGAGTAACTGTTCACTCTCATTTAAAGAAAACTCCATATGAAATAATACATTCTAAGAAACCTAGAGTTGACTATTTTCATACTTTTGGCTCCACATGCTATATTTTAAATACCAAAGATGATAGAGATAAGTTTGACTCAAAATCACACAAAGCATTCTTTTTGGGATATTCCACTTCTAGCAAAGCTTTTAGAGTATATAACACTATATCTAGAAAAGTTGAGGAATCTATTCATGTTTCTTTTCATGAAGAATCCAAATCTGAAAATCTAGAAATCATAGATCTCACTAATCAATTCGAAAATTTAAACATACCAAATGATAGTGAGAAAGGTACTACAAATAATCACCAAGCTGAACCACAACCTACACCTAGGCTTATTAAAGATCATCCTCAAGAACTAATTATTGGAGATCCTAATGATAAAGTCAAAACTCGGTCTTCCTTCAAAGATGTTGCAAACATGGCTTTTGTTTCTATCATTGACCCTAAAAAGATATCTGAAGCTCTTAAATATGATTATTGGATAATAGCCATGCAAGAAGAATTGAATCAATTCACTAAAGATGATGTATGGGATTTAGTTCCTAAACCACAAGATAAAACCATAATAGGAACTAAATGGGTTTTTAGGAACAAGCTAAATGAGGCAGGAGAAGTAATAAGGAATAAAGCTCGGTTAGTAGCACAAGGATATAATCAACAAGAAGGAATAGACTTTGATGAAACGTATGCACCGGTAGCTAGACTTGAAGCTATTAGAATGTTACTAGCTATTGCTGCACATAAAAAGATCAAACTCTACCAAATGGATGTAAAAAGTGCATTTCTAAATGGCATCATTCAAGAAGAAGTATATGTTGCCCAACCACCTAGTTTTGAAATACCAGAAAAAGGTGACTATGTTTATAAACTTAAGAAAGCACTTTATGGTTTAAAACAAGCACCTAGAAATTGGTATGAAAGGCTCAAGACATATCTTTTTTATAATGGTTTTTCTATTGGAAATTCAAATTCTACTTTATTTTTCAAAACATATACATCTGATTTCCTAGTTGTGCAAATATATGTTGATGACATTATTTTTGGAGCTTCTAATGACTCATTGTGCACACAATTCAGTGACATTATGCAAAAAGAATTTGAAATGAGCCTCATGGGTGAACTAACTTTCTTTCTTGGTTTTCAAATTAAGCAAACACCTGCTGGAATATTCATAAGCCAAGAAAAATATACTAAAGAACTCTTAAAACGTTTTGGGATGGATCAGTGCAAACATGCTACTACTCCTATGGCTACTTCTATTAAAATTGATAAGGATGAAAATGGGGAACCTATTGATGATTCCTTATATAGAGCCATGATTGGTAGTTTGCTTTACTTAACTGCTTCTAGACCGGACATTATTTTTCCCGTTGGTCTTTGTGCTCGATTTCAATCACAACCTATGCACTCTCATTTTCTAGCAGTTAAACGAATTATTCGTTACCTAGCCGACACTACTTGCTTTGGTTTATGGTGTCCAAAAGGACAATCCTTGGATTTTAAAGCTTATACTGATGCGGATTATGCTGGTTGTCGACTTGATCGCAAGAGTACTAGTGGTGGCTGTTTCTTATTAGGGAGAGCCTTAGTATCTTGGTTTAGCAAGAAACAAAATATGGTTGCCCTATCTACAACTGAAGCTGAATATATGGCAGCCGGGTCTTGTTGTGCTCAAGTGCTTTATATGCAACAAGTGTTAAACGATTATGGTTTTACTCTTTCTTCTACGCCTATTTTTTGTGACAACACAAGCGCTATAAACTTAGCACACAATCCTATTTTACACAGCCGAGCTAAACATATTGAAATCCGTCATCACTTTTTAAGGGATCATATCTCCAAGAATCATGTTTCCCTTCATCATGTTGATACGGAAGATCAATTGGCTGATATTTTTACAAAACCGCTTCCACTAGATCAATTTAACAAAATTAGGAAGCAACTGCTTATCACTTCTTTGGAAGATGTTTTCTTTGATATTTGTGCTACTTAAACAAAAACTCTTACTTGCATCATGATATTTTGGCTTTTAATGGACATCTTTTTCATTAAATTTGATGGGACATCTAATTAAGGGGGAGTTGTTATTTCTAACGGATATCTTTTTGAAATGACAAAGGGGGAGAAATAAATATAAAACTAAAACTTAGTAAGTATGAAAAACTCAATCAATGAGTTTCATAAATAAACTCTTGGCTTTACATTGAAAGTTGCTATATTCCCTAGTGAATTGGATTTCATGTTCCATAATTCAAGGGGAATAATAAGCACACATTTTATAAACAAGAGGAAAAGCTACAAAAGGTAATCTAAAGGTATGAAACTCATATGTTTTATATTTCCTTCATTTATATTTTGGAAATGTTTGTCATCTTCAAAAAGGGGGAGATTGTTGGCTAAATGGACATCTATAAATCCCTTTGTTTTGATTATGACAAACATTTCATTCTTATTGATCTAACGAGCTACTTAAGTGTGCAGGATTAAGGTGGATGACAAAGCAACTAGGGAAATCCATATGCTTACATGTTCATGTTTTCATGCAATGTAATCGCTTTGTAAAAACTTGTACAAATATATAATGTACAAGTACTTAGATTGCATGTAAATCAAGCGTTAGATCTTCCCTAGCTAAACACCACATTTAGATAAGTCATCCCCTTCAAATAGGATCACATATGCACACTCATACATATAATTAGTGTCTAAATTGAAACATTGAAACAGGATCAATCTCGGTCGACAAACTCCTCGACCGAGACACTCTCGGTCGACAATCTTCTCGACCGAGAAAGATCCAAAGTAGCTGTTAGACACAACTGACAAGGTAGTTGGAAGTTGGAGATAAACGTTGCAAAACACTTATTCCAGAGAGCCTGTCGGTCGAAAAAAGTTCGACCGAGTAGGTATCTTGGTCGACCATTCCTCGACCGAGATGGTCTCTGACAGCAACTGCAGAATTAATTAATTAGCCGTTGTTAAAGCAACAAACTTGTACCTAACAGCTAGTTAAGCACTTAGAAACCCCTAGACGTTGTCTAGAACGTCCTTAAGCATCCTTAGGCCATTCCTATAAATAGGACAAGCCATAGGACACTAAAATATACTTGCTACACTTGAGAAATCCTTGAGAATACTTTGAGCAATCTGTTTGTGAGCAATTTGAGCATTGTGACAATTGGCTACTTCCTTTCTTAGCTCAAAATTCGTGTCCTATAGGCTAGTATCTCCTACCCACTGCAATCACAAGTCCATACACTTGGTTAGGAGATCTATACGCTTGATCTAGGCAAATCAGGCCTTGGGCTACAAAGGATAAGTTGTAATTTCCTTTTTCCTTTCTTGTTCTCTATTACCGTTTGTACTCTCCTTGCTACTCCTAGGTTGGAGGCTGATGATTGGAGAGGGTGAAGATCTTCTTGGTGAAGAAGGTGACTTTGAGCTACTTCAGAAGGCTGGTGCAACGGGAGGTTACTTCTATAGAGGAAGGCTACTTCAAGGGGGAGCTGGGAGTTACTTCAAGAAGGCTACCTCAAAGTTGGTGCACCTACTTCAAGTGAAGGTTGTTCAAAGGGTGTAAAGGAAAGTATTGTATTTTGTATAAATCCTTGAGAAGGTAATAAAATAAATACTTTCAAAATCCCGGTTGGATAAGCAACCGGGTAGTGGACTGACAACTTTAGTATTTGCTAAAGTTGGAACCACTCTAAACACATGTCTCCTTCTTCCAATTTCAATTGTGGTTGTTTGAGTTCAATAAATTGTTAAAATTATTTAAAAACTCTATTCACCCCCCCTCTAGTGTTTTTCAATAAGTAGAGTAATGATCATCACATTTACAATGAACACATACCATAGGATTCTTAGAGCTGGAAATCTCTCCATGGAAGATAGGAGGTTCCATACTCTTCTTCTTACCCTTGTTCTTGCTCTTGCTCCTACCTTTGGGAGCAGTCCCATCATATATCATACCACTACTACCAATTTGTTTGGTAGAGTGTTCTAGGACATCATTGAGGGATTTCTTTCTCGTAAGAAAATTTTGCAAAGAAGATCTTAACTTGGCATTATCATCACTAAGGTTAATGACAGTAGTAGAAAGACTAGCAAGATCATCTCTAGCATGTAATAGGTCAGCCTCTAAATAGAGGGCTTTAGTATGACAGGAATCTCATTCTAAAGCTATGCTAGCAACTTCATTACTTTGCAAAATAGGTCTAGAAGATAAATCATTAACTTGAGCAAGTAACTTGGCATTTTCAAATTTAAGCAACAAAATTTCCTTTTGATAAACATGAATCTCTTGCTTCCTAGCATCATCAATGAGAGTTAGTTCTACATTTTCAGTTTTAAGAACATCTAACTCATGTTGGCACTTTTGGTTGTCTTCCTTAAGATCTGCAATAGTCTTAAGATAGACCCCATTCTCAACCTCTACTCCATTATGTTGAAGTTCAAGGTCAAGAAATTGCCCTTGCAAAGAATCTATGCTATCAAGGAGCAGTTTTTCATTTTTATCAAGAATCTCAATTTTAGCATAAAGATCATCTACTATCTTGCCTAATCTTTTCCTTTTAGATTTGCATTTAGTAAAATATGACTGACAATCATTAAGCATATCAATAAGAGTTTCCTTAGATAACTCGTGCAAATTGACTTCACTTACCTCACTTACCTCACCTACATCTTCACTTGTAGAGGCCATGAGAGCAAGGTGGCATTCTCCATCTTCGGAGCTTGAAGAGCTTGAGGAGAACTCCTCCCAAGCTGCATCTTTGGATCTTCTTTCTTTATTTTCTTTCCTCTTGTACTTTCCTTCTCTCTTTTACTCCTTATCTTTCTTGTGGCTGCTCTTGTGATGGCTCTTCTTGGCCTTTGGGCAGTCACTCTTGAAATGTCCTTTTTGGCCACACTCATATCATCTCGGAGTTGATGAAGAAGGCTTCCCCTTGTAGTGCTTGCCCTTGGAGTAGTTTGCTTCATTCTCATTTGGGCCTTCATCCTCACTTGAGAAAGGAGTAGGGGAATTGAGAGCAAGTTGTTACTGTCGAACCATCTCTTCAATTCGAGCTTTGAAGGTTGTGTCCTTGATCTTCTTGGACTCCTTCTCTTCTCTCTTTTCTTCTTCTTCTTGCTTATCAAGCCTAGGTTCATGAGCTTGAAGGTTACCAACCAGCTCCTCGTATGACAACTCACTTAGCTTGTACACCTCTTCAATGGATGTAACCTTGGGCTCCCATCTCTTAGGAAGATATCTCAAGATCTTGGAGTTGATAGTGCCTTTGTCCATCACACTCCCAAGGCCTACCAATCCATTGATGATCACATTGAGCCTAGTGTACATATCAGCCAGTCTCTCATTCTTACCCATCTTGAAGTTCTCAAGTAGCCCGCCAAGAATGTAGATCTTGGCTTCCATTACTTTCTCTGTACCTTCATAGGTGACACATAGCTTGTTCCAAACTTCATGTGTGGTGTCCCAAGAAGATATCTGGTTGAACTCAGATGGAGTGAGGGTTGTGTAGATGATGCTCACTGCTTTTGCATTGAGTTGAGCTTTCTTCATTTGTACTTTAGTCCAAGTGGAGACTTCCCCCTTGGGGTCTTCATACTTGAGGTGCACCACCTTCCACATCTCATAGCTCACACCATGAAGGTATAACTGCATTCTTCTCTTCTAATATAGGAATTTGGTGTCGTCGAAGACCGGATGTCTCATGGAGAAGCTCCCTTATAGTTTGAGGGATCCAAGAGACAAATCGCCCATCTTCTCCTACTTGCTAAAGTAGCTTGGAGAATAACTGCTCTGATACCACTTGTTGGATCAAGGGCTCTAGAGGGGGGGTGAATAGAGCTTCACAATTCTCACAAGAAGGATTAGACCACCAAATTATATTAAGTACATAAACTTAAACAAATAGCAAATTTGATGTCTTAGCTAGCATGCACAGCAAGGATGAGAGATAAGGAAGAGCAAGCAATTGGACAGGTGGTTTAGAGTGGTTCCACGTCCTAACTAGGAGCAATGTTAGTCCAATACCTAGAGCTGGTTAATCTCTAGGATTTGCAATCTTGGTACTCTTATATTCCATCATAAGATTACAAGACACAACAACCACACATCCAAGGGCTTAGTACCTCAAGCAAAGATCTTCAACCTATAGAAGGAGCTTACCCACTTGAACCATGGAGTCTTCAGCCATCAACATGGACTTACCCACTCCTTCTTCAAGTATTCAGCCTTCAAGGGATTACCTATCTTTCTTGAGTGCTTGCATTGACTATCTCCTTCACTCGAAGATCTGGAACACCTTGCCTTCTTCAACCTTGAAGAATAGCAACCTCTTCTCCTTCACTTGGAGAAGATCTTCAACCTTTTCTTTGATAAGAAAGAGGGTAGGAAGATGGTGGAGGAGATCTTTACATCAATACATGGAGTAGCTCTCTTACAAAGGAACCTATCTCACTCATACTCATGAATTTTGACTTGAAGGTAGAGAGTGAAAGGGGCTCAAAGCGTTTGAACACTCTCAACTAGGCTAGGACTAAGCATGTAGTGAATGAGCAACCTTGGAATGAACTCTAAGAGGTCCTATTTATAGTTGAGGGTGCCCCTTTAGGTTGTGGGACACTTAGATACTAAAATAGCCATTTTTTTCTCAAAGCAACGACTCTATTGTCACTTAAAACACACACCAATGGTCACAATCACTTTTTCTGCAAATTCCATACAGTACAATTAGTCAAGTTTCAATAAAGATAACTCGGTTGATAGAGTAAAAGACAAAGTCGATATTCAAATCATCGGTCGAGTTTGTCTTGGAAAAACTCAACCGACCAATGAAGATCAATTTGGTCAGGTACTCGATCGGTCGAGTTATGTGAAACCACAACTCGATTAATGCTATCTTCAAAAACTTGATCTAGGAGGATCGGTCGAGTTTGCAACTCGACCGATTGACTACATGTGGTCAATTTTCTAAAGTGCATCTAAAGTGATTAAAACTTGATGTTTAGTGTCTCAATCAATTTTCTCAACTAAGTTACAAGTCAATTCATCATTACAAGTGATTACAAAAATGTTCTAAGGTCATTTACATAGATTTTTAAAATTACACACTTGTAGCTCTTTTGACTTGAACTTGACCCAATCTAGGGCTTCAAATTTTTGATCCTTTTCTTGTACCTAACATCTGAAATCAATCTTTAATACACATATTAGATACATATGAATGGAATGGTTAACTCATTATCAAAATATGGGCAATGTATAACCTCTAGGTCAACAATCCCCTCTTCTACTTCTAAATGGTAGATCTAAGTAGCTAGTGTAGGAGTGCTTAGTGCAAATGCTTAGGAATTTCCTAAAATCTAAATGGTGAGTGATGTGAGGTGAAACAGTCTCACATTCACTCTCCATTCCTACCTTTGGCTCCCAATTTCCCTAAGGACACCTACTCCAAAAACCTAGACATGCTAAATCCTATCACAATTTCACCTAAGTCCTAGTTCAATTGAGCTTCATAAGGTTGGATAGGGTGTGTAAGGGTGTAGCTCCCCTTCACACACCTCATACCACCCATAGCCAACTAGTTGCTTAGGCTAATTCAATAACATTTGTCTTCTTGTTTGGCTTAACAATCTATAATTAATGGATAGAATTGGCATGTCATGGCCCCCCAACTTGGATCAAGTTACATCACCCCCTTACGGCCCACACAACCATTATTTTCTTAAAACCCCAATCTCTCCCTTGCTAGTCGTTCTTGCTTAGTTGCTTGCCTTAATTTCCTTCTTATCTAATTGTTTTGCTCTTGATATTTAAGTTCTTCTAGTGTATCTAGAGTGCTTATTTTTCTTAGATGGTGTTAATTTAGCTCTTTGATTGCCCTAGTTTGCTAACAATTAGTCTAGTGTAGTTTCTCACTTAGTTTAACTAGTTGCCAATTCTAGGTTTCTAGTTAGATCTTGCTTAGTTCTGCTTAGTGTAATTGCTCCCTTTCTTGCTTAGTTCCTTTTCTTTCTAATTCAAATTAAAGTTTTTAGGGCTAACTTAGGTGTTGCCTATTGCTCTTGCCTAATTTCTTGTTTGTTCAACCATTAGAGTAATCAAACCAAAACCAACCTCAAACCCTTAAAACCTTGATATTCACTTTGGTAACATAGCTCAATGTAACTAAGCTCTAGTGCCCCCTCTCCTTGAAGATCGACCCCTCACTTGACACTTTCCTATACTATAATATGATCTCGTGCACTTGTGGGTGAAATATTTTAGTCTAAGTGAATGTGTTAGTGTAGGGCCCTTATAAATATTAAAAGATCCCAACTGTGATGCGAGCCTCGGGTTGCATCTAGTCATAACTCAATTGATTAGTACATGACTCTAGACATAGAACATCAATCAATGATATCAATGGGAAGCTTGTAAGGTCTAGTGGGGATATAAAGACCAAGAAAGGACAACCTATTGGATCAAATGGACAATTTATGCCCCCAAAATAGGTATGCAAAGTTGCGATCTAAATTTGACAGTGTTCGATCAAGGTCTTCTAGAAAAACAAAGTTGTAGAATGATCACCAATTTGAATGTCTAGTTAATCTAATTCTAAAATAAAGGCACTTCAAAAGGTCATGCATCCTGAATGCACACATAGGAAACAACCCAAGCGACACATGTCATAGCACAAAAAAAAACTCATTGCAAGAGAAGGATGTCAATGGTGGGTTAGGAATGGACCAAGTGTGCATTTCTTTGGGGATACATGATATCAGATTTAGTGGGTGAGTCACATTACCACACTATGCAACACAAGTACAGTCCTACATAGGTACCGGCCATCATACGTATGGATACCATAGTTAGAATGAAACTACTATGTACACCGAGTCTCCACAAGAAATAATCCATCACATCTTCAAGATACCTATACAAAGATGATATACACTTGGCAAAGTTTATTTGTAATGAAAAAAAAGAATATCTTCTATGTTAAGTTTGTGTATTAATTTGCAATATAAAGATCTAACTAGGAATGATGGAAAAGTATGAAGGTTGTACGAAAAAATAGAAGAAGGACTGGTCAACAAAACTCACACATTTTATGTGGTGCATGTACACTAATTTGCCAAATAGATCAGAAATGTAGGCATGACACATCATATATAATACATATGCCGGATTTTCTGACAATAACAAAAGATTCAATGCATGCTCTGTTCAAGTGTATCAATGCCAAGATTACTCGTGAATATATAAACCTTAATCCATGGCTATCAAACACATCAACAACTAGTGCATGATAGCTCTTTATCAACATGCTCAATGTGAAGAACAATGAAAATACTAAAAAAGTGGTAACTCTTGAGTGTGTCACCTAGATATCACATAAAAAAATGCTTATGACAATGAGAAGCCTTATTAATTACAAGTGTTAATGATCTCATATCATATTATATTTAGAATCACAGATGCTCAAATCTGACCTCCCTACATATAACATCGAATATGACAACAATATGGATTGTACCTTTGCCACAAATTATGAAACTCAATGTGGATGTGGCATAAATGTCAAGACATCCAATTGGACATGGTGTAGTTTGTGATCATAGGGTAATGTTGCATGACATTTCCAAGATTCAATCACTTTAGTAAAACTCACTTCTCATGGTGGAAACAGTGGTGTTGAAAGAGAGAGAGCTTATGTGAGTAAATGTAAGTGGGGTGCAATTAAGTGATTATGAGAGTGACTCAAATATACTAGTAGAAGTGAATAAAATTGTTAGAATAGAAGAGGGTATGGAGATCCGATAATCATAGACATTATTAGTGTGTTGATAGAGTTGATATATGTTAATGTTCCATTTACATAATGAGAAAATGGTAATGTGGCACAATATGTTGTGAAGATTGTAGACGATGATCGCATTCATGTGTTGTAATAATTTGATTTTCATGAACAATTAATTGAAATGGAAAAGAATGACTTGCAAAAATGGAGTGTCTACTTCTATAATAATATATGGGCATGTGAATACTAGGTTATGGGTAGGTTGATTTCTTTGCGTGAATGAATTCAGGCATTGTTTCACTAAACTACAATCCAAAAATGTAGCATTTTATCAATAGGTAATATGCTTCTACACAACATAAGTTGAATAATTAAACATAATATTTTTCATCTTGACCAATGTCATAGAGAAAGGAATGATAGAGGCCTTTCGAAAAGGTTTCGAACAAATCATTCATAAGGTAATTATCCACACTGAAACCTTTTTACAAGACCATCATTAGCCATTTCATTTTTTTTTAAACGATGACAACACAAAGAAAGATGCAACAAGGTCGGCGTTATAGCGTTGCATAGGAGTGTTCTAGGTGTTGGTTTATGGGTCTTAGATCATCCAATCAGACTTCTTTCTCTCTAGATCTCTCTTCCATGCACCCTTTCGGTCATCATAATGGCTCTGGGGGCTCCAACTAGGGGAGAGGTAGATGACGCCAATGAGGATGAGGTGCATGGAGTGACTGGGATCGATGCATGTTGCATCAGAAGGATCTCGGATGATTTGTTGAGGGAGCAAAGGTAGGCAGTTTGGGCCGAAGAAGTTGGTTTCTGCTTGGACTTGGGTGGTTATTTGCCCTTTCTGTGATGATCCCGTACATGAATTCTAGTGTTTTGCAGACTTCCATCATATTGATCAAGTACTTGATTCTACCTCAACTTGTCTGACCACACATCATGCATCCAAAGCACTTCTCAAAGCAGTCTAGATAGACACAACCTCCTAGATCACCATCGTCGTCCTCAGCTACATGGCTGACCGGGTAAAGGTTTGAATCAACAAAGGTGGAGCGGACTTGTTAACTATATAGTGGATTTTACACATCACCTTTGAGGGAGATGCAGACTGTTGAAGTGTGTGGGTATTTTAGCAAGAGATTAGCTATATAGATGAGAACCCAGACAACCAAAGTGTCATTTTCTATCGAGATTTTCTCAACGTACGACACGCTGTCTAAAAAAAAGTTACACATAAAAATGTGGGGGGGAGAGAGAGTGGGGAGAGGAGTGAGAAAAATGTGAGAGAGAGGGAGAGGGGAGAGGAGTGAGTAGAGAGAGTGACTATCGAAGAGAGAAAAAAGGCAAAATTATTTTGCTAATAACTTTTGAAATGTAACATATTTTTTGACGAAATAAACACTATTAGACTCCTTACAATAAATATGTTATAATAAGATCAAGTTTGACATATTTTGAAAAAATAAAATGTATAATCTAAAAAGAATAGATAATGTGATTGTAAATGTTAAAAAAGGAGGAGAGAGAAATTTATTTTGCTTATAACTATCAAACCGTAATGAATTTTTAAATGAAATAAAAACCAATGAGTTACCAATAAAAATATTTTAAAATAAGGCTAATGTTGACATAATTTGATGATGGTTTTTAATGAAATATTTATAACACATGAGAGAATATGTCAAAAAATGGATAACAATGTTATCAATGTTATCTATGTTATGAGCGTTATCTATGTTATCTATGGTATCCATGTTATCCATGTTATGACATGTTATCTATGTTACCCATGTTATCTATATTATCAATGTTATCTATGTTATCCAAAATGGAATAATGTTATCCATCTTATCCAAAAAGGAACAATGTTATCTATGTTATCTATGGTATCCATTTCATCCATGTTATGTCATGTTATCCATGTTATGTCATGTTATCCATATTATCCATGTTATCCATACAATGACATGTTTGTTGGATAAATTGGACATTATGATAAATCCCTTTGTTTCGATGATGACAAACATTTCATTCTTATTGATCTAACGAGCTACTTGAGTGTTGCAGGATTAAGGTGGATGACAAAGCTCTAGGAAACTATACGCTTGAATGATTGTAAATGTCATGCAATGTAATCAATTGTAAACTTGTACAAACATATAATGTACAAGTACTTAGATTTCATGTAAATCAAGCGTTAGATCTTTCCTAGCCAATCACCACACTTAGATAAGTCATCCCTTTCAAATAGGTTCACATATGCACACTCATACATTTACTTGGTGCCTAAAATTGAAAGATTGAAACAGGGTCAATCTCGGTCGACCAAACTCCTCGACCGAGACACTCTCGGTCGACAAACTTCTCGACCGAGAATGACCCAAGTAGCCGTTAGACACAGCTGACAAAAGTAGTTGGCAGTTGCAAATGAACGTTGATCCAGAGAGCCTGTCGGTCGACAAAACTTCGACCGAGTAGGTATCTCGGTCGACAATTTGTCGACCGAGATGGTCTCTGACAGCAACTGCAGAATAAAGTAACTAGCCGTTACTAATGCACCTAACTTATACCTAACGGCTAGTTAAGCACTTAGAAGCCCCTAGAAGTTGTCTAGAACGTCCTTAAGCATCCATAGGCCATTCCTATAAATAGGACATGCCTTAGGACACCAAAACACACTTAAGCTACACTTGTGCTATACTTGAGCTTGAATACACATTGGCAATATTGTTTTGAGCAATAGAGCAATTCCTACATTTGCTATTCATTCCCATTGCTCCCATTTCGTGTCCTATAGGCTAGCATCTCCTTACCACAACACTTACACTTCTACACTCATTGGTTAGGAGATCAATACGCTTGATATAGGCAAATCAAGCCTTGTGCTTCAAAGGATAAGTTGTAATTTCTATTTTCCTTCTTGTTCCTTTTTATCCTTTGTATTCTCCTTGCTACTCCTAGGGTTGGAGGCTGCGGATTGGAGAAGGTTCTTCTCGGAGGAGAAGGTGGACTTCAAGCTACTTCAAGAAGGCTATCGCACGGGAAGCTACTTCAAGAAGGCTATTGCAACGGGAAGCTACTTCAGGAGGAAGGCTGCTTCAAGGTGGTGCAATTACTTCTAGGTGAAGGCTGCTTCAAGGTTGGGCGATTACTTCTAGGTGAAGGCTGCTTGAAGGGTTTAGGGAGAGAATTGTAATTTTATGTAAAGTCCTTGTGAGGTAATAAAATTAAATTCTTTCCAAATCCCAGTTGGGTAAGCAACCGGGTAGTGGACTGACAACTTTAGTATTTGATAAAGTTGGAACCACTCTAAATCCTTGTCCCCTTGTCCAATATTTTTGTGGTTGATTGTTTGAGTTCAATAATTGTTAAAATTATCTATAAAACTCTATTCACCCCCCCCCTCTAGTAGTTTTTCAATTGGTATCAGAGCAGGCTTCAAGGAACCCTAACAAGGTCTTGAAGAATGGGTGACGGGGTGCTCAACAACCTTAATCTTGAAGGGACATTTGTTGCTAGACCTCCAATGTTTGATGGAACAAACTACACATATTGGAAGAGAAGGATGCAGTTCTACTTTCAAGGCATAAGTTGGGATCTATGGAGAATGGTGTCAACCCCTTATGAGCTACCTCAAATGGAATATGCAGCTTGGGACACCAATACGGTAAAATCGGCTCAAATGAATGCAAAGGTTGTAAGTATTCTTTATTGTTCAATTTCAGTAGGAGAATTTAATAGAATATCAAACTGTGAAACAGCCTATGAAATATGGCATAGACTTTCTATAACTTATGAAGGGACAGTTCAAGTTAAGAATTCCAAAGTTAGTATGCTTAAACAAAAGTTTGAACATTTCCGTGTGGATCCAAATGAATCTATTAGTGAAATGTATGCAAAATTCTCTTCTAATGTAAATGGTTTCAATGCCTTAGGTAAAGTTGTTCTTGAGGAAGATCAGGTATCAAAGATTCTTAGATCACTTCCTCCCAAATACAAGCCCAAAGTGACGGCCATTGAAGAAGCAAATGACCTCACCCGACTAAAGATGGAACAACTCATTGGCAACCTAGAAGCTCATGAGGCAACGTTAGAAGAGGAAGAAAGAAGGGAACGTGAACGTCAACAAGAAAAAAAGAAGGACATTGCGTTCAAAGCATCAACCAAGGACACTCATGACACAAGTGAAGATGATAGTGAAGAAGAAACTCTCATTGTAAATGGTAAGCACTATAAAAGTTTTAAAACTAATAAAACTTCTAGTGTTTCTTCTTCCAGGTGCTTTGAATGTGGCAAAAAGGGACACATGAAAGGTAATTGTCCAAAACTCAAGAAAGGGAAGAAATCATCTCACAAAAAGAAAGAAAGAGCATATAAAGCTGCATGGGATGATTCAAGTGATGATAGTGATGATGGAAAAGAAGAAGTAGAATGCCTCATTGCTACAACAAATGAAGACGAAGAAGAGGTAAGTCTTTATGATCTACCTAAAGAAGATCTAATTGCTAGTCTTCAAGATACTCATGAGAAATATATTGAGTGCAAGAAGAAACTTAAGAAATCAAATAAAGTAAATGATGATTTAAATGTTAAACTTCTTGGTCTTGTATCCGAAAATGAAAATCTCAAAAAGGAAAATGAAGATTATGATCTTAAGTTAAAATCGGTAGAAGCTAATTGCAATCTTCTTTCCTTAGAAAAGTTAAACTTGCAAACTCAAGTGAATGATCTTCAGAAACAAACTGTTCTATGTTCACATTTAGATTATGATGAGGTTGTCAAAGAAAGAAATTCTCTAGTATCTGATTTAGATCAAGCAAAGAAAGATATAAACAAGAAGATGAATGATATTGCTAAATTACAAAGAAATGTAAATGAGTTAAGAGGAAATGACATGCTTGAAAATATTCTGAAAATTTCCTCTAGTTATAATGGAAGAAAAGGATTAGGATATGATCCAAGGAGAAATAAACCCAAAAGAGTTAAAGCATCCAAGACTAAGATTATGTTTATATCTAGGAACACAATTCATAAGAAGAAAAATGAAGTTGACTCTATTAGCTGTCATTATTGCATGCGTCTTGGACATTATTCATTTTCATACCCATATAAGAAAAAGAATGATGAGTTAGCTTGGATTCCTAAAACTTAGTAGCTTAAAATTAACTAGTTGAGATTTGACCTAAACTGATTCTTGATATCATAAATGTCTTATCTCAACACAATCGAGCTCTAGTGTGCATAATCTCTTTTGCTTGAAATTGATTAAGAATTCTGAACATATTCCAGAAACTTGGTCGGTCGAGAATCTGTCGACCGAGTGAACATCCGGTCGAGAAATTGTCGACCGAGCATGTTACTGATTTTCAGACTGCTATAAAAATTGCTGAATTATTTTGAAAGTGATCAAAATTACTATCTATTTGACTGTACAATAAAGTATAAATCATGGAAATCATCCTTGAAAGTTTATATGAGATTAACTTGGTTGATTTAAGTCAAAAACTAAAATTATGCTTAGTTTAAAGGAAATTTTTGTTATATGCTTTTATTGTTCTGTCATTACATAGGCAAGCAAAATGATTCATTGGTGATATATATCTTAGAAATGCTTGCAAAGAGCACAATGTTATAAAAATTTTCAATTGGTATCTTTAAAAGATTTGAAATATTCATCGTGCTTTCATGTTTTTATTGAATATCACTTAAACATGCATCAAAAATTGTTATGAATGCTTAATTGGAAATCTGCAATTCATGCCTCTTGGTTGAAATATAATTTGACCAAGGGGCGCTATGGTCGTAGTCAAGGGCGACCTAAAATAAGCTTTGACAAAATGCTTATTTGGACATCATTTTATTGAACTTAATCTTAGTATACTTTTGATAAAGGTCAAAATCAAAATTTAGAATCATTTGTGACCTAGGAAGCCTCAAATTGCTTTAAATTGAAAGATTAAGGGGGAGCTCATAAAAACAAATTCGATTATTTGATTAAGAAGCTTACAAAAAGGTTGTAAACATCATTTGAAGCTTGTTAATACCTTAGTATCTTTACTCTTGGAAATAAAGAAATCTATGAATGATCTTGTACTTAAAGGAACTCTCTAAAACAAATCAGGGCTTAACATCCCTTGCATCTGGTTAGAGACATTTTTATGTACTTTAAGATTAAAGGATTCTCATTTAATTTAGGGCTTAACATCCCTTGATAGATGAGAAATCAATATACA
The DNA here is from genome assembly GCA_963693085.1 of Alisma plantago-aquatica. NCBI lineage: Eukaryota > Viridiplantae > Streptophyta > Magnoliopsida > Alismatales > Alismataceae > Alisma > Alisma plantago-aquatica. Next base: position 1,339,646,040 of record OY856409.1, on the reverse strand, counting down.
TTCATCATAAGCTTAAGGGAATCTCATATCATTTCAAGGCTTAACATCCTTTGCAAATGATTGAGAAACAAATTGTGGATAAATTAGACAAAAATCCATGTTCCTAATAGAATATCTATTTAAGGGGGAGCATAATATAAAACTAAGGGGGAGACGAAAAATAAAATATTCAACTTGGATATCTTTTTGAAATGACAAAGGGGGAGAAAGAATATAAAATCAAAAATATAAATGAGTTTCATCTTGATGGCTAGCATTCACTTGCAAAAACAAGAATGGCTACAAAAGGTAAATTTCAGGTATGAAACTCACCTGCTTTATATTTCCTTATTTCATATTTAGGAAATGTTTGTCATCTTCAAAAAGGGGGAGATTGTTGGATAAATTGGACATTATGATAAATCCCTTTGTTTCGATGATGACAAACATTTCATTCTTATTGATCTAACGAGCTACTTGAGTGTTGCAGGATTAAGGTGGATGACAAAGCTCTAGGAAACTATACGCTTGAATGATTGTAAATGTCATGCAATGTAATCAATTGTAAACTTGTACAAACATATAATGTACAAGTACTTAGATTTCATGTAAATCAAGCGTTAGATCTTTCCTAGCCAATCACCACACTTAGATAAGTCATCCCTTTCAAATAGGTTCACATATGCACACTCATACATTTACTTAGTGCCTAAAATTGAAAGATTCAAACAGGGTCAATCTCGGTCGACCAAACTCCTCGACCGAGACACTCTCGGTCGACAAACTTCTCGACCGAGAATGACCCAAGTAGCCGTTAGACACAGCTGACAAAAGTAGTTGGCAGTTGCAAATGAACGTTGATCCAGAGAGCCTGTCGGTCGACAAAACTTCGACCGAGTAGGTATTTCGGTCGACAATTTGTCGACCGAGATGGTCTCTGACAGCAACTGCAGAATAAAGTAACTAGCCGTTACTAATGCACCTAACTTATACCTAACGGCTAGTTAAGCACTTAGAAGCCCCTAGAAGTTGTCTAGAATGTCCTTAAGCATCCATAGGCCATTCCTATAAATAGGACATGCCTTAGGACACCAAAACACACTTAAGCTACACTTGTGCTATACTTGAGCTTGAATACACATTGGCAATACTATTTTGAGCAATAGAGCAATTCCTACATTTGCTATTCATTCCCATTGCTCCCATTTCGTGTCCTATAGGCTAGCATCTCCTTACCACAACACTTACACTTCTACACTCATTGGTTAGGAGATCAATACGCTTGATATAGGCAAATCAAGCCTTGTGCTTCAAAGGATAAGTTGTAATTTCTATTTTCCTTCTTGTTCCTTTTTATCCTTTGTATTCTCCTTGCTACTCCTAGGGTTGGAGGCTGCAGATTGGAGAAGGTTCTTCTCGGAGGAGAAGGTGGACTTCAAGCTACTTCAAGAAGGCTATCGCACGGGAAGCTACTTCAAGAAGGCTATTGCAACGGGAAGCTACTTCAGGAGGAAGGCTGCTTCAAGGTGGTGCAATTACTTCTAGGTGAAGGCTGCTTCAAGGTTGGGCGATTACTTCTAGGTGAAGGCTGCTTGAAGGGTTTAGGGAGAGAATTGTAATTTTATGTAAAGTCCTTGCGAGGTAATAAAATTAAATTCTTTCCAAATCCCGGTTGGGTAAGCAACCGGGTAGTGGACTGACAACTTTAGTATTTGCTAAAGTTGGAACCACTCTAAACCCTTGTCCCCTTGTCCAATATTTTTGTGGTTGATTGTTTGAGTTCAATAATTGTTAAAATTATCTATAAAACTCTATTCACCCCCCCTCTAGTAGTTTTTCAATGTTATATATATTATCCATGTTATGGCATATTATCTATGTTATTTGTCTTATGTCATGTTATCCATGTTACAATTGGATCGTTGATAACATATATATTTGGACTAGAGATAACATACAACACCACTTTCTTCCTATTTTTGATATTTTCTCTCTTTAAAAAATAAATTAAATGCGGGATAAGTACAATTGGACCACAGATAAAGTATACATTTGGACCAGAGATAACGTACGAACTACTTCCCTTATATTTTTATATTTTATGTCATCTTTAAAAAATAAATTGAACCTGAGATATTTTATATTTGGAATGAAGATAACATACGACACTACATCCTTGCTATTTTTCATATTTTCTCTCTCTCTCTTTAAAAAATAATTTGAACATGAGATAACATATAATCGGACTGGATATAACATACATTTGGATGGAAATAACATACAACACTACTTCCCTCCTATTTTCATATTTTTTCTCTCTTTAAGAAATAAATTGAACATGAGATAATGTAAAACTATTTTTTCGTATGTTATAACATGGTATATCATGTGTTGTATTTATTTTGTTAAAAAAATTATTATATGTCGACAATAGTCTTATTTTAAAGGATTTTTGACAGTAACTCATCAATTTTTATTTCATTTGAAATTTTATTACGGTTTGAGAGTTATAAACAAAATAATTTCTCTCTCTTCTTTTTTGACTTTCACAATTACATTATCGCACATGTGTTATTCTATGTTATATCATGTTATAACATGATACCCATGTGTTATAAATATTTTGTTAAAATTTTTATTATCAAAGTATGTTAACATTAGTCTCATTAAAATATTTTTGTTAGTAACCCATCATTTTTATTTTATTTAAAAAATTATTGTGGTTCGAGAGTTATATGAAAATAAATTTCTCTATCCTCTATTTTTACTTTTTATATTTACATTAATTCTTGTTTTTTAGATTGTACATTTTATTTTTTTTCAAAATATTTCAAACTTGATCTTGTTGTAACATATTTTTGTAAGGAGTGCAACGATGTTTATTTCGTCAAAAAATTTGTTACCGTTTAAAAGTTATTAACAAAATATGTTATCTTTTTTTTGCTCTCCTACAATCACTTTTTCCTCTACACTTCCCTCTCTCCACTCCCCCTCTCACTCACTCTCTCTCTCCCTCTCCCCCTCTCCCCCCCTCACATTGCAAAAGCAACTGCAACGTACAGACACTAGAGCTTAATGACGTATAGGTGGGGCTAGATGGGTAGGTGAACAAGTGGGCCATACGAACAAAATGACAAAGGTCGTCTGGTTTGGGGTCTCGTTCCACATCTATATATCGTTTCTCTTTTAGTAACATAGGGGAAGATCCAACATCACACACTACAAAAAACTGGGCCATTATTCACGGGAGAGTCCTGTCACAAACCCCTTTCTACAGGCCCTCAGAAATAGGGACGGTTGAGGGTCTGGCCCTCACAAATGGTCCGTGAAGAGAACTCACGTGACAAATACCAGTGGCCCTCACGAATACAATTGTGAGGGACTATTTAGCCTTCATAAATACATTTTTGAGGGACTATTTAGCCTTCATAAATACATTTTTGAGGGACTATTTAGCCTTCATAAATACATTTTTGAGGGACTATTTAGCCTTCATGAATACATTTTTGAGGGACTATTTAGCCTTCATGAATACATTTTTGAGGGACTTTATGGTCCTGGAGAATATATTTTTGAGGGGCTATGTGGTAGTCATGAATGCAATTTTGATGGTCAATCTGGACCTTCATCAATATATTTATGAGGGACTACTGTAAATGATTTGGTTATTGATTATTGAATGATTTATTAAATGTTAATTAATTGTTACTATAGTGAATATCAAATTTTAAATGAAAACTTTGTATACATAACCTCAAGCAATATTTTTATACTAATTCACATGACATCATAAGAAGATTCAACACCAAAATGACACATAAAAATGTTAAATCACCTCAAACCAATTTTTGATATTGAAGCAAAATATTATCCATACATTGCGTGCTCAACGTTGATATAAATAAAGAGTACATGTGGTTTTAAAATTTGAGATTGATGACAATCAACATATCATGCTAGAAACTCTTAAGATCTATAATGTCTCCATATTCCTTCAAATGGTGTTGTGTTCTTCATCAATGCCACGCCTCATACGGTTAGGTACTTGAATATTCTTCTCCTAAAAATGACAAATCATTATATTAATAGAATTTAAAGTTAATACATAAATCATAGTACAACAAATAACTTACCCTTATATTTTGGTTTTGGTCTACTCCAAGGTGAATTGTCTGTTGAAATCCATCATTAAAAGTAATTCTACCCTATCAATATAAATACAAAAAGGAATCATAAGAAACATATAATTAGAAAAAGTAGATAGGTATACATGCAAGTTATATGAAACCATCCTCAATATAAGCAAGCCAATAGCTAGATGTGGAAGAACATCCTCAATATAAGAGATAGATATCTCTATAATGTCCAATTCCACATTGGAAAGGGGACTGATGTGAAGTGTGGAGTGTGGAAGCTCCCTGAGATCAGAGGAATTGAGCAGATTTAAAAAATCTGCAGCAGCGTTGAGCTGGGAAGTGGAGATGATATCTACATGCTCGGGAAACTAAAAAATATCTCTCTAAAAGACGCTTGGGAGGTCTGCAGGTCTAAACATGAGGTCTTGCCTTGGACCAAGTGGTTGTGGAAGAGTCGAGCACCTAAAAGAGCAATACTTTGCTGCTGGAACAGAAATGAAGTACACCTGTTAAAGAACAGAAATGAAGCTCTTCTTGCTACTCTTATCATTTATCACATATGGCCACAAACCAATTCAGACCCATATTACAACGCAGAATAATAAGAATAACAAATATATGTTTTTGAACAATTCCCAACAATTTGGAGCAGCTTGGACAGCCAAAAGTTAAAAACAAAGTAGATAGAGTTAGCCCATACAGAGAGTGGCCATTCCCAAGGTTATTAATATCAACAGCCCCTTAAGAAAATGACTCAAAAGAAGGGGAAAAGCAGGGGACAAGGGCATCTGGAGCAGAAATAGTAGGCAATAACAGTATTCATCATCACAATTACTGCCAATTTGAATTGATAACTATAGGAGAATCAGGGACAACAGAATTAACATGAAGAAAATGAAACAACAGTAAGAGGAAGACAAGTACGAATTGGTGAGAGAAAATGGGATAAAAAGAGCATGCAAATGGTAGAAGTTCTGTAGGAAGAAGTCAGAATAAGACAAACCAAGGGCAGTAAAAGGAGATTGAAAGAGGAAGAATCAACAAAACAAAATAAAAAACAGCAGTAGCATGTGCTGAATTAGAAAATATAGAGGAAGGAATAGGTCAGTGAAAATAAATGGAAACATGCAAACAATAGTGGCTAAGAGAGGAGATTTAGGAGGAATAAATCAGAAAAAGAAAATTAGATATGTAAATAGTAGTAGTAGATTTCGTAGCAGGATGTATAGGACAAATTTGAAAAAGAAAATATGCACATGCTTGCATAGTAGTAGGAGGGAATATAGGATGAATAACTCAGAAAAAACATAGCAGCAGGACGCAGGAATAAGATGCAGGAGAATGGATAAAAAAAGAAAAGAGAAAGAAGCAAGAACAATAAAAATATGAAAAAGTAGAAAAAACTTAACAAACAGCGCTATGAGGACATACCAATTTGGCCCAAATCAATCCTCATTTCCCCAAATCAGACCTGATTTTCCTCAGACCAGACCTAATTTGCCAAAATTTGACCTGATTTACTCTAAATCAGACCTATATCAACCATGCAATGACTGAAGGTGATCTAATTTGACCAAATCTACACTCGATTCATGCTAGTTTAGCCTTTAAATTGCATAATTTGGGCCTAAAACGCCTTAAACGCCCACTTCATGTAGATAAGCTGAAATGAATTACTTACAGGATTTAAACGCTGATTTCTTGGTGTGAAAGACACCGATGAAGATGTGGTTGGTGTGTTCTGCATTTGAGGATAACTTTGTCGATTATTACCAGAAGAAGGGGACCAACTTTCAACTGCAGCCTTTAATAAAGTGTACATGTTAATATTCTTATGTGTATGAATATTGAAAATAATCTATAGCTGTAATGAGTTACCTGTGGCGGAAAGATCCGTGGATGTCCATTGCCTTGTATGGAAAGTCTGCCTACTCCATTCTCCCTTGAATTGGCTTGTATGGAAAGTCTGCCTACTCCATTCTCCCTTGAATTGCCTTGTATGGAAAGCATGCCTACTCCAGTCTCCCTTGAATTGCTTGGTCTAGAAAGTCTTCCTAAGCCATCCCCGCTTGAATTATTTTGGTTGGGAAACATGCCTACATCTGCACCATTACTTGTATTGTCTTGTATGTGAAAAGAACCCACATCCGACCTATTTGTGCCACTTTGCATGTGTAAGACACCTGTAGTATTCTGATTGGGGTATTCAGCTGCACAATCAACATTAATACCGCCATCCTATAACAAATACATCAACAATGTCAAAAAAAATTATATATTACATTGACATAGACAACTGAATCTGAGTTACCTGTGATTGATTATACCAAGTCATTAATTGGGAGACGGAGTTCTTCAATCCATTTACTGTTTCTTCAAGTTCCTTAAGTTTATCCTGAAATAGAAAACAAATTACAAACATCAATCTAATAGACTAGTTGTAACTAATAGTTCAAGTTTAGATTCTCTCCAACATACATCCTTTGCATTGCTTTCCTCAAGAAGCATTTCATATCTTATACGGGCAGCTTTTCCCCTATGTCCTATCTCTTTGTGCCCAATTCCAACACCTCGGATCCTAGCCTTTTTGGAAGGATTTAAAACTTGCAAATAAGCAGCACGTGTTAGATTATCAACACTTCTAGGATCTATTTCTTCTTGGTTTGCTACTTGGTTTTCCATGATATCAGAGATTTCAAGATGTAATTAGAAAGCATCATAAAAGGAAAGCTTAAATTGAGATATCTAAGCATATGTAGCTTTGTAGACATCATAGGAAAGCAAATATCCATTTTCTAACCACTTGTGAGCTTTTGTCGTAAACTTTTTCCAAAAATTTGTTAAGAGGCACAACGGGTTGATCTTCACTGACCTACACATGATAGATAACATAATAATTGTCCATGTTATATGTTCAACACCTACTAAGAAAGACAAGTGTCCATTATTAATACCATTTCTGCCCGATAACAACTCCATGGCTTTGATCCTGTGGTATGATCCATCACTTTTTTTGCTCTGTTTGCCTTGTTGATCTCGGAAATTTTCTAAACCATAAGAAACATATAATTAGAAAAAGTAGATAGGTATACATGCAAGTTATATGAAACCATCCTCAATATAAGCAAGCCAATAGCTGGATGTGGAAGAACATCCTCAATATAAGAGATAGATATCTCTATAATGTCCAATTCCACATTGGAAAGGGGACTGATGTGAAGTGTGGAGTGTGGAAGCTCCCTGAGATCAGAGGAATTGAGCAGATTCAAAAAATCTATAGCAGCGTTGAAGTACACCTGCTGCTGGAACAGAAATGAAGTACACCTGCTAAAGAACAGAAATGAAGCTCTTCTTGCTACTCTTATCATTTATCACATATGGATACATAGAAACAGATGTGTTTTTGAAGACAGTAGGAGCAAACCAAACAGTATGTGGCATTGCATAAATACTGATTATAGAAGTTTGCATAGATAAATTGCATCCTTCTTTTTGACTTTTGATATCTATCTTTATAGATGTATTGAGCTTTGCTCCCCTTTGTAAATTTTGTGAGTAATGAAAGAGAAACGCGCTTATTGATCAAAAAAAAAAGTTATATGAAACCATTGTACCTTAGACTTCTCGGTTCCCCATTCTTTAACAAGATTTTTAAACTGGTCCATATCTATGGAAGCATTTTTCTCAACTTTCTTCATCATCAATTCTGGTTCAATCTTGTACTTTTCATAGTAATCTTTCTTTACACGTGCCCTCCACACTGATATCCCTTTGCTAATGTGTTCATCAATGTGATTCCATGCATTAGGGTGACTGCCTAAATCAAAGTATTTCTACAAAAACATAGAAAATATTACTTTAGATATAACAATCATACAATTTGTTGGTCTTATTATGAAAAAGATTACCTCAATAAATGATTTTCTATCTGCAAAAGCTTGTTCTGGTTGTTCGTTCCACTTCAAGTCTAGATGCCATATGTGTGGTTTCCTTGCTAGCATATGACAATAACGATTCAATTTGGCACCATTCTCCCCAATAGCATTTCCTTCATCATCCCATTGGACCTTGTGATGTGGCTGCCCTTGCTTAGGAAGTAGGCTTTGCTCACTTGCAGGCCCACGTCCATACTTCCTATTCTCCTGTTCATCCTCAACATTTTCTTCAACTATTACATCATTTTCAATATTGTTGGACAGTAGAGTAGGTTCATCCTCACAATTTTCTTCAATTGTCGATGGAGGGACAGCAATAGGTTGACTAGGTGTGTTGTTACAACTAGATCTAGTGAATCTTCTTCCTTTCATCCTTCAATTGACAAGGGAAAAAAATTAGATTATTAGTGCAGAAATGTCAGTAACAAAAGTAGTAGCTACATTTGAAAAACAAATAAATTGCGGAGAATATGAGACACCAACATATGAATATTCAGCATTTGAAAAACATATAACTTGTAGAGTACCTTGGTTTCATATCCCAAAAAAGAATAATGATGTCCTACTTGCTGGTATATGAAACAAGACTAAATAAATTGCAAAGAATATGCCATATAGTAACAGTTTGGCAAAAAAATGCAATACAACATATTCCCCAAGTAAATTATTCTAGACTTGCAAACAAAACAGATAGATTAATGAACTAAACATTAGCCCCATCATTCTTTTTTTTAGTTCTATCAACAAAAGATCCCCCGGTGTCACTCCTCGTCCAAGACACATCACTAGTTACACCACCATCAGATTGTAAACCAGTCAAACAATTCTCAATAAGAGGTACTTCGGAATAATCTTTAGGAGGATGCTTTAGCACTGTGCACCAATCATCATCATTAGGATCCTTCACATAAAAGCATTGCAATTCTTGAGAAGCCAGGATAAACGGTTCCTCCTTTTTTTTTAATCCTTGAAGTGTTGATTTGTGTGAACCCATACTCATCAATTCGCAACCCGTTAGAAGTGCTTTCATCATACCAAGAACATCTGAATAACAGAACTTTGATTCCTGGACCATAAGTTAGCTCAATAACCTCCTCTAAGTAGCCATAGTATGTGACTTCAGCATTTATAGGATTTCGATCTCTACCACTTGAATAACTTGAAGTGTCAGCACACAAATACACTCCACTATTTTGTGTAGTACATGTACTTTCAATGGGCTTTGAACGGAAACGATATCCATTGACCGAAAATCCTTCATAAGACATTCCCTCAGCACAAGGGCCTTGGGATAACCATCTCAAATCATCGCTAATATTGTTCGGCCTAATCTCTCGCATTTGCATTACCTTCATAAAAAAGTAAAACATTAATGTAATCTACACTAACTTGAACATTAAGAGTGACAACAATATTTATGTTTGAGACTTACATGCTCTTTCAACCACTTAGAGAACTCCTTTGCATGTTTTGTTTCTAGGGTCCGTTGGGCAATGTTGGGTTCCATATCTTGAAGAATACACATGTGTTCACTGCTTTATAAGAAGTGTCTAAATTAATGTACAACATATATACAAATATCAGCAAGAATTTTAGGACGTAATTAAATCTTACCTTCTGTAAACATCCAATTCCTCTTTATTGAAAAGGACATAACGATGGGCTTGTTCCAAAGTGTGGATGTCGAAATTTCTTGACACTCCAACTCTAATTGGAGATCCATAAACATTATGAGGACTGCGGATCAGTTTTGTCTCAAAATTATGCAAGTACCTACCACAAAATGTCAAACTTTCTTCAGCTAAATAGCAACTAACAATACAACCAGCCGGTTTAGCTTTGTTTCTTACATACTTCTTCAATTTCTTCAAGTATCTCTCTATTGGGTACATCCACCTAGTTCGGACAGATACGGCTTGCCTGGCTTCATAAGCTAAATGAATGGGCAAATGCATCATGATGGTGAAGAAAGAAGGAGGGAAGATTCTCTCCAACTGGCAAAGAGTGACAGCAATTTCTTGTTCCAATTCTTTGAATTCCTCCACATCAATAATGTTAGAGCAAAGCTTGTTGAAAAATGAGCACAAATTAGCAATAGGCTTGTACACATCTAAGCTTATGCAATGTCTCAAGGCAACAGGTAGAAGTTGATGCATAAGAACATGACAATCATGACTTTTCAGCCCAACAAGTTTTCTATCAGATTTGCTAACACACCTAGATATGTTAGAAGAATAGCCATCAGGAACTTTCAACTTTTCTAACACAGATAGGAACTTATCTTTCTGCGCATTAGTCATGGTGTAAGATGTTGGAGGCAAGTAATAGCGGTCACTTGCATCTACTGGCCATAAATCTCTTCGAATGCACATTTTCTTCAAATCTTGACGAGCTTGTAAGTTGTCTTTACTTTTCTTAGAATCACCCAATAATGTGTTTAAAATATTCTCGCACACATTCTTTTCTATGTGCATCACATCCAGATTGTGTCTAACAGATAAATACTTCCAATAAGGTAGCTGAAAAAAGATGCTTATCTTATTCCAACCAGGAGGTAATGGTTGAATTTGATCTCCAAGCCTCTTGCGCTTATTCATTTTTCCAAATGTGATATTTTCATACCCATCAAATTGCCTCAGTATATCTTCTCCAGATAGTGGCTTAGGTGGAAGTCGAAAATCTTTTTCACCATCAAAATTTTTCCTATCACGTCTATACGGATGATTCATTGGATGAAAACGTCGATGGAAACCATAGCATTGCTTTTTCCCATACTGTAACCATTTTGATACAGTCTCCACATTACAACAAGGACATCCCAAATCTTTCTTACCTTTAGTGCTCCAACCATATAAGTCACCATATGCTGGGAAATCGTTAATGGTCCATAAAATCATTGCCCGCACAGTGAAGCTCCTTTTTCTATATGCATCATAAACTTTGACTCCAAGCTCCCAAAGTAGTTGCAACTCCTCAATTAATGGCTCCAAGTATACATCAAGGTCATTGCCAACCATATGTGGACATGGGATTAATAGGGACATCATAATAAATTGTTCTTTCATAAGAAGCCAAGGCAGAAGATTGAGAGGTGTCACCAACACAGGCCAGATGCTATGTGATGCACTCATATTGCCAAATGCATTAAATCCATCTGTTGCTAATGCCAATCTAACATTCGTGGTTCAGTAGCAAAGTCTGGATACATGGCATCAATAGACAACCATTCTGGTGTGTCTGAAGGATGATGAATACGACCATCCTTGCCTTTTACTTCTGATGGCTAAATCATGTCTTTAGCAATAGATGAAGACATATAGAGCCTCTCTAACCGAGGTATCAAAGGGAAGTGATACATGAACTTAGCAGCTACCTTCTTTCCCTTTGTTTTGTATTGCTTTTCATTCCATCTTGAAGCACCACAAGTATCACAATTTTCTTTTGAAGCTGCATCTTTGCGAAAAAGCATGCAATTATCTGTACATACGTCTATAGTAGAATGATCAAGTCGTAAATCCTTCACGATCGCATTTGCTTCATAGTACGTCTCCGGGAATAGACAATTTTCTTCCGGAAATCCTAAAACAATCAACTGTAACAACTTTGTGAAAGAATCGTTGGACCATCCAGATTCCTCCTTCAGAAATAGCAAGGCAACCAAATACGATAGCTTAGAATGACTTATGCAACCTCTATAGAGTGGTTGATCTGCCTCTTTTAGTAGCTTGTAAAATCTTTGTGCATCTACATTTGCAGGTTCCTATGTGGCTTCAGTAGAGTGGTCATTTGTTGTGTCACCCATACCAAACAAATCCTCCAACATCTGATGCATATTGTCGGTGCTAGGCATGTTTGGTGCCACAACAGGATTGCTCCTACCAATCACCTCCCCATGAAACGTCCAAACATCATAGCTATCCACAAATCCTTTTTGTAATACATGTGAGAATACCTCCTCCTCTGTTTTAAGGTATCTGTTCAAACATACCTTGCAAGGACATATTAATTTCCCCTGTCTAGTTGGTCTCTGATGGATAAGAGCAAACTCAATGAACTTTCGTAACCCTGCCTTGAATACATCACTGCGCACTCTATTCCCAATATACATCCAACTCCGATCTATTAGAAAATCCATCTACATGAAGGATAATATATAATAAGTAGAGGAACAGCTGTTTGAGATGTAGTCATGTAGGAGATGTAGTCATGTAGGAGCAAGAATAAGTAAGAAAAAGTAGCAATAAGAGGGGACATAGAAGTAACAAAAATTTAGATGCAATAGCAGGAACAGGAAATGAAGGAGAAATTGCAAAAAAGGAAAAGAAAAGAAGCTAGAATAGGAGACACAAGAGGAAATAGAAAAAAAAATCAAAGAAACAGTAGTATAAAAGGACTGATTTTTTTGCAACAATTGCAGCAAAAGGGGGCCGAATATACAACATGAAAAAGGAAAAGGAGAAAAGGGGAGGGAAGGGAGAAGACATACATGAAGTCTATCAATATACAAGAAGCAAAAAAAGAGGTAGAAGAAACATCCTTCAAGAAAATTCCTTCAAGAACTGCAATAGCATAGGTACCCACCTAATCAATAATAGTTCACAGATCCATCCATTAACTTTTGCTCACATGTCTCAACATATACTCGATTACAGGGGCTACTTATACTGTCAGACTAGCTACACTGCTTCTCTTCTCAAACTAGGCGATCTCTCTACTACAAAGGAGTATTTTGACGCATGGCTATTTAGACTCTACCAAAGGAGATTCAAAGCTGTGTGTGGTCCTGATGCTATGGGTTATGTCCAACATATCCCATAGAATCTCAATATTGTAGCAGATCTCTATGCATAAAGGCACTGACAGTCTATTTCTTCTTAGATCTGATATCAACATATTGTTATTACTTATAACAAGCATTATGAGACAAATACCTAACTGTCCCTATAAGTCAGCTGAAATACTTAAACATATAAGTATATGATATCATGTATAACATCTCATAAAATTAAGAACTGAAATACTTAAAATAAGTCAGCTGCATAAGACTTAACACCAACCAAGATAGAACATATGACATGCAGACCAGGACAACAGGGACAATTTCATTGTTTGGTATCTTGTTAATAACACAACACTCAAATTATGATAGTAGGAGACTGTAAACCAGTAGAACAATAGACTAGCAGAAGAAAACAGTTCATATATACCAACCACTACAGAAGAAAAGAAGTTTCCTCCCAAGAGAAACATTGTAGAAGTGTCTATCCCATCTAAAAAGATTACTTTCATTGATAGCTGCTAGATATCAAAAGAGGAAAATACCCACTTCCGAAAAATGGCAATTTGGATACAGAGATGAGTAGCAATAGCCTCCAACCTGGGAGTACAATAAATACCAAGAAAGTTGACCATAGATATCAATATTTTAGATGGAATCCTTAAGAAGGTATTTCTCATGGATCAATTTGATCCATAGACTACCTTAAGAAGATGGTTACATCATCCCACTTAAGAAGATGGATATCATTCTTGCCTTCACACTATCCCCACAAGAAATTTATAATAATTATTTCCACTTCATCACAGATAGAAGTAGGAAGTGAAAAGGAAGAGGACCAGAATTTTTGATTGGCGGACATAGTAGAATTACAAAGTTCTAGTCTCCAATGGAAACTAAAATGATATGTAAATAAGTTTGGTATCTTTAAAAATCAAATGATGGGCATAGAAGCACTAAAGCATGGGCGTGAAATGAATATAACTTCTGGTTCACTTGTATGATATGTATCATTATAAGTTAGTAGCATACCATCTTTGTGCACGCTTAGCATCAATAGAATGTCTGTCATGACCATGGAAAGCTTCAGACATGCATTCAACAAAAGGTCTACTCTGGTTGAGAAGTCTAGCCAGAAGCCTCAAGAACGAATGGGTGTTCTTAGTAATGTGGGTTCCTCCTTGATCCCTTTGTTGTTAAAACAACATTTGTATATTTGTCTTTTTTCGTTTTCCCCCTCCATCTAAAATAATTCCCTTTCTTTAACATGTGGTTGTGATGCAGGCCCTAAAAGCCAATAACTATGATAATGATCCTCTGCTAAGTGCAGCTCTGTACCTGGAGATTAATTAAAGGCCGACTACCCAGGGCTCCCATGGCACACATCCATTCCTAATATAATAGTTGGCTCTTAGGAGATCTTTGGCATGGATGGAAGATGCAGAGAAGTTCACCACAGTTGAGCATCCTCCATCCATGCCAAAGATCTCCAAAGTGCCAACTATTATATTAGGAATGGATGTGTCCCATGGGAGCCCTGGGCAGTCGGCCTTTAATTAATCTCTAAGTACAGAGCTGCACTTACCAGAGGATCATTACCATAATTATTGGCTTTTAGGCCATACATCACAACCACATGTTACAGAAAGGGTATTATTTTAGATGGAGGGGGTAAAGGAAAAAAGACATATAATATATCCAATTGTTGTTTTAGGAGGAACCCACATTACTAAGAACACTCATTCGTTCTTGAGGCTTCTGCCTAGACTTCTCAACCAGATCTGAGATGTTGACAATGACTTAGTGTGCCTCTGCAAAATGCAAAAACACCAGGCTATATTATACTTACAACCAAAAATAAAATTAAGTGGTGACTAGACTCTTACATATTCCATTTGACCCATATAATTTTAATAAATCATTACACTTAGCTTACTACATGTCTATTTTTAAACATCAACCCATTCTCAGTCCATAGTAATATTACTCATTTATCAAACATCACAATGTGAGTTCTGAATGAAGGCTATAAGGTTTGAGATTTAATTTATATGGCTATTTTATGTAAAGAGGAGATACATTATAGGAAACTCAAAATTTGGATACGCAAATGAAGAAAGAAGCAAACACTGGCAGTAATTAATAGATTACAGTAAACTATTGGGATACACATATGAAGAAATAAGCAAGCATTGGCAGTGAACAGTACATTACAGTGAACTCAAATCTGGGATACACATGAAGAAGGATGCACATTGGAATCGTTACCTAAAACTAAATGACCAACACATGATTGAATCAAACAGCATAACAACAAGCAAGCACAATAGTTGCAAGAGAATAATAAAACAAGTAGCACAGAAAAAAGATGCAGTTTTAGTAGCAGTACCTTTTCCCACGCTTCCGGTCAATGGACAGAAGCAACGAGATTAAAACTGAAGAAGAAGAACAATGGACGTTGCAAGAGAAGAACTGGAGCAGAGGCGGTTGGGCAGCTTATGGGTGTCAGATCAAGGAAAAGAGACCAATAGCTTGATCCAAGGTTGAAGTATTCTTCAGAGCTCCTGCTGGGCGCCGCCTGAGTCGAGTGCCGCTGGTTTCGCTGGGATCCGGCATGATATGGCTACTCCTGGCCGTGGAATTGGAAGCCGGCCGACGATTGGAGTTACGACCTGCTGCAGTTGGGGTGGAAGGAGCAGTTGGGGCACCGTCCGGGAGGTAGGCGCGGTTGCAGCTGGGTGCGACCGGTGGGATTTGGGAAATGCTAAGTGGCTGGGGTTGTGGGGTTGCTGAGGCTGGGCGGCATTAAGCTGGAGCAAACCCTGGCCGTGGAGTGAGCGAGGCCTGGTCGACGGACTGAAGGCGTGGTCGATGGAATCAAGGAGGCGTCGAGGACGAGTGGCGGGTGATCAGTGTTTCCCTAGTTTGTCATTGTGCAGAGGGACGAGTGGGGAGGGTTTTTCTTTTCCTTTTTAATTTTGATATCCAAATGTTGTATTTTAGAATGGAGGGAAGGGAAATGAGATGGAGGGAAGGGATATGAGATGGAGGGAATCATTTGTCATGGTATTTTTCAAGGAATGATTAGTGACTAATGTATTTGTGAGGGATTGGTATTTGTAAAGATGTTAAAAAATGGTTGAGGGATTTGGTCCCATATTTGAAGGATGAGCCCTCACAAATAGCCATCATTATTCACAATCTATGGTTCCTCACAAATGTTCTTCAACAAAGGCCAAATTTTTTGTAGTGACAGTGGGCGTGTATCTACGTCATCCACGGGTGGGTGATATAGGTTCCCCGCACCAGGCTGATCGTGTCATTTGCGTGGGATGGGTGGTATGGCTAATTGAGGTTAATGATGAGGAGGATGGTGATGGCAATCAGAAATAAAAAGTTCGTCGTGGCTGCTACTTAGACTAGGGTAGAGAATGAGGGAGAAGGGGAAATTTTGAGTTAAAACTACAATGCAAGAGATGTCGTTGTGTATTCAAACTGGTAGCAACACCAAAGTACCCACATGGAATAAATCCCCATGCAAGCTATATGTGCTCAGGTGCTTTATATATATATATATATATATATATATATATATATATATATATATATATATATATATATATATATATATATAAATTGTGTGCCTAAGTACATGTATCTTATATGTACTGGTCTATATATATGATGCTTGCACAACTGGACATAATAACCTAGCCTTATAGATATATTTTATACCACTTAGATAACATGTGTATAAAAATTTACTTCAATCATACATTCCTAGATCATCCAATGAAAAAATGTGTATTTTCTAATCAACAATAAGTTGTAGAAATTACAAATATCGTTAGATGATATATTGTTACATCTCATGATATACTTGAGATACGGTTGTGATCTTTTACACATGTATAATCTTAAACAATGTTAATTCAATCCATATGGCTGCATTTATTTAGTGGATTCTACATATCTCATTTTAATAGGTGGTACACATAAGTGACATGTACCGTCTGGTACACACTTCTGAACCCCATATATATATATATATATATATATATATATATATATATATATGTGTGTGTGTGTGTGTGTGTGCGTGTGTTGATATAGAAACGGTGGCACTCTTTATAATTATGTATATTGCTAGCCGCTTTATGTACATGGAGTAGTGGTGACATTATTAGTAATTATATTAAATAATTGAACGTGCATGGAGTAGCAATGCAAGCTTTATCCAAGAGTAGAAATAGCAGTTGCAACCTCGTTAGTGTTGGATACGTACTATCTGACATGCACATTGGACAAAAATGGGTGCCTTTTAATATCTTTAAAATAACAATAAAACAGATGATAGTTCATTCTATTTATGCAGGTACGTAGTATACTAATACAAAATATGGATGCAGCATGTATGTGTACAATATGTGTATATAATTTATAGTCTTTTCAGATTTAAACAATTGTTATATATATTTAAAACTAATATCTACGTATTTTCTGTTCAAGAGACCGCTATGTAACGAGAGATGACGCATTGTAAATAGCAAAGAGAAGCTATAACGTGTACGGAAAAAACATAATACAAAAGAGCACATAGTAACTAAAACTGACATTTTGTAATCAAAACAAAATAAGAAATAGCAGCAACCAAAAAAGTGATATTTTAGCACGTACAAGAGTTGTAATAATAAGTAAAGAAAGATATCATTATGTAATAGAAAGGAACTGCTTGTAATCATAACAGAGAATTTGTAATGGGAAGGAAAAAATTGTAACAAAAGATAACTATTTGTAATACAATCTCGATGTATCAAATTCTAATATCCAGGAGAATGAATATCAGTACGTATTTTGTGTTCAAGAGACCACTCTATAAGGAGAGATGACACATTGTAAATAGCAAAGAGAATTTATAACGTGTACGAAAAAAATATAATATAAAAGAGCACATTATGACTAAAACTGACATTTTATAATCAGAACAAAATAAGAAATAGAAGCAAGTAAACAAGTTATATTCTGACATCGTACATGAGTTATAATAACAAATAAAGAAAGATATGGCTATGTAATAGAAAGGAACTATTTATAATCAAAACTGATAATTGGCAATGGAAAGGAAAAAATTGTAACCAAGAATAAGTTTTTCTAATACAATCTCGATGTATTAAATTCTAACATCCAGGAGAATGAACCTTAGTACATCAAAATTTGTAATATTAAGGAACATTTTGTCATGAGAATAGATATTTCATAATGAAAATGAGAAAGTTGTAAGTAGTGATGACATTCTGTAATACGACTTGGATATATGAAATTTTATTATCTATGAGAATAAACTTCAATACATAAAAAATATAGTAAAAAAGAGCATTATGTAATAAGAACTAAGAATTCATAATGAGAGTGAGAAAGTTATAATTAAGGATTGATTTCAGTATTATAGTCCAGATCTATCAAATTCTCTATCTAAGAGAATGAACTTTAGTACAAAATAAGTTGTAACTTGTAATATGAAGGAATATTATGTAATTTGAATAAAATAATTGTAATGAGAATGATAAAAATGTAACCACGGATGACGTCTTGTAATACAACCTGGTTGTATCACTTGTTATATCCATATTATGTACATTTCGATCCACAAGTGTAATCAATTAAATAATAGCACTTGGTATATATGGAAGCAACAGGTTTTCGGGGCTTTATTTACACTAGATGCCACTGCTCATTGGAAAGTTAATTATCGCATTGATAATTACCACATATGCCGCCATCCTTTTCAATTCTAGCTGCTATTGATATTTACTATATATGCTACCGTCTACACAAATTAGTGGCCACGGGTAGCAGATTCTAATTACCCGCGCGGGTATTGAAGACAAACTATATATATATATATATATATAGATAGATAGATAGAGAGATAGAGAGAGAGAGTTTTTCTTTGTTGCCTACATGGATAACAAAGGGGAAGCTACCCGGCAGCAGGTGCGGTGGCATAAGGTCATAAATATTTAAAAAAGAAAATGAGCGAAAAAAGCGAGAAAACAGGCTGAAAGACAGCGAGCAAAAAAACCCCAAAACCTTTGTTCGAACCCTCGCTCTGCCCTACGATAATTGTTGTTCTCGCGCAAAAGCATCGGTGACCACATCCCACAACCCCTCCCTCCCCACCTCCTCCGTCTCCAGTCGCTCCGACTGCAAATTCCGTCTCCATCATCTTTGATTCCACTTCCTCTCTCTCGCTGCATCTCAATTACGGAGCAGCTACCCTCTTCAGAGATGTCGAGGACAAAGAAGTCATCACGGAAGACCTCGACAATGTCGCCATGGAGAAAGAATCGACAATTAAGGATCGTGATTGAAGAAGATGACGACTTTGAATTGTACCACTATCAAGCCGACGAGAAGATTGCCAAAGAACCAGAGGAAGCGACAAAAGCAGCGGCCGCAGAAGGGGAGATAGAACGAGATACAACACCATCGAGTACACTGAAAGGGGATAAGGAAGGGGCTATGATGACCAAAGAAGCGGATGAAGCGGGAAAAGAAGCAGGTGCGGAAAGGGAGAAGGAAGGTGTTGCGGCGACTACCCTGACGAAATAGAAAGGGAACAAAAGAGGGGCTGTGATGGCCAAAGAAGCGGATGAAGCGGGACAAGAAGCAGCTGTAGAAGGGGAGAAGGGAGGTGTTGCTGAGACTCCTCAGACAATACAGAAAGGGAACAAAAGAGGGGCTGCAGATCCCCTAATGAGTAAACCTTCTGTGAAAAGAGAAAAACACAGTAAGATGGCTACTGCTGGTAATGGACGCAACAGAGCTACCGAGACTGAAGAACCTCCACGTGACAAAGTGGAGAACGAAGAACGACAAGGTAATTTATGTTTGCATATACATTACAAACGAAAAACATAAACAAAAAGATTTCGACTAAAAAGTAACAATGTATATTGAAAGAGTAACTATTATAAGAAGTAGAGTAACTAGACGATGCCTAGAGTAACTACATCAAAACATTGTAGTAACTATATGATAGTCTAGAGTAACTGAAGTAATGCTGGAGTAACTATTACCAAACAAAGAGTATCTCACACACTAGATATGGAAGTTAAACTAGGAAAACCATATTGTTAAGCTAAAAACTACACTTTTCAAGTAACTGTGTTCATATACAGGAGAAGAAAGGAAAGGGGATGATGACAGTACAGATGAAAATCAACAAAAGAATGAGACAAAAAAGGCTACTACAGATGAAGGGGGTGAAAAGAAGTAAAACAAAAAAGAAGGGGAAAGGGAAGGCCGAAGCAACTAAGGAGAAAGCAAAGGCTGCTGATGAGAGAGGAGAAGAGGAAAGAAGGAGGAGGAAAGAGAAGGGAAAAGAAAAGGCTACCGATGAGGGAGGAAAAAGAGGAAAGAATGAAGAGGACATATGATGGAGCTAGAACTTACACCAAAATATTTCTCTTCCAATGGAAGTCCTAATGTGCACCAAAAACCCTAGGGAGTTGATGTTCTCTCTAGGTTTATCTACAACCGGTGCTAGATAAATGCTCCAATCCCACAAGAGTGTGGAAGCCTTATCATAGTACAGATTTAGGATCGAACCCAAAGGACAACATTAAGAATCTGAGTGTTTTTTTCTCGTTTCGTATCGATCTAAGTCAATCATCTAAGACCAAAAGTTTGATTTGTGTTATTTAACCTAAAACATACAAAAGTAAAGGCAAGAATAAAAACTAGTTTGAGGATTAAAATCTAAGATTAGCAAATGATGATGGGTCACTGGGGTGATGCGGGTATTCACCACCACTACACATATATTGTACCTGTACCAATCATAGCAAGACTTGCAAGCAAGATACATGGATGTTATACAATACCGATGTCTTATAGGACAAGAGTAATGCACACATCCTTCACAGGTTGAGTAACCCTCATCTGGTACATATCTATGTGTCAATGAAGAGATGTAGCCTCTGAAGAGAGAACCTTACTCAACCTCGTGAAACGTGCATCGGAAAACTAACAAGCGAGCGATAATCATCAATTCAATTAGTATCCTTAGACTATCCCTCTTTCAAGGACATAGCTATGAGAAACATGGGAGTGTTGCAACGTCAGCCATTCCCGGACGAATGGTCAAATACCTTGCACCACTCCCTCCACAGAACGTGTTCCTCGATCCATTAAGGTTGCACTTCCGTACGTCAACTGATTCCATTTCATAGTGTGGAAGTGCAACGATGGAGGTGAGTTTACTCCATCCCTCGAGAAGTGTTCCTAGATACTAAAACGGATGTGCGGTGGATACACACACCAAAAACCAACACCAAATTGGTATTCGAGTCACAAGAGCATTCGTAGACAAACCGCAACGAAAGACAACAGATGCATACAAGAACGCGACCAACATTCAAGCATGTATGAAACGATTTAGTATTGAATCGGAAAGATAACATCTTTTAGTACAGATTACAAAGCATGGGCAGTAGGACTAGTCCCTGCACCCCAGTGGATGAAACTACTCACTCCTCATAGAGGGAGAAATAAAGAAAGAGAAGAGAGAGAAAGAAAGCATTATCGGAGCAGAAGAGTAAATCTGTGACAGCCCGGTGTAGATCGTCGCAGTCTCCGGGACTGCTTCGTCGTGGTCGATGATGTGTTTCTCTCCACCTTGATCCTCATGTCTACCTCCAGGATTGCACAAGTAGAATGAGGTGGAGTGATAGTAGAACAATGGTGGAGGTGAGATGGTAGTGGAGAAACCTTCCAGATCTGTTCCCAGTCCGGCAGCCTTTGGTCATGGTGAGATAGATGTCCAAGACCATGCCTCTACCCTTCTATTTATAGGCTTGGCATGTGTCTTGGGCGGGTGGGTTAGATCTGCAAATTGCCCAAAATGTCTTGGGCCAAGGAGTCACACTTTGGGTTTCCAGCCTTTGCTTATTCGGTTTTGGTCTCTCGGTTTCCAGCCTTCCTTATTCAGTTTTGGTCTCTATTCGGTTTGGGAAACTGATAAACCCACATGGTTTTGAGTATTGCATTCTCTCAGTTTGCATCCGCATTGGTCTCTTCTTCACGGTCTTGCGCATGCATCCAAACGGTTGTACACTCTTCACAGTCTTAGGACAGGTGATCTAAACGGTCTTGGTGTTTGCCTTCCAACCGGTCTTCGATCCTCAGCCTTCACGGTCTTAGATCACGCGATCAGCAGCATTCTTGGTCTAGTGGTTTGGGGTCTCACGGTCCTCACGGTCTTCCTCTCCATTCGGTCCTTCCTCCTCAAATGGTCTTGCAAGGGCATCGATCTTGGGATTCCATCCTATCGGTTTAGGAAACTGAGAGGTTTCTCTCGGTCTGGTCTTGCGTTCTCGCCATTGTCCAAACGTATTCGAGTGCATGTATCTGATCGGTCTCAGATACGGTGGTGTGGAGGCCAAAGACCAAGCAGCGGAAGTTGCAGTGTTGAGGGGGTGTTGCGTTGTGGATGTTGACGGTGGCATGACCTAGAGCTGGTGATGAACTCAGATGGTGGCGACACTGCTTGTGTTATGTCACTGTTGTTGAAATGTGATCGGCGTAGAGAGGAGACATTGCAGATCGTTGCTACTATTGGTGAGGAAGATGACGCACGCGGTCATAGCGAGTGTGACCGTCGTGGACAGCGGTGGTGGGCAGGTCGCAGGCGTTGTTGGGAGCCGAGATGGCAGAGGACGATGTGGTTTGCAGGTCTCTGTGATGGTGCTGGCGATTTGTAGGTGGAAGAGAACATGGTGGCGTTGTTCTGGCAGGCGCAAGTGTGCTGGTCCAGGAGATGAAGAACAGTTGTTGTAGGTGGTTGTGGTTCCTTGCGGTCTTGGGATCGTGAGAGTTCTCACGGTCTTGAAACCGTGAGGACTCTCACAGCCTTGAGACCGTGAGAGGAGTCGAAGGTGCAAATCGATAAGGCAGAC
The DNA here is from genome assembly GCA_963693085.1 of Alisma plantago-aquatica. Lineage (NCBI taxonomy): Eukaryota > Viridiplantae > Streptophyta > Magnoliopsida > Alismatales > Alismataceae > Alisma > Alisma plantago-aquatica. The sequence continues at coordinate 1,339,623,254 of OY856409.1, read as the reverse complement.
CGAATGGGAAAATGAAATCTAGACCGTTTATCCATGATCTGATGACGTCAGATGCTTGCGGCCTTGTGATCGAGAAAACAAACTGAGAGGCTAAAACTGAGTGAGGTCAAGACCGAGTGGAGGTCAAGACCGAATGAGTTCAAGACCGAGTGGAGGTCAGGACTGAATGGAGGTCAAGACCGAATCGAGGTCAAGACCGAATGAGGTAGAGACCGAATGGAGGTCAAGACCGAATGAGGTCGAGACCGAATGGAGGTTGAGACCAAATGGAGGTCGAGACCAAATGGAGGTCGAGACCGAATGGAGGTCAAGACCGAATGAGGTCAAGATCGAAAGGATGAAACTGAATGGATCAAGACCGAATGATGGTCAAGACCAATTGGTTGGATGAAAAGGAACCGTTGGATCTCGATCGGATGGTTGAGAGTGATCTGCAGGGAAAAAGGAAAGTGAGTAAGGGGGGATAAGATCAAATAAACTGAAAACTAGGGTAATTAGAACTAGTAAAGCATTATTTACATGAAACAGAAGAGATACTTAAAGTAAACCAAAGCAAGGGTAGATCAATCAATATGTGGCACAAAATCCCTAGAATTGGCGACTGAGAGGGTGAATCTAGAGGATTCATCACCACACTGAACTTAAGTGTTGCTCGTCTCGAGGAACGAAAAAGACTAATACAGATGCCAAAACACATGTTCATCTCGTAATTACCTCACCGTCGTGCAAATGTCAGAATTTTCACGAAAAAGAGAAAGGAAAATGAGGTGAAATAAAATTAGGGCAAAAAGCATCAGAAAACCTTTGAATTGGTGACTGAGGATGAATCTAGAGGATTCATCACCACACCAAACTTAAGTGTTTCTCGTCTCGAGGAATGAAAAACTTAAAACAGTCGCCAATGAAATCGTTCATCTTGTGATTGTGTCGTCCTTATGTCCATATTTTTGTTCATGGCTCCAATCGATACAGCATCAAGGCTTCCTTAGATCACGGAATGCATCTTATGATATCCTCATTTCTGAGTTCACTTTACTGAAGTATTTCCTTCTCACTCTCTATTGTATCAGTCATGTTGAAAAGTTTTATGAGACTTTTGAAAAGACCCACAAAATCAACAAACATGCATATGATCGTCACAGGTGTTTTCAAGAGGAAGGTTGAAATGGAGGTGATTGGGGTGCCGATACGATGAAAAAAGGAAGGAAAAGAGGTGTGATCAAGAGATAAGAGTCTCCTCTCTGATTGACTCAAGACTCTTATTATTGGTAATTCATCAAGACACTTTGAATATTTTGTGCACAATACTGGTTGACTTAGCCTTACGCCCGATTTTATTAAAAGGTAACTCAGAAGTGTGTATAGGTTGGTTGTAAGGCTTTTGGCTATTTTACCTCTTCGAAAGGAGGTAAGGGGTCATTTTTGGATCCTTAGGATCTCACTACTGGTCACGACACATCTGCCTTTGTGAGGGCAGCTAATGTACCGGCTGGGCGAGACCTTTATCAGTTATCCTTATTCAGGGCACAACTCTCATGTTTTTATTCACAATCTGGCTTTTATTCATTCTCACTTGGCTTGGGAGAAAGGGTATTTTTGGATTTTTGTATATTTGGGCTGCCAAGCCTCTTTTTGGAATTGGGGTAGATTTTTCACCAACCTCGGTATGTGCACAATCATCATTGTATACTCTTTGAATCAAGAAGAGAAGGTGATACGCCCCTGTTTATGTATTGAGGGGTATGGAAGAAGCGGTAGTGGAAAAAGAGGTGTGGTGTACCACGTCGAACTTAGAGTTCGACAGAGGTGTGGTTTACCACACCAAACTTAGAGTTCGGCGGAGGTGTGGTTCACCACACCGAACTTAGAGTTCGGCAATGTTCTAGTTTTCACTAGAAAGGAATGTGGTGTGCCACACCAAACTTAAAGCTTTGGCATGATTGACGAGCAGAAGGGTATGAAAATGAAGGAAGAAGTGTAGAGGAGGGTTCAGATCATAATGTTATTTTCTTAGCGATTCCATATGACGGGTTCTTTTTCTCCATCACACTCTGCTCAAAAAGTGACAAGATAGAACTTCAAATGAGAATTACATACTGCAGATCCATTATTCAGTTAGAGGCACGATGCATTTGATCTATCTCAGTCTTATTGGAGCTTATCATCATTTTAAGGATATGACATTAGGGTTCATAGGCTATACAAGATGAAATCATTTATCATCTAGTTTTAAGCATTTGTTTCTCATGGATTTGCAACAAAAAGAGGTGATGACCACATATTCAAAAAGCAAAAGCCGACTAGGTAAAGGCTTTATTTTTGAAAAACTTCAAAAAGGCGAGTAAATTATGAAAAAGAAAATAGAATGGAAAAATAGAAAGCAGTAAAGGTAGAGGGTGGAGTGAGAGTCATACCACCCACCCTCCACCTCGAACTTATGAGTTTGCCCGTTTCTGAACAAATACTAGGTTCGAGAATGGAGGGGAAGGGTTGCGCAGGGTTAACCAGGCAGTCCTCGTAGTTGGAAGAAGGTCCGACAAAGATGTCTCATGATAGTCGGTGCCGAGAGTAAGGGAGTGGCCCGAACAACCTGTTGGATGGGTGGTCGTGGTAACTCAAACGGGTCTTCTGGGCGAGTTGGATGCACATCTCTTTCACCTCGTTGTCCGTCCAGAAGAATCCAGAGTCCTTCCCCCATCAGTGGGGGAGGTGAAACATAAGCAATTGAGACTGGAGGGCTAGGTGAGTAATCGAAGCATTGATTATTTGTGTTCTCCAGTTGTGGCTCGCCCTCGAAATTTAAAGTAAAACTACTTTCTCCAAAATGCAGAGCAGTTGATTGTGGGTCGGCCACTTGAACTTCCTTCTGTCCTGGATTGGGTGGCGGATCCGGTTCAGGCTTCATTTCTTCAACTAGCTTTTCTTGTGTAGGATATGGTAGCCGGGATCACGTTTCTTCATCAGAGGAATTATTGTGAGAAGCATCCTCATCTTTATCAATGTTGAATTTGATAAGAGCGTCATCCTTTTCTTCATAATTTTGTTCAGAATTTTCCTCATAGAGCAATCTTAATTCATCCAAGTAACTAGAAGAGGATTCGACTGGTGGGACGAACTCTTACTTAGTTAAAGAAATCATGGGATTCTAAGGTAGATGTTCCAATGATATCTCTTCAAGGGAGGGATTGGTCCATGAAAAGATGTTTTGAAGACTAGAATCTCTTGATGACTCCGTTTCTTCGATGTTGGGACTAGAATACTCCATTTCTGAGCCAGGTTGTTGTCTTAGCATTTTTTCATAGTACTCCTCCGATTCTATTAAGTGCTCAGGGAGAGCCACTATAGGAAGAATGAAACCTTGTGTAGGTAATGGAAGTATCTCATTCTCGTGATTATGTAGTGGCTCAGGAGGAGCTTCTTCATAGGGATGATTTACTATAAGAGGGTAGGTTTTTGGCTCGATGTCCTCCCACAGGTCCTTTTTGTCATCACTAGAGTCTACGGAAGTGTTGTAATCTACTCCAAAATCAAGAGATGGTTTATGTTTCTCTTTATAGCGCACTATCAACTTGTTCAAGTGATTAGAAGGAGTTTCAATAGAAAGATCGTGCTCTTGTTCGAGAATCGGCTCCGTCAAGACTTCTTGTAAAGGTAATGTTATCTCATGGAAAGGAGTTATAGGATTGTCATCTTGAGACTCATCATCTTACCTTGATTCTATTTCATCAGTGAGAGTGGTATGGTCCATTTCGGAATCAAGATCTTAATCAGTCCTATCCTCGAGGTTTGTTCCTAGATCAGCCGAATGATTAGAAATTTCTTCATAAGGATAATTCAGACCTTGTTCCAGAAATGGAGGAATTTGATTTTCTTGCATAAAAGACACATCATTTTCTGAATCAGCCACACATTCCTCTGAGTCTGACTGTGAAGGAGTGTAGAGTTCTTGTGACATAAACCCTTCTTCTATGGACTTCATTGAAAAGACAACTGAAGTTGAAGAAATTTTGCCATTTTGGGAGTTGATCATCACTAATTGCTCCTCTATAGTTGGATATGGGTCTATGAAGTCAGAAGGTAGGTGAGTGTTGAAGTTTATCTCTGATTGATCTCCTGACTATAGAGAATCTCCATATTGGCTACTCATCCTTCCCTCTGAGAGCATAGTGCATGAATCATTATCCGAGTCAGACCTTGGCTCGGAAAATAATTCTTCCCCTTGTGATGTTATGATTAAATCATCTTTGAGTTCAGTTGTTAGCTCTGAGGATGGTTCCCCACCCTGCACTGACTCTTGAAGATCATTGGAAGGCATATCCCACATGATTTCATAATCATCATCATAGTCAACATGTGGGTTAGGGATGTGCTTAGTTGAAGTTTGTGGCTGTTCTATATGTTGGTCAGAAGCGTTGACAAATTGCGTAAGTTGATCAAGATCGGGTATCAACTTCTTGGTTGCGGCTGTTTGATCACCTAATTGTTGAGCCACCGATATCTGTAAAGTTCGTAGTTCTTCAATCAATGTGTGTTGATCTTCATGAAAAGGCTCTTCACTGCACCCATTGGGTTGATTATGATAATAGCTCTCCTCATCATAGTATTGATCTGCATTGTTTTCTTGGTTTCCTCCTATATTGTAGTCTACGCCTTGAAATACGTCATAGTTGGGTATTTCATAGTAGCTTCCAGGGTGATACGGATTATAATTTGTGTTATATCTGTAGTTGTATGAAGAGGCTACTTTGAGTTTCCCAGCTATACGATTCGCGATTACTTGATGTAGATCCATCACGTAGAGAGGAGGGGCGTTGAAGCAGTAAATCGATGAATGAGAATAGTCACCACATAGTTGACATCTAACTGTTGGTGGTGTTGACTGCTTCATTTTGAAGAGAGTTGGTACCTGAAATCAAAGAATGAGTTTATCAAGTTTAACCAACCACTTCAAATCCAAGAGGATATGCAAGATTAAGTCCTTCACTTTTTTTAGGTTTTTTTTTTGAAGAGAAAATGAAAAACCCTAGAGAAACCTAAATTGACACGAAATTTGAAAAAGACGATTCTTACACTGTTGTCCCCAGCAACGACGCCATTTTTTGATGGAGCTAGAAATTACACTAAAAGATTGCTCTTCCAATGGAAGTCCTAATGTGCACCAAAAACCCTAGAGAGTTGATGTTCTCTCTAGGTTTACCTACAGTTGGTGCTAGATAAATGCTCCAACCCCACAAGAGTGTAGAAGCCTTATCATAGTACAGATTTGGGATCAAACCGAAAGGACAACGTTAAGAATCTGAGTGTCTTTTTCTCGTTTTGTATCGATCTAAGTCAATCATCTAAGACCAAAAGTTTGATTTGAGTTATTTAACTTAAACATGCAAAAGTAAAGGCAAGAATAAAACTAGTTTGAGGATTAAAATCTAAGATTACCAAATGATGATGGGTCACTGGGGTGATGCGGGTATTCACCACCACTACACATGTATTGTACCTATACCAATCATAGCAAGATACATGGATGTTATACAATACTGATGTCTTATAGGACAAGAGTAATGCACACATCCTTCATGGGTTGAGTAACCCTCATCTGGTACATATCTACATGTCAATGAAGAGATGTAGCCTCTGAAGATAGAACCTTACTCAACCTCGTAAAACGTGCATCAAAAAACTAACAAGCGAGCGATAATCATCAATTCGATTAGTATCCTTATAGACTATCCCTCTTTCGAGGACATAGCTATGAGAAACGTGGGAGTGTTGCAATGTCAGCCATTCCCGGACGAATGGTCAAATACCTTGCACCACTCCATCTGTAGAACGTGTTCCTCAACCCATCAAGGTTGCACTTCTGTACGTCAACTAATTCCATTTCATAGTGAGGAAGTGCAACGATGGAGGTGAGTTTACTCCATCCCTCGGGAAGCGTTCCTAGATACCGAAATGGATGCGCGGTGGATACACACACTAGAAACCAACACCTAATCGGTATTCGAGTCCCAAGAGCAGTCGTAGACAAACCACAACGAAAGACAATAGATGCATACAAGAATGCGGCCAACATTCAAGCATGTATGAAATGATTTAGTATTGAATCGGAAAGATAACATCTTTTAGCACATATTACAAAGCATGGGCAGCGGGGCTAGTCCCCGCGCCCCAGTGGATGAAACTACTCGCTCCTCATAGAGGGAGCAACAAAGAAAGAGAAGAGAGAGAGAGAAAGCATCGTCGGAGCAGAAGAGTAAATCTGTAACAGCCCGGTGTAGATCGTCGCAGTCTCTGGGACTGCTCCGTCGTGGTCGATGACATGCGTCTCTCCGCCTCGATCCTCGTGTCTACCTCCGGGATTGTACGGGTAGAATGAGGTGGAGTGATAGTAGAACAATGGTGCAGGTGAGATGGTAGTGGAGCAACCTTTCGGATCTGTTCCCAGTTCGGAAACCTTTGGCCGTGGTGAGATAGATGTCCAAGACCATGCATCTACCCTTCTATTTATAGGCTTGGCATGTGTTTTGGGCGGATTGGGTTAGATCTGCAAATTGCCCAAAATGTCTTGGGCCAAGGAGTCACACTTTGTGCATGACTTTGGTCTATTTGGTTTCCAGCCTTTGCTTATTCGGTTTTGGTCTCTCGGTTTCCAGCCTTTCTTATTCGGTTTTGGTCTCTATTCGGTTTGGGAAACTGATAAACCCTCACGGTTTTGAGTATTGCGTTCTCTCGGTTTGCATCTGCATCGGTCTCTTCTTCACGGTCTTGCGCATGCATCCAAACTATCGTGCGCTCTTCACGGTCTTAGGTCAGGTGATCTAAATGGTCTTGGCGCTTGCCTTCCAACCGGTCTTCGATCCTCAGCCTTCACGGTCTTAGATCACGCGATCAGCAGCGTTCTTGGTCTAGCGGTTTGGGGTCTCACGGTCCTCACGGTCTTCCTCTCCGTTCGGTCCTTCCTCCTCAAACGGTCTTACAGGGGCGTCGATCTTGGGCTTCCGTCCTATCGGTTTGGGAAACTGAGAGGTTTCTCTCGGTCTGGTCTTGCATTCTCACCATTGTCCAAACATATTCGGGTGCTTGTATCTGATCGGTCTCGGATACGGTGGTGTGGAGGCCAAAGACCAAGCAGCGGAAGTTGCAACGTTGAGGGGGGTGTTGCGCTGTGGATGTCGACGGTGGTGCGACCTAGAGCTGGTGATGAACTCGGATGGTGGCGGCGCTGCTTGTGCTATGGCACTGCTGTTGAAACGTGATCGGCACGGAGAGGAGACACCGCAGATCGTTGCTGCTGTTGGTGAGGAAGACGACGCACGTGGTCGTGGCAAGTGTGACCGTCGTGGACAGCGGTGGTGGGCAGGTCGCATGCACTGCTGGGAGCCAAGATGGAAGAGGACAATGTGGTTTGCAGGTCTCTGTGATGGTGCTGGTGATTTGCAGGTGGAAGAGAACACGGTGGCATTGTTCTGGCAGGCGCAGGTGTGCTGGTCCAGGCGATGAAGAACGGTTGCTATGGGTGGTTGTGGTTCCTTGCGGTCTTGGGATCGTGAGAGTTCTCATGGTCTTGAAGCCGTGAGGACTCTCACAATCTTGAGACCGTGAGAGCAGTCAAAGGTGCAAACCGATAAGGCAGACCGAATGGGCAAATGAAATCCAGACTGTTGATTCATGATCTGATGACGTCAGATGCTTGCGGTCTTGTGATTGAGAAAACAAACTGAGAGGCTAAAACCGAGTGAGGTCAGGACCGAATGAGGTCGAGACCGAATGAGGTCGAGACCGAATGGTGGTCGAGACCGAATGAGGTCGAGACCGAATGAGGTCGAGACCGAATGGAGGTCAAGACCGAATGAGGTCGAGACCGAATGGAGGTCAAGATCGAATGAGGTCAAGACCGAAAGGATGAAACCGAATGGATCAAGACTGAATGGTGGTCAAGACCAATTGGTTGGATGAAAAGGAACTGTTGGATCTCGATCGGATGGTTGAGAGTGATCTGCAGGGATAAAGAAAAGTGAGTAAGGGGGGATAAGATCAAATAAACTGAAAACTAGGGTAATTAGAACTAGTAAAGTATTATTTATATGAAACGGAAGAGATACTTAAAGTAAACCAAAGCAAGGGTAGATCAGTCGATATGTGGCACAAAATTCCTAGAATTGGCGACTGAGAGAGTGAATCTGGAGGATTCATCAACAGAAAAGGGGAAAGGAAAGACATATGAAGGTAAGCTTGTATGGATTTATAATTGTGTTAATTTGTTGTTACTCTCATAGGATACTTACTTGCAGTTTATTAAATTGTTGTTACAAAATAAACAGTTAGCTTTAAAAATGTGATCAACCTACCACGTATAATGAATTGTGAAAATTTAAGAGTAACTTGACTGACTAAGAAGTAATTAAAAAAACCTAAGAGTGAGTTTTGATATGTTTGCAGTGGGAATCAAAAGGATGTACCACAAGTATCACATAAAGAGCTACATCACCACTAGCAACAGTGTGGTGTTTATAAGTAATCAACTTAAAATGATGAGATCGACGGCCTTTGCAAACATGATAAAGATGCTGAATCTTATGGTTGACATAGGCCTTTTGGAAGATTTAATAGATAGATATGTAGACGATGACAGGTTTTTGCTAGCCAAAGGGGTAGAAAGAAGGATGACCGTTGAGGATGTGGGGGTAATTCTAGGTATCCCCGGCAAAGGTATGGATATAATATCTAGGAAAAATTCTGATATAGTGAGCTCAATATGGCAACAGTTTGCCAGGGCGACATGTAAACAGGGCAATGAAGGTGAGACCTCAAAGAGGTTAAGGGAAAAGGATGTCATGCACAGGGACAACTTATCAAAGCTTTGGTTAGAATATGCCAAGACCGACGATCCAGCGGACTATCAGAACATGTGTCGTGTGTGGATGTTGCACATACTGGCAACATTCCTACTCCCAGACACCAGCTATTGCACACCAATCTACATAATGCACTGCCTAGATGATGTTACTACCACTAGGCAGATGAATTTGGCAAAGCTGGTGCATGGGAGTATCTTCAAGAATATGAAGATGCTGAAGGAGAATGTCCAGATGAGGAGGAAAGGGAAGAAAGAGAAAACCACCCTCTACACAATAGGGTGTGTGATGTGCCTATGTATAAGTGAACAAAATTATTTCCATCTACATTGTTACAATAATGACTAGGGGGCAGTTACATATGCATTATATTTTCTCTCTATTACATGCAGGTTTGGGCATATGAGATGGAGAACATGGCAAAGCCAACCTTCCTTGATGCCAAGCCAAGGATAAAGAAGTGGGCTACGCCCGTCGAGAAATTGATGGATTTAGGAGTTGTGGACCCTAAGGATGTAAGAATGTTTCTTCTTTTTTACAAAAGCTAATATACAACATAATCCTACATGTTTGCATTGTGACACATTTTTTTTGGACAAGTTTGTCAAAGGATGAAGCTAGACCATGGAGATGATTGGCGAGTTGCAAGAACAATGAAGGACATGCCCTACTACCTTGCGGAAAAAAGGGCAAAAAGTAAGCCAACGGCAGATAAGGCGTCAGCAAAGCCGATCATCAAAAAAGGAGTGACTGCTGAGAACTCCACCCTGGAGAGAAGAATCCACATACTGGAGGAGGAGCTAAAGATGCAGAAGGAGATCTGCACAAAAATAGTTGTTGAGGCATTCACTGACCTGCAGATGGAGAAGAAACGGCTAGAAAAAAGGATAGCCGAGCTAGAAGAGGAAAATAAAAATTTAAAGAGAAAGTGGGGAGATGAAGGTGACAAAGCACAATCACCTACCAGTGGGTTCGAACAATTTGTAGAGGGGTTTGCCTCAGTGAATGTTGATGAACCCAAAGATAGGTCAGATGTGCTTCACAAGAAGGATTTCGATACGGCGGACAAAGAGGACGACACACTGAGGAAACGAGGCAGGTTGAGCCTGAGAAGAAAGTATGTGGAAGAGAAGGAATCAGAATATGAGAATGATGGTAAGAAAACTGGTGATGAAGGGGAGAAGAAGAAAGAAAAAGCAGTTGATAGTTCTAACCAAGGAAAGTTTGCACGAGATGCAGAAGAAAAGAACCAAGAAGAAATAAGGGAACAACCAAAGAAAAAAAAATCTAAGAAGAAGAACGGCAGAAGGAGGAGCCCAGAAAAAGGTTGACAAAGAGGAAGAAGATGGAACAACACATAATAGGGAGCATAGAGAAGAGCGTAAAGAAAAGGAGGGAGGAAAAGGTAAGTATGCATCTCCTTTCAAATATATCAGTACTTGAGTAACTATTTGATATAGTAGAGTAACTGTGTGATATAGAAGAGTAACTGTAGGAATATAAAGAGTAACTATACGATAGTCTAGAGTAACTGTGTGAATTAGTAGAGTAATTGTGTGATATAGAAGAGTAATTGTAGGAATATAAAGAGTAACTATATGATAGTCTAGAGTAATTGTGTGAATTAGTAGAGTAACTGCAGGAACATAAAGAGTAACTATACAATAGTCTAGAGTAACTATGCGACATATCAACATTGTGTAACTTGTGGAAAATGAAGATTGATTCTAACATGGACTGCTCTTTTGTTGTTGTCAGCACAAGTTGTCAAATTTCATTGGTTTTGAGCATTTCAAAACAAAAGAAACTAGGGAAATTATCCATCACTTGGACAACATATAAGAAATGTAAGAAAATTGGTTATTTTGTCAAGTGTACAAAGATAAAACATTACTTATTCAATATCTAACTCATATGTATAACATCTATAAAAATGATTGGCAGGTCAAAATGAGAATGGAGATTCAGTGATGACACTTGGTGCACGGGGGAGGACCTCTCTACCCTCCTGTACAAAGATCAGATGATGCAATCACCTGTAAGAAATAAGAATGTAGTGTAACTCTTTGAAACATACAATTTGGATTGCTAAACAAGAAAGCTTGTGGTTTTTTCAAGTTTTGGACTGCTTTGTGGAGATGCTCAAGGCGAGCACAAGCAAGCGGAGGAAGAAGGGTTTGATGTGGCACTGCATGAGCACTTATGCTCCTGTAAGAAAAACAAAATTGGTATACAAAATTACATCAAAAAACAAAAATAGATACACAAATTGAAACTTATAGATGTGCATTTTCAAATTCTACATTTGCAGTAGAAACTTGCATTTGATGTTGAGAACATCACCCTGGAGCAGATTGACATGCTATCTCCACTCTTTAACATTCCATTGAAAGATTGGGACACAATGGACTTGGTGTTCACCATACTAAACAACGACAGCCACTGGCACTTGTATGAAGTAAGATTTAGGGATGGAGCACACCAGTCTTATCACTCGATGAGTGGAAATAGCAAGTCAAGAAAGGAATTCCTTAGATGGGTAAGTGATCTATAAAAAGTAACTATATTAGTAGTGGATTGATGGGATTAATGTTCATTGATTGATGATTAATAAAAGTTGTGTTTTTTTAGTGCAGGTGGGTATTGTGCACGAATTCTTTAGGGGTGCACCGAAAAAAGGAAGCCAATTGTCGCAGTGGGAATGGGAATACCCGATGTGCCCACAGCAGGAAGAAGAATCACTTGACTATGGGAACTTCTTCATGAAGTACCTAGAATGCCTGGTCAATGAAAAACATATGGACTTCACCTGCAAGGACATGCCGACAATAAGGGCTGATATTTTTTAGAGAATGATGGCAAGGGGGCAGTTGCAGCCTGTACAAGCAGATGAAAAGGATGAAAATGAAGACATCAAAGAAGGTCCATCTGAGGAGAACAAGGGAGAAGAAGATGAAGGTCAGAAGCGGCAAGAAGTAGAGCAGAATGAAGCAGCAGGTGCAGAAGTGCATGAAGAAAAGAGCGCAGAGGATGAAGATGTTTCAAGCCTAGATAGATGGTTGAATTCTAGCTGAAATACTGAATTATTAATTGAAATGTAAAATTTGAACAATTTTCTTCTGGAGTTCTGATGTGTAACCATTGTGAGATACATTTACTTGTGTGCTACAAAAAGCCTGAAAAATACATTTGATCTCAATCATATTGTAAATACGAGTATTTATGGGTTTAATATATAATGTTTTATGCTTTGAGTGTCGTGTTCTTGAATGTACAACTGTTGTGGTTTTGTATGAAGATATATATACTTTCAGTTAGCATGCCAAAAAATAAAGTAACTCAAGAGGAAGAGTGATGATGATATTGTAACCCATAGAGTAATTATAAGAACACTAAGAGTAACTGTGATAGTCTAGAAAAGAAACCCTTTGATTCAAAGGAGTAACTCTTATACTTTGTAAGAGTAACTCTAAAAATAGAGAGGTAAAACACATATCACAAAAACAATATAAAAAGTAACTGTGACAATATAAAAAGTAACTCTAGCGTTCAAAAAATAACTGTTGTACTTTGTAAAGTAACTCTTATGGATGAAGGTTTGTGTAACTGTATGATCATGAGAGCAAGTGTTCGATTCCAAAAAAATGGTAACTGTATCAGAACTCACTGACAAAGAAGAGTGGTGAACTCGTAATCCATAAGGTAACTATAAGAGCACTATGAGTAACTATAAGAGCACTAAGAGTAACTGTGACAACACTAAGAGTAACTGTGACAATATAAAAAGTAACTCTAGCGTTCAAAAAGTAATTGTTGTACTTTGTAAAGTAACTCTTTGTGGATGAAGGTTTGTGTAACTGTACGAGCATGAGAGAAATTATTTGATTCCAAAAAAATGGTAACTGTATCAGAACTCACTGACAAAGAAGAGTGGTGAACTCATAATACATAAGGTAACTATAAAAGCACTAAAAGTAACTATAAGAGCACTAAGAGTAACTGTAAGAGCACTAAGAGTAACTGTAAGAGCACTAAGAGTAACTGTGACAACACTAAGAGTAACTATGACAATATGAAAAGTAACTCTAGCATTTAAAAAGTAATTGTTGTACTTTATAAAGTAACTTTGTGGATGAAGGTTTGTGTAACTGTACGAGCATGAGAGCAAGTTTTCGATTCCAAAAAAACGGTAACTGTATCAGAACTCACTGAAAAAGAAGAGTGGTGAACTCGTAATCCATAAGGTAACTATAAAAGCACTAAGAGTAACTGTAAGAGCACTAAGAGTAATTGTAAGAGCACTAAGAGTAATTGTAAGAGCACTAAGAGTAACTGTGACAACACTAAGAGTAACTGTGACAATATAAAAAGTAACTCTAGCATTCAAAAAATAACTATTGTACTTTGTAAAGTAACTCTTGTGGATGAAGGTTTGTCAAAAACACGAAACCAATGTATGTGATCCACATAGTAGCAAACTGACATTTTGTAAGTAACTGAACAAACATGAAAGTAACTGTACTAATCCAAAAATGTAGGTATTTCAGAAGAAAAGAGTATCCATTACACACGAAGAGAAACACATATTCTTTAAAAGAGTAACATCTGATCAAAATAGATTCTTTGTAACATATTCAAAGTATACGTACAGATGTTGGAGCTCAAGGTAACACACAAATAGATTACAAACACAAGTGAAATACATGGAGGGTTACAAAATCACTTTTACAAAACTACATAAAAAGAACAACCCATTACAGATTTGAATATGCCTCACTCACGCACTAATCTACTACAAACTCCACTAAAAAAGACAGCCATCCATCAATAGCAGTAGCAGCAACAGCTCCCAACCGCATGATAATAGAAAAAAGATCAACACACTTAGCAGCACCAGGATGCTCCCCAAATCAACAACAGCAGTAGAAAAGAAGGATTAGCTAGCAGCACCAGCAGCTTGAAAGAATAGAAAATAGTAGCAGCAAGATGAGATAACATATATACACGTCCAACATCAACAGACCACATGAGAAACACCAGAGATAATCGTTGAGCAGCAAACAGCAACAACACAAAGTCCAGAAAGAGTATCCCTAGAGAATGGACTACTTCTTCATAGGGCAGTTCCTGCTATCATGGTTAACCCAAAACTCTAGGCAATTCTTGCATCGCCTCTCTCTTTTAGATTGGGCAATCTCAACTCCAGATTTAAACCTCACATCGATCGATCTAGGTCTCCCCTTAGTTTTGCAAATACTAGGGATATGGACCTTGACAGTAGAAGAAAAAGTTGTATTAGAAGCGCTTACACCAGCACCTGCACCAGTATCAGTGAGATCCATGTCTAAGAGCTCCTTTTGTAAAGCTAATAGTTTTTCATGGCAAAGATCTATAGCATTGTTCCTACACGCTATGTTGACAATCGAATTGCAGGAAGAAACAAGCTGAAGTGTCCTCCCATTGGATGGATGTTTAACTGATGATTTGCCATAAAATCAAAGGGTGTTCTCTATACCCTTTGATCCACCTCTTCAGTATGTATGGCTCGGGAAGAGTGCAAAAGTCATGGCTCTTCAAATAAGACAGGATGTTCCTGCAAGGGATACCTTTGAATTCCAACATGAAGCAATTGCATGAAGCAATCTCCTTAGATGACTCTTTCTTCAAGAAATGGGGAGATCCAAGGCCACCGACATGATACACCTCAAAGACACCTTCTTCTGAAGCTTCCTTTACATTGTAGACCATGCTTTGATGAACCTCAGACTGAAAGATCTTAAAGATGGACTTGGTGTGTATACCTCTCATTTGCTCCTCCAGAGACCACAATGATGACAAAGGGAGGTTACTATACTTGTCGTCAAAGTCTTTGAAATTTTCAATCTCCCGCACATGAGAGTAAGCAGTCTCCAAGGAACATGCAAGTTCAAAGAGAGTCTTCCTACTATTCACATGGTTTCTAATGAACGCATTTAGGCTCTCACTCCTTTGAGTTGTCCTCATGCCCGCAAAGAAAGAAGACTGCATATAGCATGGAACCCAATCCCAACACATTGCATACATATCAGAAAGCCAAGTAATGGAAAATAGATCATTCTCTTGAACTACAGAATCCCACCTCTCTTCAAAAATTTCGACATCATCCACGTTCCACATGCAATCATTCAAGGAGCTTATGATGTGGTCCTTGTTAGGAACACCACCGAGCTTAGAGGGAAGCATATGTAGAATGTGCTAGTTGCAGAAGCGATTCTTGCAATTTGGAAAAACTGTAATGATAGTAGCATTCATAGCAGGGTCCTGATCAGTTATGATAAAAACTGACTCTTTTCCAAAACAAAGTATGTACTGCTTGAAAACCCAGACAAAGGAGTTGTACTTCTCATCGACCAACAAAGTTGAAGCAAACAACATTATCTTGCGATGGTGATCAACACCACCAAACATTCCAAAAACCATTGAATACTTATTGGTGCGGTAGGTGGTGTCAAACACAATCGCATCGCCGAACAACCCGTAGTCTTCAACAGAGACAGGATCAGCCCAAAACAGATGAGTCAAGTAGCAATCAGGATCATGTTGGTAGGTATAGAAGAATTTCGGATCAAGGACCTTAAACCTAGCAAAGTGATCCAAAACCATGTCGATGTCGTATTTGGCTGACTCTTTCCTCTTACTATTGATGTGTCCATGAGCTTGTCTGCTGGTAAATGTCAGATTTTCATAGCCGCCAGACTCAGATGTTATCAATGCAATTTGTCTCGATACAGGTATGTTAGTTTGGCTCATGGAAGAAAGGATCTCTTTTTGAGTTTCATCAAGAGATGAGTTACACTTCAGGTAACAGAGATGAGCATCGTCAACAAGATCGTAGTTGTGTTCCTCAACAAAGGCAGTCACGACCCACATGGATGAGGACTTATCCAGTATGAACCGGATCATGGCTCCACAACCACACCTCTTCACAGAATGCATGTACTTCTTAGACAGATTATCCTGCAAGTTACCCACTTCATCACAAATGGGGATTAGAAGCCCTCTTGACCTCTTAGAACGGACGATTTTACCCTGCTTGTCACAAACCAGATCTTTGGCAACCAGAATCTTAGTTCCATGTTCATACATGTTGTCGTCTTTCCTGATGTTAAAACCAATCATGTTAGCATAGCTAGAATAGAAGGAGATACATTCATCTAAACTTACAAACTGGAGACCAATTCTAGGGACTGTAGTTGGGGTCAGAGTGGAAGCACCAACAGAAGGAGAAGAATGAGGATTATCATTGTCACAGCCGACACTTGCATCAGCAACATATGTATCAAGGTTGGGATCCATGACAACGTGTGGGAGTAACTCTGCAAGATAGAAGAGTAACCATGAAAGATGAAAGAGTAACTCTGTCAGTCTGAAGAGTAACCACGTATAACAAAAGAGTAACTATGTGAAACATAAAAACATGTATGACAGTTACTACTTCAAAAATGAAAAATGCAGACACAAAATTGAGTTTCTTTCCCACACAAAAGACAGAGAGAGGAATACACATTGTGATGATGAAAAAGCGAGAAAATGAGTATAACTGATTGAAGTGATGATGAGAATACAAAACTACCTAGTTGTAGCTTGGACATACTGCTACTCCTAAAATGCATATAGATCAGGGAATTCTCCCACCCCCTCCCTCCTCCTCAACGGCGTGAGCTTCACAACAGCAGGTCTGGAGCGTAGATTTGACCTGGTGAAGATCGATATCTTCACCGGATACTCCGACGAACGTCAAAGTAGGTTCAAATCTGTGCAAATACACCTTCGTCATCCTCCTCTACAAAAACTAATAACTAGGGAAGTCGTTCTTGCTGTTTGGGTATGGAGATGCAGATAGGGATTGATGACCAAGAACTGTAAATGCACATAAAAAATCATCACAGAACGTGGAATCCACGGTGGGTGGATGGTAGCAGGCCGTTCAGCGGTGGATGGGCGGATAAATGCGATTGAGCAGGTTGGTGGCGGAGCAGTGCACGTGGAGAAGACGGTTGAAACACGAAATCTGTTACTTTGGTTTTTTTCTCATTAACTCCCGTAGGGTTAAAGTTGCAAGTAATTACAGGTAGATGCCACCGCGTCATTTGAGCGGGTAGCGACAGTTCTGTACCCGGAGGGCAACGAATAAATGGTCATATATATATATATATATATATATATATATATATATATATATATATATATATATATATATATATATATATGGCAACGATCCAGTGAGAAACATATCTGGTGAGAGTATGAGAGCCATTTGAATAACTCTCCACATAGATCAAATTTTCATAATCCAACCGTACATATTACAAGTATACCTTAATATATACCTTGCTATATAATTTTATCACCATCCAATTAATAGATCATTCACAACAACCAAATATTTTTCGACACTCTATATTGAATTTTAGGTTGATCGTTGGATGTAAAAAGTGTATATTGTACATATGGACATGTAAATAATGTCTGGTTGCAATGATGTTTTGTGAGAAGGTAAATGAAATGATGCTTTTTCCATCTATATAGTTGGATTTTTAAAAATAGTTACTAATTTGTAGTTATTCAAATACCTCTCATGCCCTCACCGTAGGATGTTTCTCACTAGATTGCTACCCTATATATATAGAGAGAGAGAGAGAGTCAGGCTAGAATACACTCAAGTGTATAGATCAAACGAATACACTCCAGTGTGTTTGCATATCACGACTATTTTTTGCAAAATCTAAACCATTGATCTTCACCATCATACTATAACTAGGCTACATACAAATTTTGAGCCAATTTGGATGAATGTAAGTCACTCATCCAAGGGCAACAAAATTGACGCGTGAAACTAATTTGAAATGCATAATTTTTGCGGTCTTTATAACATGACCTATAAATGTCCAAATGTGCTCAAATTTTGCGTATGATCTATTCACAAGATGTTTAAGAAGATCAATGGATTAGATTTTGAACAAAATATTACATCATGAAAAACTACTTGAGTATATGCTGCTCCGAATATACTCAAGTGTATTCTAGCATGACTCTCTCTCTCTCTCTCTTTATATATATATATATATATATATATATATATATATATATATATATATATATATATATATATATATATATATATATATATGGGCCTATCTTTATTGCCCACGCGGGTAGCTACCCGCCCACCCTTCCGACCACTTTTTTTCAAAAAAAATCACAATTGTAGAGGACTATTTTGTCTAGCTCTCCAAAAAAATTTAGCCAAAAATAATATCATTTTCCCCTCCAAAATCAAAAAACCCGTGCTTATATATATCTACTGTATATTTTGTACAGAGTTACTCTTTTATTCGTGTAGTTACTTTCTGTTCACCATAGTTACTTTTTTGACAGTAGAGTTACTTTTTTGGCCAGGAGAGTTACTTTTTTGGCTGCCGGGTAGCGAAAATCCAGACTACCCGCTCGGACAACGAATGAACGCCATATATATATATATATATATATATATATATATATATGTGTGTGTGTGTGTGTGTGTGTGTGCGTGTGTGTGTGTGTGTGTGTGTGTATTTTAATATATATATACACATTTACATATATATATAGATGTATTCATCTATATATATGTATATATGTATGTGTATACATGTATATAGATGGAGTCAGGCTAGAATACACTCGAGTGTATTGGAGACAAAATACACTCAAGTTTTTTTGTACCTTATAAATATTATATTACAAATCTAAACCATTTATCTTTTTAAATATCATATAAGTAGCCTACAGACAAAATATGAGTTCAATTGGAGATTTATAGGTAATACATCTAAAGACAACAAAATTGATGCCTTGAAAAACATTATGTGCGTCGATTTTGTTGTACTTGGCTGAGTGCCTTACCAACATCCAAATGAGCTCAAATTTTTTATATTGACTATATTTATCATCCTAATGAAGATCAAAAATTTGGATTTTACAAAAAATGTTGATTGGTATACAAACAACACTTGAGTGTAGTGTGCGATATGTACAATCATAGCCTGACTCTATATATATCTAACTGTGAGTTGATATATATACATATATATGCATATATGTGTGTATGTATATATATATATATGTGTGTGTGTATATATCTATATGTGAGTGTTTATATACTTACATATATATATGAAAATTATAATTGGACTGTTACATAAAACATAGGGATCATTAAGAATGGGAATTTTAACGAAGAATGCTAAATGATTAATAAAGCCTAATTCTAAATAATTAACCATGATTCATACATACAATTTGTATCAACTCATAACATTTTGGTATATTGATGTGCATATTTTATATTATCTTTTGGACCCACTCTGATTTTAATTCAAATCAATTTTATACAGATATCACCCTTATCATTCTAAATTCTTCATTGTTTTAGTTCTTTACTCATTCCATGTTTTGAATTGCATATATCATAATCGGACATAAAAATGGGGATAAATCGATCTGGATTCGACCTTCATCATGTTTCCCAAGAACTCCCCAAGTTTGAAGTGAATTCCTAAAAAAATTGACAGCAACACACTATTTTGTTGATAATGTAACGTGGAGTGTCATTAGAGGTAAATTACCATTTATGGCAAGAACTTTACATGATGTGTTGGCCAACCAACATGCTATACCACCTCGATAAATAAGAAGTCAAGAGCCACTGAATCTCAACAACACGACGTGTCATTATCTCAACACATCGTCTTCCTTCATTATAAAATTTTCCAGTTCCCTAACTTGTGGCAGCACGTTGTGTTGGCCAATCAAAATGTCGTGCAACCTTTGAGCGCAGTAGTTCCAGTTTGAAAATCACAAGTAACACGACGTGTTTCTCACCAACACGTCGTGTTTCCTGTAGTTTCATTTCAAATCAAGAGAAAATTGCTCGATGCTTTTAAATACAAATCGGCCAGACTTGGAACCATTATCATGGGTCATTTGAAGCCAAAGACATTCATAATAGAGCCAAGAAGAGGAAAAGGTGAATTTGGAGGAGAAAGGGCAGTTACTCGAGAAAGAACCATCTTCTTCCCCAATTCTTCTTCAACAATTGCAGCAAGGATCTCTATTCTCTCTTTAGGATTTGCAACAAAAACGCAGTTCAACTCAGTAGTTGTGAGGGTGTGCATGTTGCCCATCATGGAAAACTTGATAGCTTCACTGCTCCTCACCTTTGTCTTCTCTAGAGTGGCAAAGAACTCTCTAGTAAGAGCGGTGTAGGTTGTTTGGGGTGTGAAAAGGACGTTCCATAGTAGGCTATTTTATTTTAAGCCGACACATTGCACTCTCCAGTTGGTAGATAGATCCATAAAAGTGCCTAGGGATAGAGTGGATGATGTCTTGCTGATGATAGACAAAGAGAAAGACGTGGTGTTCCCAGCAGATTTCATTGTACTTGATATGGAGTCGGAGGATAGGAAGATTCCCATTATCTTGGGAAGGTCGTTCTTGTCTACAGCTGATGTCGACATTCATGTGCGCAGTGGTACTATGACAGTCTCATTCATGGACACAAAGATCAACATCAACATGTACAAGACCACAACATGCACCTATTTGTAACTAAAAAAAATAGAAAAAATTGCATTTAGCCTCCTCCTTAGGCTTCTTATATACTATAGATTACCTTCCTTATAGATTGTAAAATTTTAAAAAGAAAGAACAAAAATGTAGTGTACACGCACAGACCGGTCTATAATTCCAAAAAAGATTGACGAAAATTTCATTCCTCCCCACGAACTTTCTTATATAGTATTGATGAGTCTCATTATACAACATAAAAAAGAAGATAAAAGTGTAGTGTATAAACACATGGACCGATTTGTAATTTTAAAAAACAATGAAAAGTTTCTTAAATATTATATATGGTGATACGTTACATTTAAGACGTGGCATACATAATTGCTTGTCAACTAATGCCCCCTCATCCTACTATTCCTAATAAATAATTAAATAACAAAATAGGTGAAAATTATTATATATATTAGAAATGTAAAAAGAAAAAAATTGAACTGCGTGCCAAGTAAAAGCATGCACTAAACTATGTGCTAAGAAGACACCCTAGTTGCTAGAAAAACAACACACAGACACGTCACCTGCAGACACCCTGCTCAAGAAGCAAACACAGGCATGTGAACAATAGTTTTTATTTGGACTTAATTTTGGAAACGCTCTGGCGGTTTGACGCGTCCCGCACGTGGTGGAAAACCGCCTATCCAACTGCCCAGCTAGCCACCTACCCCACTACACACACCTGATTTTTTCTGAGCAGTCTGACAGCTGAACCAACCCAAGCGAACCGATCCGATAAATGGCTGGTCTCAACTACTACCATGAACCGGTAGGCCCCCCTGCGATCCCTCTTTCTCCCCCAAAAAATGCGCCCCACATGTCCCTAAGATCCCCCCGATTTTCCCCCCAAAACTGGCATCTGACTTCCTCCATTGCACCGACCACCAGTGCGCCCACTTCCGCCATTGCGCTGTGCCCACTTCCACCATTGCGCCGCACACACTTCCGACATTGTGTCGCACACACTTCCCTGCCGCCCGCGCCTACTCCTTTCGCACACTGCGGAAAGCACCTCACACCACCTCCTTCTCTCTGTCTCCTCTGCTGTTCTCTGGCCCTAAATCATGGATCCAATCTCCGTACCACAAGGGATGACTCCGACGACGACTTATAAGATACGATGACCCTTGAGAGCGCAAGGAGGTCGTTGAAGCTAGTGGGAAGAAGGAAGACAACAACTGTTGTGGGGGCTAGCTCTTCTACTGCGGGGGCTAGCTCTTCTACTACTGAGAAGGAAGCGATGAAGGACGCAACTGCTGAGAAGATCGCAAGCAACAAGGGCGCGGAGCAAATTAGGGCACAAACTGAAGAAAGAGGGTCGTCAACTGCTGCAAAAAGAGGGTCGTCAACTGCTGAATTGACACCCAGCAAAGACTAAAAGAAGGCGAAGATACAGAAGCAAATTGTAGACAAAGAGGATGATGAAGATGATGAAGCTGAGGATAAGCAAAAGCTGGTCAAGTCAAGGTGTTCATGGAAGATCTTCCACAATAGTTACATGACAGTTATTGATGAGGAAAAACTCATTTTCACAAGGACCCCATTCCAATCACTCTTGCAAATCAAGAGGATACCTCTCAATGATGCAGTTCTGATACACGATCTTGCTTCGTGTTATAACAAAGATGAGGTTGTGTTCAAATTCGGTTGAAGGATTGTGGAGTTCAAGGCAAGCCATCTAAGGGAGCTCCTACCTCTTCCTGTCAAAGGTAATGACCTATTCAATGATGCACAACAGCTGCTCGATGAAATGATCGTCTACTTTTTCTACTATATAGTGCCTAATTTATCGCTTGAAATGCAAGTAGGTGCATTAGTGACTAAACTAGGCTCATTTTCAACTATATTAGGTGCATTCACATTACAAGTAGGCGCAAATACTTTAAGTGGGCGCATCGATCCTGGCCCATTCACGTGCAAGTAGACACATCCATCCATGCAGGTATAACTAAAGTAGGCCCAAGTAGGCGCATTACAAGTATGCACATATACATTACAATTAGGTGCATTTCATACCAGAAGTAGGCGCATCCAAATTAGAAGTAGGCGCATATGCATTAAGTAGGCACATTTCATACCAGTAGACAACAGTAGGCACATTTCATACCAGAAGTAGGCGCATATGCATTAAGTAGGCGTATAGATCCAAGCCCAAGTAGGCGCATTACAAGTATGCACATATACATTACAAGTAGGGGCATACAAATTAGAAGTAGGCACATATGTATTAAGTAGGCGCGCGCATCTCTCAAGTAGGCGCATTTCATTCCAGTAGACAATAGTAGGCGCATTTCATACCAGAAGTAGGCACATTCAAATTAGAAATAGGCGCATATGCAATAAGTAGGCGTGCAAATCACTCAAGTAGGCGCATTTCATACCAGTAGACAACAGTAGGCACATTTCATACCAGAAGCAGGCACATCCAAATTAGAAGCAGGCGCATCCAAATTAGAAGTAGGCGCATATGCATTAAGTAGGCGCGCGCATCACTCAAGTAGGCGCATTTCATACCAATAGACAACAGTAGGCACATTTCATACCAGAAGTAGGCACATCCAAATTAGAAGTAGGCGCATATGCATTAAGTAGGTGCACACATCTCTCAAGTAGGCGCATTTCATTCCAGTAGACAACAGTAGGCGCATTTCATACCAGAAGTAGGCACATTCAAATTAGAAGTAGGCGCATCCAAATTAGAAGTAGGCATATCACTCAAGTAGGCACATTTCGTACCAGTAGACAACAGTAGGTGCATTTCATACCAGAAGTAGGCACATTCAAATTAGAAATAGGCGCATATGAATTAAGTAGGCGCGCACATCACTCAAGTAGGCTCATTTCATACCAGTAGACAACAGTAGGCGCATTTCATACCAGAAGTAGGCACATCCAAATTAGAAGTAGGCGCATCCAAATTAGAAGTAGGCGCATATGCATTAAGTAGGCACGCACATCTCTCAAGTAGGCACATTTCATTCCAGTAGACAACAGTAGGCACATTTCATACCAGAAGTAGGCACATTCAAATTAGAAATAGGCGCATATGCATTAAGTAGGCACACACATCACTCAAGTAGGCACATTTCATACCAGTAGACAATAGTAGGTGCATTTCATACGAGAAGTAGGTGCATTCAAATTAGAAATAGGCGCATATGCATTAAGTAGGCGTGTGCATCACTCAAGTAGGCACATTTCATACCAGTAGACAACAGTAGGCACATTTCATACTAGAAGTAGGCGCATCCAAATTAGAAGTAGGCACATCCAAATTAGAAGTAGGCACATATGCATTAAGTAGGCGTGCACATCTCTCAAGTAGGCGCATTTCATTCCAGTAGACAATAATAGGCGCATTTCATACCAGAAGTAGGTGAATTCAAATTAGAAATAGGCGCAGACACATATGCATTAAGTAGGCACGCACATCACTCAAGTAAGCACATTTCATACCAGTAGACAACAGTAGGCGCATTTCAGACCACAAGTAGGCACATCCAAATTAGAAGTAGGCGCATCCAAATTAGAAGTAGGCGCATATGCATTAAGTAGGCGTGCACATCACTCAAGTAGGCGCATTTCATACCAGTAGACAACAGTAGGCGCATGTCATACCAGAAGTAGGCGCATGTCATACCAGAAGTAGGCACATCCAAATTAGAAGTAGGCGCATCCAAATTAGAAGTAGGTGCATATGCATTAAGTAGGCGCGCACATCACTCAAGTAGGCGCATTTCATACCAGTAGACAACAGTAGGCGCATTTCATACCAGAAGTAGGCGCATCCAAATTAGAAGTAGGTGCATATGCATTAAGTAGGAGCGTGCATGCATCACTCAAGTAGGCACATTTCATACCAGTAGACAACAGTAGGTGCATTTCATACCAGAAGTAGGTGCATATGCATTAAGTAGGCGCATCGATCTAGGCCCAAGTAGGTGCATACTCATCTTAACTAGGCGCATGCACGATCAAGTAGGCGCATACACTTTAAGTAGGTGCATTCAAATTAGAAGTAGGCGCATACACTTTAAGTAGGCACATTTCATACCAGTAGAAAATAGTAGGCACATTTCATACCAGAACTAGGCGCATCCAAATTAGAAGTAGGCGCATATGCATTAAGTAGGCACGCACATCACTCAAGTAGGCGCATTTCATACCAGAAGTAGGCGCATATGCATTAACTAGGCGCATCGATCCAAGCCCAAGTAGGCACATTACAAGTATGCACATATACATTAGAAGTAGGCGCATTTCGCATCAGAAGTAGGCGCGTTCAAATTATAAGTAGGCACATATGTATTAAGTAGGTCCATTCACGATCAAGTCGGCGCATTAAGTAGGTGCATACTAGAAGTAGGCGCATTCAAATTAGAAGTAGGAACATATGCATTATGTAGGTGCATCGATCCAGGCGCATTTCGTAGGCACTTCATACACTTTAAGTAGGCACATTTCATACCAGTACAAAACAGTAGGCACATTCCATACCAGAACTAGGCGCATCCAAATTAGAAGTAGACGCATATGCATTAAGTAGGCGTGTGCATCACTCAAGTAGGCACATTTCATACCAGTAGACAACAGTAGGCACATTTCATCCCAGAAGTAGGCACATATGCATTAAGTAGGTGCATCGATCCAAACCCAGGTAGGCGCATTACAAGTATGCATATATATATTAGAAGTAGGCACATTCAAATTAGAAGTAGGCGCATTCAAATTAGAAGTAGGTGCATATGCATTAAGTAGGCCCATTCATGATCAAGTCGGCGCATTAAGTAGGCACATTAAGTAGGCATGTATGCATTAAGTAGGCATTAAGTAGGTGCGTACTCATCTTAAGTAGGCGCATTCACGATCAAGTAGGCACATACATTAGAAGTAGGCGCATACATTAGAAGTAGGCGCATATACCTATATAGTTTGCTAACTTACTTAAATGGCACCTGATATTTCAGCTGGGAGGATCCATTTTAAAAGGTTCCTAAATAAAGCACCAACTTCATACATACGTCAAAAGTTTTTTGATGGCAGAGATCCAAGACTACCAGCAATTGTAGAGAAGTTCACCACCCTTCAAGCAAATAAAAAAGAGTTGCAAAGGGATAGAGTTAAGTTGTTGTTAGTGGCATTGTTTGGCCACTTCCTGTTCCCTAGCGGATCCAGTCAAATCATGAACTGTCTATATCCTTACACTGAAGATTTGGATCATATAAACGATTATGATTGGGTTGTTGCTGTGCAAGAACATCTTTGTCAAGGATTTGAGTTTTTGAAAGAGTAGAATAATGGAGGAGGATATATGAAAGGATGCACACTCATCCTCATAGTAATATTCAATGTTAATTTTTAACTCTTATGAATGTGCTTGATAATTTGAACTATTGTAAATTATGATGCGAAAACTCTTTTCGCAGCCTTGGCTTTTAGAGATGTTGAAGTTCATTCCAAGAGATTACCCTGATGAAGATCTGATCATCAACAAATGGTCATACAAGATGCGGCTTTCAGCCATACTGTGAAAAAAGAATATACAACTAGCTACAATGACGACTAAAAATTTACAGAAGTCCACAATTGTGACATTTGAACAACAATTACGGCATCTGACTTCAAAAAGTTCAGAACAAGTCCGCGAAGATGCATCAGAGGCTAATAACCAAATCTAAAGCCTACTTGCTGAGATTGCATCACTAAAGAATGAACTACTGATAGAAAAATGTATCATAGAGCACAAAGAAAAATAGTACAAAAAATATTTTTGAAAATGCAAACTGATCTCGATGAACTTCACAATTATTGTGATGAGCTACACACTGCCAAAATAGTGATGGAGCACAGGCTTGCAAAGATTAACTACTCACAGCCATTTGTAGAGGACAATACCAACCATAGAGAGAAAAACAAGCAGAAGATATACATATGTAATGAAGAATATCCTCTGCAGCCATCACAAGAAGTAAAAGATAATGAAACATCAGATATATCTATGCACCTTTTTCAATTTGTGCGCCTATTTGCAATTCATGTGTGCCTATTTGCAATTAATATGTGCGCTTATTTTAAATTTGAATGCCAATTTTATGCAACAGAATGTGGCAAGTCGCCCCATATGCCAACTACAACGGATATGGCTATGTCACATCAAGGGAATGAAGAGTCTCCAAATCACAATGAAAAACATCAAGGAGAAAATCCCCTGCTATCACCAGAATCCAAAAAAAATGAAGAAAATTTTACTAAAACATTAGGTATTTGGGTGCTCCTACCTAGTTACATTTGAAATGTGTAATATTGTATTTTATGTGCGGCAATAGTATATAAAATTGAATGCCACTGTTATGAAACAGAATGCGCGAAGTCACCCCATAAGTCACCATCAGGAATAGATATCGCTGAATCTCTACAACATCAAGAAAAATTTGTTGAAACAACAGGTATTTCTGTGCGCCTACTTATATTTCACTTGGTGTGCGCCTAGTTATATTTCACTTGTAGTGCATTTTTTGAAACTTAGTATGTGTGCCTTTATGAACCAAGATGCGGCAAGTCAACCGATAAACCCACTCCAAGCACCATGGATATTGCCCTATTGGAAGGATTAGCACAATACAACTCACAAAGCGAACAGATCATTCCTATTCAATTATTAGAAGATTCACCAATAGTGAAGGACAACTCCTTAACTCGTCTTCACATCAAGCTAGATAAAACAACAATAGAACACCTTGATGATGCAGATCAAAACTTTCTACAAGAGATATTATCAAATTATACTATTGGTAAACCACTATGGTCGTATGAAGATGTTGGAGTGATGTCGGATGACTTGTTTCCAACACTATAATATCAGGGGTTGATATCTGAAATGGTAAGAAATTTACTATGTTAACATGAAACTACACTTATATATTTCAAATCTGAAATAAGCATTACTAACAATTCATTATTTTTTTGGTGTACATAGTACATACAATCCATCATTCATATCTTTTAGAAAAATTACGTGCCAACTGAAGATCGTCCTATGCCTCTAATATTTCATGTTAACACGTGTCTTGCAATAGTTAGTTCTCATGAAGATTACATAAACATGTACTTAAAGAGAAGAATGGATGAGATAAAATGCAAAGAAAAACTAATTATGGTGCTTGGCATTGGCATTTTATAGAGATTCACATGAAAGAAAAGCTTATAATTCATTACAACAGTGCATCATTATCACGTGTTGCAAAGAAAAGAACAATGCCACATCTACCAAAGAACGTGCATGAGAAGTTGGCATGTCAAATAGTAAGTAGTATTGTGCCTACAAATTTCGGTGATGCGACTACATCTTGCTGCAATGTGCCTACATCTTGCTGTAGTGCGCCTAATGTGCCTATTGATTGCAATCTGACATTTGAATTATTTGTTTGAATTATTTGTTTGAAGGCAAAGTGGTTGAAAGATACTTTTAGCACCAGCTTGGACCACAATGTCAAAGATTGGAAACTCCAGTACTGCAGGAACTGTCCACAACAGCCAGCTGATAGCAATGACTGTAGTATTTTCACGCTTCATTGGATAAAAAGAATAATGGATGGTGAGGACATTGTTGGTGATCAAACTACAGCCAACACTATCCACAGGATGAGAGGGACATTTGCAATACAGATATTGAAATAAAAATGTAGTATACTCAATGGGAATGATGAATGAGCCTAACACTCATGTTAACATTCAGCAGATGCGCCTAAATGTAACATATTTTGTAACATATTTTGTAAGCCTAACTTTAGCAATGCACCTAATTTGTAGTTGTACATTTAACCGGCCTCATTTAATGTATATACGCCTACTTACAATGTAAACACACCTACTTTAATGCTAAATACGCCTATTTAATGCTAGATGAGCCTACTTGACTGCTGAATGCGCATATTTGACTATTGAATGGGCCTATTTACCTACTTTACTTGTACATGCAACTTCTTGCAATGTAGATGCACCTATTTGACTGCTCGACACGCCTACTTATACATGTGTACGCTCCTACTTTGGTGCTCAATGCGCGTACTTGAGTGACAGATGCTAAATTCTAAATGAGCCTACTTTTTTTGCTATGCGCGCCTACTTTAAGGTGAATACGCCTACTTGCAATGTAGATGCGCCTCGTAAACGTGCCTACTTTAATGCTAATTGCGCCTATTTAATGCTATATGTGCCTACTTGATCGTTGAATGCACCTATTTGATTGTTGAATGGGCCTACTTTCAATATGAACGTGCCTACTTTAATTATACATGCGCCTTCTTGCAATGTAGATGCGCCTACTTATACATGTGTACACGCCTACTTTAGTGCTCAATGTGCGCACTTGAGTGACACATGCTAAATTTTAAATGTGCCTACTTTTGAGGTGAATGTGCCTACTTTTTTGCTAAATGCACCTATTTAATGCTAGATGAGCCTACTTGACATCTAAATGTGCCTACTTCACTACTGAGTGCACCCACTTGTATCGTGAACACACATACTTTAAAGACTTGAGTGACACGCGCACCTACATGAGTGTTGAATGTGTCAACGTGACTACTTTAGTACTCAATGAGCGTAAATATTTGAACAAGCAAAATATGTGAAAATACAAAATGGCACCACATAAGAAACAAATGATCTACAAATATAAACTTTTGCGATCGGATTTAGTTACAAAATTACAAAATGGCACCACATACAAAATTATGTTTCCACTGTTTGCACTATAAGTTAGTGAGCTGTCACTGTATCTCTCTCAAGTATACTTTTTCTTTACTATAATCTATATATCTATCTTTAAGTGTGTGTGGTTGAGCTATCACTGTCTAGCTATCTCAAAAGACTATCACTGTCTATCTATCTTAAAAAAATCTGTATTTTTCATAATATGCTACATGTTTTGACGTTTCTGGGTTTTGTGCATTCTTTCTTCAAAAGACTTGAGCCTTCTCTTACGTGGACGACCAACTTGACCGGCCATATTTGGATTTTTGATGCACCTATCAATATGTGGTTCATCAACCTGGAAGAAAATACGATACTTGTTTATTATAATCCAAAAATGATAGTTGTAAATCAACTACAACAAAATTTTTATTCACTTGGCATTAATTACCGTGTCTGCTAGACCAATGTCCCTTTTTACTTTTTCCAAACCTCTCATAATTTCATCAAATTTTTCTTCAAAAATGGCAGCTGATTCGGCTAGCAACTCAACATTTTGTATAACAGCATTATACCGATTGACAGAGTTAGAATAGTCAACAGATTCGATGGTATCAGGTTTGGTTACAATTCGCTTCACATCTTTCCTCCATCTATCAATCAAGTGGTACTCCTCATTCAATTTGTCAATTCCTAAGAAAATATAGACTACAAACATGTGTCTACATACAATGCCTGATGATTCAAACATCAAACAATAGCAAATAGCTCCCTGGAGTTGAGTGTTAAAGACAACACTAAAAGACTTAGTTTGTGGCAAAAAAATATTGCTATCAACAAGTATCCTTTTCTTTTCCAATACTTCAAAGCAAGCATATGGCCTGGATGAGTATGTTTTAGTTGTGTTGCAGTACATTAGTCCCTATAGCTCTCTTTGAAATTTCTTCAAGATTTCCAGAGTATACCATTTAGCAATCTGTCCCTCCATTTCAAATGAAGTCCGCATAACTGGATTTTTGTGAATACACGCATAGTCTGCTTCAACTTCTTTCTTAAACTTGGCACTTACAGCAAGTTCAAATTGTTGAACAAATTCCTTCAGTGAGGTTCTCTCTTTGAAATATCCTTTGAAAAATGCATTTATTGATTCACTCCTTTGTGTTGTAGACATTCCAGCCCAAAATGAAATTTTGACATAGCATGGCACCCACATCTCACGGATAGGGTACATCTATTGAACCCATCTATTTTGCTGTAAATTGTGGACACTTACCAATTCAGCCCACCTGGCTTCAAAATCAACAGGCGTAACATAGTCATACACAACTCCTTTAATAGCTTTTTGAGCTCCTTCAGAATTCTCAAACTTCTGGGGTAACTTCTTCATTATATGCCACAAACACAATCTATGTTTACTGTTAGGGAATACTTTAGCTACAACATTAATAATTGGTTGTGCTTGGTCTGTAATTATGCCTTTTGGATGCACACCTTCCATACATAACAACCATGTTTTGAATAGCCATACAAAATTCTGAGTTGTCTCTTCACATAAAAGCCCACAACCAAGCAAGATGGTTTGCCCATGCTGGTTGACACCAACGAAAGGTGCAAATGGAATCTTGTATTTATTAGTGAGATATGTACTGTAAAAAGATACAACATCACCAAAGTACTTGTACAAAGATCGTGCTCTTCAATCAGCCCAAAAAACATTCCTTAATACACCACTGTCATCTACATCCATGACATAGAAAAAGTTCGAGTGCACATTCTGCATTCTTGTGAAATACTTTTGCATTGCTTTGGCATCTCCTTTTGCAAGATTTAATCTCCTAGCTCGGCTTAGAAAATTGCATGCATCGGTCTCTGTAAAACTTAGGTTGGAAACGCGCGCCTCCGGCTTCAACAGCAAGTGCAGCCATTGACTGTGATGTCGATATACCAGCCTGGTCATTAATAAGAAGCCTTTTCTGTTGGTATGTATGCCCATAGAGCAAGTCATGTGATGATTGTAATGGGATACTTTGTAAATGATTTGAATAAATAATAAAGGCAATTTCCAATCTATATGTTTAAACTGTTTCTGAGATGATGGTGTAACATGATAGATGTCTAAAGATTGTTTTACTCAATGACGTATGCTTTTGGGTTGAGGACCTAAATGATGAGATCATACGGATGTTAAGAGTATACATTCTTGTTTAGTCCCTAGTCGGTTGTTATTGTGGAAATAACCATAGACATCAATAACACTGAAGACTAGATTGTGTGTTGGTTGATGACAGAATCTCATTAGTCATGATATAGTGATATCAAACCAAGCACATAGGTACTTGTTAGAGAACAAGGTACCGGACAGACCCACCGTGAGAGTGACACATGGAACCATGACTTGGTAGTCACATTCAGCTCTCACAGTGATGGTGGTGAGTGTGATTCTTAGACCTGAAATCACTACACTCAACACATGTCGTTGGGTACACTTTGACATCATCAAACGCACTCCTGAAACATGGGTTGTTATAAAGGTGATGATTGGGTGGCTTTGACACATGGGTTTTTTGAGGGGTGAGTGATAGATATGGGATTTGTCCCTCCTGAGGGAGTTTGATATCCTTGGCCACTTGATGAGTAGGATTGAGAAAGGCATGCGCATGCACGTGTGAATCAATATGTGATATTGATGTCATACACATCTCACTCGGTCTACTCTGAGATCAAGGAAATGAATGAACATTGATAGGATGAATGTTCCATGCCTCGAGTTCATTCTGGATATCAGTGACAAAGGAATTATACATTTACTGTAACACCATTCACGGATTGTAGGGATGAAAGTTGTTCTCCAACTTTCTATTTCACTTGGGTAGCAATGATGTGTGACTAGGCACCGCTCTTTGCTTGTGAAGTCATAAGTGTTATGGACTTTCACTGCCAACGTGAAATGGACCTGCAGGGTCACACACATAGGATTTAACCTGGAAGAGGAGTTTTGTACACAAGCAATGTTTAGATTGATTACTAAAGGAGTTTAGTAGTTCAGTTAAACACTCAATTAATCGATAACTCAATATCATAATGTTCAAGGTGTTGGACGCATTGATTGGAGTATCGGATTGATTGAAATCGCAATTGACTGATTCTGCACAACCTGCACTCCCAACCGATCGGTTCATGTGATGAACCGGTCGGCTGAGGTTGCTGAACCAGTCGGCTCAATTGTTGAACCGATCGGCTCATGCACAGAGTGAAACGAGCGGTTCAAGTGTTGAACCGATCGGTTCAACTGGTGCAACTGAGCAACTTGGGAAAGTAGGATTGGTGAGAATTTTCCTTGCGTTTCACTTGCCCAATTTGATTGGAACAAGGATTGGTATTCGATACCAATTAGAAACAAAAGAAATAAAGTCAATCCGGGATCGACCAGGACCACCAACCGACAGGTTCACTTGTGAACCGACCGGTTGAGGTGTCCCAACCGATCGGTTGGTGCTCCAACCGACCGATTCAGGTCCCCAACCGACCGGTTCAGGTTGCGAGTTGGTTGCTTTTGTGGAAAATCTCGAACCCTTCTACTCCTACTTTTAGTCCCATATTGCCGGGGACAGAGAACCCTGTCCCATGACCCGCCTATATATAGGGGTATTGGGGGCTTCTCAGAGTACAACTCAGTGCAAGTTGGTTGCTTTGCAAAGTTGTCGTTCTCTCTGGTTTTGGTAACCGAGAGAGAGCCCGAGCAAGTGCTTCCCGCAAAGGGAGGTGCAGCAAGGGAAGGACAACTGCAGTTGTAATTGACAGTAGGAGAGTGTGTTGGCGACTAGTACGTCAACAGGAGGGTGTGACTCCTTCCACTTCCTTGTGGGACAAGGAGTGTGGAGTTCTAGGTGGTCCGTGTGGACTACTTCAGAGGCGGGAGGTCACTGCTACTCAGGAGGACAACTGTCATCCGACAGTCTGGTAGGAGGAGGAGTCGTCAGTCCCGGTGCGACCAGGAGCTGCACAGACACCGTCTAAGACCAGAGGTGAAGACCGCGCAAGGCGCAAGGTACTGTCGCCGAGCAAGCCTCGGGACAAGGTATGATTCACAAACCATCTTTCCTATTATATAGACGTTGACGCGATTCCTTTTGTTCTGGGTTTGGGGAGAAATTTTTTTGTTTCCGCTGCTTCTCTGCCTCCTCTAAAACCCAACAGTGGTATCAGAGCCACGTCAACCGCTCTATATTTTAGGATTATCGATATGATCGATTTTGGTTTGTCGCCTTTATTTATTGCATGCGATGCGAATAATATCGGCTTTATACATGTCCAATCCACAAATCCCTAATATACATATATGATATGTAATATTAATGCACTCGATACGTGTCGCCCTTAAATGAGTTTTGTGGTGGATGTGTAGCATGATTATGGCCTATAAACCCCTATATCTGTGTGTGGTTGTTTGTGTGGTTGCTTGCATCTCGGTCTGCGCACCGATTCCCCTCTTCTATTCCTGATGTAACTCAAAATAATTCGAGAATTCTTTTCCTACCTTTGCTCCCCCCCCGAATGTAACTTGGGGTTTCCTCAATTTAATTGTAAATAGAATAGATTTTATTTCCTTTTATGTCAAAGAACGGCGGACGACCTGAAGACGATCGATTCAAGGAGTGAACCGATCGGTTGGTGATCCAGACGGCCGGTTCGAGGAGCCAGACGAGCGGGTGGCGATCTGAGGAGATGCACGACAACCGGTGAACTGATTGGCTGGAGGCGCCAGTCGATCGGCTGGTGGCACCCGAACAACCTACCTAATGGCGAGCCGATCAGTCATAGAGATGAGCTGATCAAACCCAGAAAGGCAGGCACAGATTTCATCTTGTACAGGTTGCATGTGATGTAGACCTAGATGACCGTGATTCCTCTTGGCTCGAGGAATCACAAATATGATGGCCATAATCATTGCTTTTTGTCATTTTACATTTTTCTGTGGGATATATCATGTATATGATACGTACTATATATTGTGGTGATTGGATATGTATATGTATATAAAAACCAAATCCCTCATTAAAATATTAAGTCTTATACGCCTTCCATTAGCGACACACATGACAAACTTGATTGACCAAGCGTAGGTTACGCCAAAGCGTGGTGCGCCGTCTATCTTGTGGAAGTGTGAAGGGTCGACATGTAGATTCTGCCAAAGCAGGGTGCATGTTTACCGTGACGGCTTTTGGGTTAGACTTAACTGGTGATTCTTAGAGCGTCTAAGCCCAGATGCACGGAATGTGCATGGCAAGGTGTTGCACATGTTCATTCATCAAGAGTTGCATATGATGCAATTGGCAAGAGTTGCCTACCCGGAAGATCTGAGTTGTGGGTGACAGCCAAAGCTGGTCCATGGCTTAGAGGATTCCAGGATCTTGACCCACTAGAAGATTGTGCACTGTAATCTTTCGAATTGATGGTGAGGGCTATCAATTTGAGTCAAAATAGTGGGAGCGGTAATTAATTAAAGGCCTAATTAACTATCGTCAAATTTATTCAAATCAAATCAAAAAGGTTTTGACAAATGCAAATTTTCTCTTGTAGAATGGCAAAGGAATCATCTTTTAAAATGGGAAAATTAATTGAGAATAAATTCCATAACTGGTTGAGGACTGTGAGAAGTGTTCTACACAATCCAGATATACCAGGAGCCTTAGAATCCACTCTATGTATGCTTAATGCGTTGGTGAAGAAGAAAGTAGGTAAGGGAGAGAAGTGTTCTCTCGCCAAACCAATTTCTTTTACATGGAGAGGATGGAAGGAACAATGGAAGAAGAAGTCGGAGATAGAGATCTCTACTTCTGGTGTATACGTGATAGAGATTAACTTTACTACTTCTTCGTCATGGGTACTTGATACCGGATGTGGATCTCACATTTGTTCAAATGTGAAGGATCTTAAGAGAAGTAGGCCTTTAGGGAAAGGCGAGGTTGAACTACGTGTTGATAATGGGGCAAGAGTTTCCGCCAGTGCCGTAGGAACCTATGAGTTAACTCTACCTAGTGGGCTAATAATAGAGTTGAAGAACTGCTATTATGTACCTGCCATAAATAGGAATATCATTTCTGTCTCTTGTTTGGACAAAGATGGATTTGAATTTCTTATTAAGAATGGAAAATGTTCCATTTCTAAAGATGGGATCTTTTATGGCAGTGCCCCTATGTCTTATGGTCCATACTTGATAGACTTGGAGACAAGAGTATACAACGTAAACACCAAAAAGCAAAAACTCAACGACTCAAACAAAACATATCTCTGGCATTGTCGTCTAGGGCACATAAATGAGAAGCACATTTCTAGACTCCATAAAGATGGTTATCTAGACTCTTTTGATTATGAATCAATAGAGACATGTGAATCTTGTTTGTTGGGCAAGATGACCAAGACTCCCTTTTCAGGTAAAGGTGAGAGAGCTAGTGATCTATTAGGACTCATACATACTGATGTATGTGGGCCTTTTAGAACTAATGCCAGAGGTGGGTATCAGTACTTCATTACCTTTACTGATGACTTCAGTAGGTATGGCTATGTGTACCTGATGAAACATAAGTCAGAAACCCTTGAAAGGTTCAAGGATTTCATGAATGAAGTACAGAACCAGCTTGGTAAAAGTATTAAGGCACTTCGTTTCGATCGAGGTGGAGAATACTTAAGCCAGGAGTTTGAGGACCTTCTGCGAGCCCGTGGTATTGTATCACAGTGGACTCCGCCTGGAACACCACAACATAATGGTGTGTCTGAAAGAAGGAATCGCACATTGTTAGATATGGTGCGATCAATGATGAGTTTTGCTGATCTTCCAATTTCTTTCTGGGGTTATGCTCTTGAAACTGCCGCATTTACACTTAACTGTGTACCATCTAAATCGGTTCAAAAGACACCATATGAGATATGGACTGGGAAGCGTCCCAATTTGTCTTTTATGAAGATTTGGGGTTGTGGGGCTTACGTCAAGAAAATGTTTCCTGATAAGCTTGGACCCAAATCTGATAAATGTTATTTTGTTGGATATCCCAAGGAGACCAAGGGATATTATCTATACCACCCTACTGACAACAAAGTGTTTGTTTCCAGGGATGCTGTGTTCCTAGAGAAGGAATTTATTTCCAAAGGAAATAGTGGGAGGAATATAGAGCTTGAAGAGGTTCAAGCCCAACAAGAAAACATTGAACCGGTAGATGTACCAGAGGAAAATGTAGATTCACAAGGTGTTGTGGAATCTCAATCTCCTCAGGTAACACAAGGACCTCGTAGATCTAGTAGGACCCGCCTTGAACCTGAGAGGTTTGGATACCTTGTAACTCAGGAAGGTGGAGAGTTGATCATAGATGATGATCCAACTACCTACGTAGAAGCTATGGAGGGACCAGATTCTGAGAAATGGCTTGAAGCCATGAGATCCGAGATGGAATCCATGTACTCCAACAAAGTATGGACTTTGGTGGAACCACCCGAAGGGGTAAATCCCATAGGGTGCAAGTGGGTCTTCAAGAAAAAGACCGACATGGATGGCAATGTGCAAACTTATAAAGGTAGATTGGTTGCAAAGGGTTTTCGACAAATTCAAGGTGTTGACTATGACTAAACCTTTTCTCCAGTTGCCATGATTAAGTCCATCACGATCATGCTTGCTATTGCAACTTATTATGACTATGAGATTTGGCAGATGGATGTTAAAACTGCATTCCTTAACGGGAATATACATGAGGATGTGTACATGACACAGCCTGAAGGTTTTGTAGATCCAAAGAATGTCGATAAAGTCTGTAAGCTGCAAAGGTCAATCTATGGATTGAAGCAAGCGTCTCGGAGTTGGAATCTTCGATTTGATGAAGAAGTCAAAGTGTTTGGCTTTATTCAAAATGAAGATGAACCTGTGTGTACAAGAAGGTTAGTGGGAGCTCGACCACATTCCTCATATTGTATGTGGATGACATACTTTTGATGGGGAATGATGTCTTAGCCTTAGAGAAGGTAAAGACTTGGCTTGGGAAAACTTTCTCAATGAAGGACTTAGGAGAAGCATCCTATATTCTAGGAATTAAGATCTATAGAGATAGATCTAGAAGGCTTCTCGGACTAAGTCAAAGCACGTACATTGACAAAGTGCTGAAGCGGTTCAGCATGGAGAACTCAAAGAGAGGTAACATCCCCATGCTACATGGAGTCACCGTCTCTAGAGCTCAATGTCCCCAATCTTGTGAAGAGAGGGAGCGTATGAATGAGATCCCATATGCATCAGCCATCGGGTCCATCATGTACGCTATGTTGTGCACACGCCCAGATGTCTTGTATGCTTTAAGCATGACGAGCAGGTACCAGTCAGATCCCGGGGATGCTCACTGGACAGCCGTGAAGAACATCCTCAAGTACTTGCGAAGGACTAAGGATCAGTTTCTTGTGTACATCGGCGACGAAGAGCTGGTTGTAAAGGGTTACACCGATGCAAGCTTCCAAACCGATAAAGATGATTACAGATCGCAGTCAGGATTTGTGTTTTGCCTTAATAATGGAGTTGTGAGCTGGAAGAGTTCCAAGCAAGAAACAGTTGCCAATTCTACTATAGAGGCCGAGTATATTGCTGCTTCGCATGCAGCAAAGGAGGCTGTGTAGATCAGGAAGTTCATTTCTGAACTTGGTGTAGTTCCCAGTAGTTGTGATGCAATTGAGATTTATTGTGACAATAATGGAGCTATTGCGCAAGCTAAGGAGCCCAGATCACATCAGCGGTCCAAGCACATACTGTGGCGCTTCCATCTCATACGAGAGATCGTACAACGAGGAGATGTGAAGATTTGCAAAGTACCAACTGAAGACAACATAGCTGATCCACTGACTAATGCCCTTTCTCAGCAGAAGCATGATGGTCATGCTAGGTCACAAGGACTGTGTTTCCTTGGTGACTGGATCTAAGTGCAAGTGGGAGTCTGTTGGTATGTATGCCCATAGAGCAAGTCATGTGATGATTGTAATGGGATACTTTGTAAATGATTTGAATAAATAATAAAGGCAATTTCCAATCTATATGTTTAAACTGTTTCTGAGATGATGGTGTAACATGATAGATGTCTAAAGATTGTTTTACTCAATGACGTATGCTTTTGGGTTGAGGACCTAAACGATGAGATCATACGGATGTTAAGAGTATACATTCTTGTTTAGTCCCTAGTCGGTTGTTATTGTGGAAATAACCATAGACATCAATAACACTAAAGACTAGATTGTGTGTTGGTTGATGACAGAATCTCATTAGTCATGATATAGTAATATCAAACCAAGTACATAGGTACTTGTTAGAGAACAAGGTACCGGACAGACCCACCGTGAGAGTGACACATGGAACCATGACTTTGTAGTCACAGTCAGCTCTCACAGTGATGGTGGTGAGTGTGATTCTTAGACCTGAAATCACTACACTCAACACATGTCGTTGGGTACACTTTGAAATCATCAAACACACTCCTGAAACATGGGTTGTTATAAAGGTGATGATTGGGTGGCTTTGACACATGGGGTTTTTGAGGGGTGAGTGATAGATATGGGATTTGTCCCTCCTGAGGGAGTTTGATATCCTTGGCCACTTGATGAGTAGGATTGAGAAAGGCATGCGCATGCACGTGTGAATCAATATGTGATATTGATGTCATACACATCTCACTCGGTCTACTCTGAGATCAAGGAAATGAATGAACATTGACAGGATGAATGTTCCATGCCTCGAGTTCATTCTGAATATCAGTGACAAAGGAATTATACATTCACTGTAACACCATTCACGGATTGTAGGGATGAAAGTTGTTCTCCAACTTTCTATTTCACTTGGGTAGCAATGATGTGTGACTAGGCACCGCTCTTTGCTTGTGAAGTCATAAGTGTTATGGACTTTCACTGCCAACGTGAAATGGACCTGCAGGGTCACACACATAGGATTTAACCTGGAAGAGGAGTTTTGTCCACAAGCAATGTTTAGATTGATTACTAAAGGAGTTTTGTAGTTCAATTAAACACTCAATTAATCGATAACTCAATATCATAATGTTCAAGGTGTTGGACGCATTGATTGGAGTATCAGATTGATTGAAATCGCAATTGACTGATTCTGCACAACCTACACTCCCAACCGATCGGTTCATGTGATGAACCGGTCGGCTGAGATTGCTGAATCGGTCGGCTCAATTGTTGAACCGATCGGCTCATGCACAGAGTGAAACGAGCGGTTCAAGTGTTGAACCGATCGGTTCAACTGGTGCAACCGAGCAACTTGGGAAAGTAGGATTGGTGAGAATTTTCCTTGTGTTTCACTTGCCCAATTTGATTGGAACAAGGATTGGTATTCGATACCAATTAGAAACAAAAGAAATAAAGTCAATCCAGGATCGACCAAGACCACCAACCGACCGGTTCACTTGTGAATCGACCGGTTGAGGTGTCCCAACCGATCGGTTGGTGCTCCAACCGACCGGTTCAGGTCCCCAACCGACCGGTTCACTTGTGAACTGATCGGTTCAAGTTGCAAGTTGGTTGCTTTTGTGGAAAATCTCGAACCCTTCTACTCCTGCTTTTAGTCCCATATTGCCGGGGACAGAGAACCATGTCCCATGACCCACCTATATATATAAGGGTATTGGGGGCTTCTCAGAGTATAACTCAGTGCAAGTTGGTTGCTTTACAAAGTTGTCGTTCTCTCTGGTTTTGGTAACCGAGAGAGAGCCGGAGCAAGTGCTTCCCGCAAAGGGAGGTGCAGCAAGGGAAGGACAACTACAGTTGTAATTGAGAGAAGGAGAGTGTGTTGGCGACTAGTACGTCAATAGGAGGGTGCGACTCCTTCCACTTCCTTGTGGGACAAGGAGTGTGGAGTTCTAGGTGGTCCGTGTGGGCTACTTCAGAGGCGGGAGGTCACTGCCGCTCAGGAGGACAACTGTCATCCGACAGTCCAGTAGGAGGAGGAGTCGTCAGTCCCAGTGCGACCAGGAGCTGCACAAACACCGTCCAAGACCGGAGGTGAAGACCGCGCAAGGCGCGAGGTACTGTCGCCGAGCAAGCCTCAGGACAAGGTATGATTCACAAACCATCTTTCCTATTATATAGATGTTGACGCGATTCCTTTTGTTCTGGGTTTGGGGAGAAATTTTTTTGTTTCCGCTGCTTCTCTGCCTCCTCTAAAACCCAACATTTTCTGCTGCATAACGGATACACTCCTCATGGAAGGTAAGAATCTTATATGGTCCTCACCAAGCATAACATGGTTATGATCATTACAATAATTGTCAATAATGTATTTGTCATTCTTTAGATGAACAACTAAATGAGCAGGATAGTTCTCTCTAGCACTACACCTTTGGGAGAATGACAAGTTATCCTTGACCCTATTACTCACTCCTTGTTTAACACAAACCATCTTCATCCTAGATATTTCACCATGACTATTCTTTCCGGAAGACAAAACTCTAACACCAAAACCATTATTTGATATGCCAAACCTTCTATAAAAAACTTTAACTTCATCAATTGAATCAAATATCATTCCTTCGCAGGGGATACTTGCATCTACAAAAAAGAAAAAATATATTTTAAATGGATGACAAAGATATGGGGGCTTGAACTAAAAGGTAGGTGCATATATCAGTAAAGTAGGCACATTGACGTCTTAAGTAGGCACATTTCTAATTAATTAAGCACATTTCGCAGTTAAGTAGACGTGTTCCATTGAACAAAAAAGAAGGCGCATATATCACTAAAGTAGGCGCATTTCTCACTTTGGTATGCACATTGATGTCTCAAGTAGGCGCATTCACATATATCAATCAGGTAGGCACATTCATATCTCAAATAGGCGCATTCGTCTAAAGAAGGCGCATCGATGCCTCAACTGGGCGCATTGACGTCTAAAGTAGGCACATTTATAGAAAAATGTGTCTTACAGAGTACACACATTTCTAATTTAATTACTAAAAGGTAGGCGCATATATTAGTAAAGTAGGCGCATTGACGTCTTAAGTAGGCGTATTTCTAATTAAATTAAGCACATTTCGCAATTAAGTAGATGTGTTCCAATGAACAAAAAAGAAGGCACATATATCACTAAACTAGGCGCATTTGTCACTCGGGTAAGTGCTATAACGTCTCAAGTAGGCACATTCACATATATTAGGCGCATTTGTCTAAAGTAGGCACATCGACGTCTCAACTAGGCGCATTGACATCTAAAGTAGGCGCATTTACAGAAAAATGTGTCTTACAGAGTACGTGCATTTAGATATTTAATTACTAAAAGATAGGCACATATATCAATAAAGTAGGCACATTGACGTCTTAAGTAGGCACATTTCTAGTTAAATGAAGCACATTTCACAATTAAGTAGACATGTTCCATTAAACAAAAAAGAAGGCGCGTATATCACTAAACTAGGCGCATTGCTCACTCAGGTAGGCGCTATGAGGGCTTGAACTAAAAGGTAGGCTCATATATCAGTAAAGTAGGCGCATTGACATCTTAAGTAGGCACATTTCTAATTAATTAAGCACATTTCGCAGTTAAGTAGATGTGTTCCATTGAACAAAAAAGAAGGCGCATATATCACTAAAGTAGGCACATTTCTCACTCGAGTATGCGCATTGATGTCTCAAGTAGGTGCATTCACATATATCAATCAGGTAGGCACATTCACATCTCAAATAGGTACATTTGTATAAAGTAGGCGCATCGACGTCTCAACTAGGCGCATTGACGTCTAACGTAGGTGCATTTACAGAAAAATGTGTCTTACAGAGTACACACATTTAGATATTTAATTACTAAAAGATAGGCACATATATCAGTAAAGTAGGCGCATTAACGTCTTAAGTAGGCACATTTCTAATTAAATGAAGCACATTTCACAATTAAGTAGACGTGTTCCATTGAACAAAAAAGAAGGCGCGTATATCACTAAACTAGGTGCATTTCTCACTCGCGTAGGCGCTATGACATCTCAAGTAGGCTTATTCACAATAAAATGTGAAATACTACGCGGGAGAAGGTTCTGCGAATTATAAAACATTTAAATCTTTTACGTTGATCATTAGGGGGTAGTTCTTGCACATCTTCGTCTTGGTATATTAGAACATTTAGATCAAATGCATTCACATGTTGCTCGCTACCATGATTATCTACATCTTCATTAATTTCTTCACAATGACTTCCATGTTCAAGTTCTTCAAAATCAACTTCGACCTCTTCTTCCTCTTCATCAGAATATGTTAACTCGTAGTCGCTTCCGAAATCAACATCAACATCTAACGACAATGAGGGAACATAGTGTTAAAAACGTACAACTATTATCTCTAACGTTACAAATGTTGTTTAATATGATGATATAAATGTGGGAACTTCAACAATAAATGAACTTTAGTAATAAAGTACCATCGTCGAACTCCATGACAAATTAATGAACATTAGCAATATATGCAACCGTTTTCATCCAACCAAGTAGCTCGAGTAGTAAATGATGTAGTTGGATGTAGTAAATGATGTAGTTGGATGATAGTTTGAAGAGAATATGCTACGTTTCCTCCAATAGCTTTGATGAAGACTTGGGCCCCAAGCACAACAACTTGGGGCACAAGCACAAATTTCCCTCCATTTCCAACCTAACTTGGGGCGCAAGCACAAATTTCCCTCCCCAATACGTTCTTCAATGAATGCCCCAAAATTTCCCTCTATTTCTCCCTCCATCCCCCCCCCCCACCCCCACCCCCAATTCCACCTTGCAAAGTCATGACAATGCATTAATTGAGCCTGCTACAGTGCATTAATTGAGCCTGCTATCGTGCAGATGCATGCGCATAAAGAAACTGGGACAATCTTCAACTACCCCTCCAATACCAGCCAGTCCAAAGTAAAACCGCCAGGAAAACCACCGCTTCCGGGGTGCGTCACCATACGATTTTCGTTTTTATTTATAGGTATAAAAGACTCTTGATTGGGTTGGGTTCAACGTGGGCGTGAAGATTCCTCGTTATAAAAAAACATAAAGATAAAATATGAGTCCTTTTTTATACACGAAATGAAATTCCTTTAACCATGAATTTAAACCGGACGAGACTAATAAAATCTTGGGACTTTGTCATGCGATTTACTAACCATATATCAAATTTACAACGGAGGTCCTCCTGTGAAGACCGGAGATCTTTGACCAGCGTCGGCTGTGAGAGGGATGAAAGGGAAAAGCAGCTGAGAGGGAGGCTGGATTTTGCCGCGGACAGCTGCGGAGAAAGAGAGGACAGCGGAGGAGAGGGATTGGGCTTCGGATTTTATCATTAGTGCCGCTCTTCCATTGAAAATACTCATCATTCGGCGCATCTCCTGTATCTTCCTTTCGGCAACTCGAGCAGATGGAGGGGCTATTCGCCAAACTAAAGAATCTGGATGCATACCCGAAGATAAATGAGGATTTCTATAAAAGAACCCTCTCGGGTGGTCTCATCACCATTGCTTCGTCGGTCGTCATGGTTCTACTCTTCATCTCCGAACTGAGTATGTTCCTCAGCCATCTTATTACCTGTTCATTCGTCAGCATTGGGGCCGTCGATTTGCTTTCTGTCATAGCTGCTTACATGCGATGGGTTAATTGCTTCTTCATAAGCTTAGCTTGATCGGTCTACTTCTATAATTGCTAAATGTCGTTGACTATAGTAAAGATACTAGGAACGGGGAGTTTTACGTTTTCCGTTGAAGACGTTACGTTTGCAGAGCGTGACACAGTAGTGTATGAAAAGAACAACGCCAATTACCGTCTGATCATTAACGGTACATGCAGAATCTTTGCTTAAGTACCCATTAAAACGGAAGCCTTCTTATTGGAGATAAACTCTTCTGTATCTGAATCTGCTGGAGGTAAACGATTTCAATATTCAATTGCACGGTTAGATTTATGCTTAAAGAGCTGCTGTCTCTGCAAAAA
Source organism: Alisma plantago-aquatica (assembly GCA_963693085.1). Classification (NCBI taxonomy): domain Eukaryota; kingdom Viridiplantae; phylum Streptophyta; class Magnoliopsida; order Alismatales; family Alismataceae; genus Alisma; species Alisma plantago-aquatica. Next base: position 1,339,579,093 of record OY856409.1, on the reverse strand, counting down.
CATGGAATATACTTGAGAGCATTTCTTCTTCTTTTATATGGTTATTGACTGAGGCAAATGTTGGGAATCAGCATAGAAGTTATAATTGTAAGAGGAAAGGGAATATGTTAAGAAATAGAGGGACGTCTTTCTCTCGAATGCGATAACTGCTGAGAAAATACAAATGGTAAATCAACCAGAAGTGATGGCCTTCTGTTTGGTAAGTTAGGGGGCCTTTGGTTGGATGTGTTTGTTCCACATCACAACTGGATCCCGATTGAATGAATCAAGTCTCCAAGACTAAATTAGTTAACTTAATCGATCTAGATTACTCTAGGAGTTCGTATATGGCTGTTTCAAGTGGATTGGGTGCTTTTGTTGGCTGATTGGTGTACTAGTTCTATTGGTATATGTTAACTGTGTCCTTTGGATCTAGTCAACCTAGTAAACAAACAGTCATTAGGATGGAAAATCTAAGATATTGCCAAATCTGTGTTTTTGTGCATCAAAAGCCTTACATTCAACTTCAAATTCTGTGCTCATCTTAAAGAATCATAGTAGTCTCAGAGGCAATGCAGTGCAGTGGTCAATATTGAAGCTCAGAACTCCGGGCGATTGTACGATTGTAGATAGAATTAGCAACTACTGAAGTATTCCTCTCTCTCTCTCTCTCTCTCTCTCTCTATATATATATATATATATATATATATATATATATATATATATATATATATATATATATATATATATATATATGATATTAGACACTCAGAATTGTACTCACTGAAAGTGATGCTGCCATTAAGCTGCAAATTTGTCTACTCGTTATGCAGTTCTAATACAAGGGCAGCTTAGCTCTATACTATGTTTATTTATATATGATAATTTTGGGTGTACACATAAGTTCTATGCTGCTTTACCTCGATAGCACAATGCTTTTATTGCAAACCTATCTCTCCGAATGAAACATATTCTAACAAAAATTTATTTTTTCTTAACATGCACTTCTTGATATTACTGAAGTTAATCATAATTCATAACATTCCATGTCTGTATAACATATGCTGTTTGTATTGGTTCCAGGGCTGTATCTTCATTCTGTTACGGAAACACAACTTATAGTCGACACATCAAGGGCAGAGACATTACGCATCAATGTATTTTTTCAAATTTACTTGCTCTCTTTTGATAGAAACACCAGGTTTTCTTATCTTTCCAATATTTGTGTGATAATTTATATGCAGACACAATCGATTTTCTCGCTACAATTTCCCTTATAAGTTTATTTTCTTGGTAACATCTTCTGAAAGAAAGTTTTCAAATCTTGTCTAACAAAGAATTGCTTCCTTTGAGAAATTGTTGCTCTCAAGGTGACCTTTTGTTTGAGATCAATCTCCAGAAAGCAGTCAGACATTTCATCATATTAGTAAATGGAAGTAAATTGGTTAATTGACTTCTTGAATGTGTTTTCAGTAACCTTTCAACTTTGCAGGTAAGCCCCTTTGAAGTCTTCAGACTTGAATGTTTCTCTAAGATACTATAGCTGTTAAGTAGAAATTTGTTAGTGTTCAGACAGATTACCTTATTGTCAAGGCTTGTATACTTATGATGCATTTCTTAGAAACAGAAAGAATGCATTTTCTTTACCAATAAGTTGGAGTGATGGCTTTTATGGAGGGGAGCACATCAATCTGAATAATAGAAGGGGAATGTACAAGAAAAATAAAAGAATATATGTTCGACACTTGAAACAGAAGGGCAACACAAGCCTGTAATCTGGTCCTCACTCATGGGTTGAAATTTTCTAGGAAAGCTTCCATTTTGATGAAGGCGACATACGATTGGCTAGCCCATCGACATGTCAGGATTCCAATGAAAATTTTGGTCGATCAGGACCATTTGACAAAACCAATACTTTGCCGAAAATCTTAAAATATCATTGAATTTGGCAAAATTAGGCCTATTGAAGCATAGTTACTATGAAGTTATATTTTCCTTTGATCTAACTCCATGTTGTATTTAGTGATCAATAGTCAATAGATATACCTAACATACAAATGGTTTCAGGCTTAACTCTGGAACTTTGTTTTAAATTAGGGTAATCCAAGTTTCAATGATTACTATACACATATTTTTTTTTTTAACTTAATGCAAACTACATTGTCCTAAAATTTCGGCTCTACTTTCCATAATTTGCACAGAGTTACAATTTTTATGGTGTTGAAATTTCCGTTTCCATCGATGTTGGGATTTCTTGACATTTCCGTTCATTCTTTTCATCGACTTTGATTTCTTGAGTTGCTGATGGGGTCAAAATTGGCACATTGAACCCATGCTCTCACTATGGTTGCTCAACACCTCCGTCAAAGAATAATGGTTAACACCCTCTTCATTGCCTACTCAGTAATGGGGAGCCTAATGATTGAAATTCTGATAGCTATTGCAAACAACAAAACTCCAAATAGATGGAGTCACTCAAACATGCCGTTTAATCACAATTCCAAATTCTCTATTTAGGTGTTTAAGACACGCCAAGTAGGGTTGTTATCAGTGTGGGGTTAAACCACATAACTTAACAAAAAACCCAACTATGTAAATAAACAATAGGAAAGTGAGCTATAAACAAACTACAATACACTCAAACTCAAAGTGCATGGGAACGACGGTGCCTTTGTATGTAAGTACGTAAAGGTGGTGATTGTCCTTCCGGAGGCGCCCTTGGAGGTTTCTACTGCTGCTGGCAGTTGGTAGTGGTGGCAGTGCCCAAGGGAGAAGAAAGATGCTAGGGTAGGTAGGGTGGTGGCATAGGGAGAGGAAGCATGGCGACACGATCCAAACCATGAGGGAGACCTATGGTTTAGGTTGTGGGGGCTGTGTGGAGGTGGTGGCTGGACTGTCGAAGGTGCAACTATGGGAGCTAGGCATAAAACCAAATCCTAAGAGTGGTTAGGGTAGGCTCTAATGGGGAACCTAATGATTAAAATCTAACTAGGATGAAATTTTATTAACTATTACAACAACAATAATCCAAATGGATTCAATCATTAAGCGTGCCTTCTAATAAGCCTTATAGAGTCTATATAGGTGTATGGGCGTTTAAAACTTAATAGGTTGATAACCAATGTGGGGCTAAACCACATGACTTAGAAACCACAGTAACAACTAAAATAACTAATAGAAAACAAGCTGTTGACAAACTATAATAAACTCGAACTCAAAGTGCTTCTGAACAATGATGTCTCTGTACATATGAACGTAAAGGTGGTGACGGTCTTGCATCACTCTACCACCAAGAAGCCCCTAAAAGTATTATCAGTTTCCTTTCTTTTGATACTCACCCCACAAGGGCCCACACATTTGCTGCTAGTAACTGGAAATAAGTGTTACCAAAAAGGAGAATTACAATCATTTCCAATTATCCTTTCTTTAGATACCCACCCTATGGCCCACACATTTGCGACTAGTAACTCAAAAGTCCTTGCAATTGCTTTTCTCTAGGATCCATGATTAATGATATATCCTCACTATTGCTTCCTCTTGAGCCCCACACTCTTCCAATTTTCTGGTGTCTTCTAACAAATCCAATGCCCCTCCTAATTATTGCACATGCCTGAGGGTTGGAGCTTTTATCTCTCTATGTGTGTACCTCTCTTTGTACAAAAAAGCTATGTGGTCCTCTTTCCCATACACCCAACAAATCCAAGGGGTTCTGCACTCTTTCAAAGTTTAGTGTAATAGCTTGGAGCATTGTACTGTTTAACTGTTGTCAAACAAAGGATTGGTCAGATGCTCTGTTTGGTAAATTGTCCTACCATCTTCCACTTTGTACCACCATTCACTTCCCTCAAAATTTGCACCCACCAACACTCCATCATTGTCAAGCAGGGTTCAATAAAGAGCATACATATATTTCGCAAATGTGACGCAGACGAGGATCAGAGCGAGACTACATGGAGTACTTGTCCCTAGTTCCTGGCCACCTTGAGTAGTTATATCACTATACAAATGGTGCGGTCTTTAGTTGGGAACTTGACCATGATTTGGTGGGTACCACAATATCTAAAGAGGCTATTGAAATGGTGACTAGACAAGGGCCATTGCTTTTGGGCATACTTGTCAAGGCCGCTAGGCGGTCCTCCTCACCCCAAGGGGCTTTTAGGGAGCCTACACATTTTTGAATAGTTTTCCGTTTACATATATTTCCTTAAAATTTCATATATATATATATATATATGTTAACATGTCTTTTATTATGTTATTTATTTGTTTTGTTATTCTCTTATTACTGCTGTACCTCTATGTAATTTGCCCACATCTATAATAGAAGTGAGACGACTGTTTGCCCTCTCACGTACGCTGCTCACACAACCACAATTCTCAAAGCTGCCTATCGTCTTCTCGTCGTCTCCTTTCCGCTGCTCCCTTTCACATGGTATTAGAGCGGTCTTACTCCGCCATTCCGCTTCCTCAACACCACCGTCCCGCCTCCCTTCTCCCTTCTCAGCAGCCGCCGTAGCCTCTTCCAGGCGCCGCTGCCGCTGCCACCGGGCCGATTGGGATAGCAGCCAGCCGCCAGCACTGGTGCTGTTGGGCTAGCAGCCGCTAGCCGCTTTCAACGCTGGATCGGTAGCAGCCTTCCCTCGCTGCTGCAGGTCTAGCCACCAAGGACCGGAGCCTTCCTCACGCTTTCGGTTAATTTACAATAGTTTTTCGGCTAGTTCTTCGGAGCCGAAACTGCTGTTTGGGAGTCTCCGGGTGATCCAACGGCAATCTAAAGCTCAAACCGGGGGACTCGTCTCTTCGAGAGTGCTCTCCTAATCACACCTCCTCCATGTGTGATTAGGAAAATCGTCTGGAGGCTGTGAATGCGTCAGAACACATTTATCTTTGCTTTTCGTTGTGACGTGTATCTTTCTGTCACCTCAGCCATCTTTGTCACGTATATCAGTCCGTCACAAAGTCCCGTTCTATAATGGAGGATACCAAGACCTACAACGAGGTGTCGCCTATCCCCTCCATCCAGCTCAACAGGAAGAACTATCTCCTATGGATGAACACTGTTCACACTATCCTGGAGTCTCGCGACAAGGCGAGATATGTTGACTCGGGTCCCTTGGATACTACTGATAAAGGATATGCTGAATGGAAGCGTCATGACAGCCTTGTGAAGACTTGGTTGTGGGGTATTATGGAACCTGCAATTGCGGCAATGTTCATGTTCTATTCTACAGCTAAGGAGATATGGGACGCAGTGAAGAAGCATTATTCCCAGGAGAAAAATGCTCTTTGCCAGTTCATGATCTATGATCGTCTGTTTGTTGAGAGACAGGGTGACAAGTCACTAGAGGAGTACTTTGGAGCGATTCAGGCCCTTGCTCAAGAGCTGAGCTACTATCATCCTGTGACAGTTGCTGAACAGGTCAAAGACAGAGATGACCTGATTACTGCTAAGTTCTTGTCTGGACTTAATCCCGCTTGCAGTTCTGCCCGGAGTGTCATTCTGGCTTCTGATAAACTGCTTAGTTTTGAGGAAGCCTATTCGAGAATTCAACAATCCAGTTTTGAGTCTGCTGATCCTGTTTTTGTTCTATCTTCTAGGGAGTCTCATGCATCTATAGCTGCTGTAGTGAGAGGAGGACGATCTGGTATGGGCAGAGGACTCAGAACACGTCCTAAGTGCACCTTCTGTGACAAATCAGGACATACAGTGGATAAATGTTGGAAGAATAATGGGAGACCTGCTGCACCACCTGTGGGGGCAACACATTATGCCACTACTACTGATTCTTCTCCGTCTTCAGTTGTGGGCACTAGTTTTGGCACATGCATCACTCTTACTCAGGAGGAGTATCATCGGTTCATTCAGGCTAGACAACACATGAGTATGGGATCGTCATCCTCAGCAAACCTGACATCTACTGCGGGTAATCAGGGTACATCTCTCATAGCTTCTGGCTCTACTTCATCTTGGGTGGTTGACTCTGGCGCGTCACAACACATGACTGGTATGAGGAGATTGCTCCACTCTATTGACTCGTACATCCCTCACCAATTTGTTACACTGGCAGATGGTTCAGTGAGGAGAGCGTTAGCTAGTGGATCTGTTTCTCTAACACCCAAGATTGATCTTAAATCTGTACATTTTGTGCCTGAGTTTCCATTTAATCTTCTTTCTGTTGCAAAATTGATTGACACTGTAAAATGTACAGTAACATTTGGGCCTTCTTGTTTTGTATTACATGATCTTAAGAGTATGAGGACGATTGGTGGGGGGCCTAGGAAAGGTGATCTCTACATTTTCCATGGTGACAGTCTGCCTCGCCCGGTATCTGCTCCTGCTCCATCCGTCCTGTTGAGTGGTTCCCCCTTACTATGGCATTGCAAATATGGACATCCTTCTTTAGAGAGCCTGCGGAAGTTGGAACCAGAGTTGTCCCAAGTGTCATCTTTAGAGTGTCAGTCATGTCAGTTGGGAAAGCATCATAGATTATCTTATCCCAGTTGTGTCAATAAACGAGCATCTTGTCCTTTTGAGTTGGTTCATAGTGATGTATGGGGTCCTGTTAAAGACCAGAGTTATAATGGTTTTCGTTATTTTATTTTCTGTGTGGATGATTTTTCCCGCATGACATGGATCAATTTACTGAAAAGCCGAGAGTCTGTGCTATCTATTGTGAAACATTTTCATAAAGAAATAACGGTTCAATTTGACTGCAATATAAAAACTCTTCAATCTGATAATGCTTTAGAGTATGTTCAAAAGGCCATGTCTGAATTTTGCAGTTCTGTAGGCATGATCCATCGCACGTCCTGTCCTCACACCCCTCGGCAAAATGGGGTAGTTGAGAGGAAAAATCGCCATCTTCTTGATGTTGCTCGGTCTATCATGTTTCAATCTAATGTGCCTAAGAAATTCTGGTCTGAAGCCTTTTTAACTGCCTGCTTCTTAATTAATAGACAACCATCCTCTGTTCTTAAAGGGCAGACCCCTTTCTCTGTGCTACGTCCCACGGATCAGCCCTTCTCTGTCCCTCTTAGAGTGTTTGGTTGCACTTCTTTTGTCCATAATTTTGACCCTAAGGCCGACAAACTTTCTCCTAGGTCTATTAAAACCTTGTTCCTTGGATACTCTAGTACCAGCAAAGGATACAAGTGTTATTGCCCTAGTCTTTGTCGCATGTTTGTGTCTAGGGATGTTACCTTCCATGAGACCACTCCATATTTTTCCGATGCTATGAGTAAGGGGAAGCAGTTGAGAGAAGGAGTGCCACCAGCTTTTCAGAGTGAGAGAGTGGCACAATCTGTGCAGAGTGAGGGAGCGCCACCCATCATTCCTGATTATATGTTTATTCAGGAAGAGCAGGCAGCAGATGGGCCTGTTATTGAGCACTACCCACATGTTTATAGTAGGCGAGGCAGACAAGATCCAGAAGAGGTAGCGACACTAGTCTCTGAGCCTTCCTCCTCGTCTTTTACTCACGAGATTCCTACAGAAGCATCAGATCTTCATATTCCTATTGCTGTCCGGAAAGGTACTCGTTCTTGTACTATTAAACATCCTATTATAAATGTGTGTTGTCTGTCCCACCTATCTAAATAGGCTCGCGCATTTGCTATTGGGACTGATTCTGTGGATATATCGTGAAATCACTGTGACGCTATGAAGGACAATGGCTGGAAACAGACAATGCAGGTTGAGATGTCGGCTTTATTGAATAATGGCACCTGGGATCTTGTTGACTTACCTGCTGGGAAGAAAGCAGTGGGCTGCCGATGGGTTTTCACCATCAAACACAATCCGGATGGGTCGGTTGAGAGGTTGAAGGCCAGATTGGTAGCTAAAGGCTACACACAGACTTATGGTGTTGATTTCTTTGATACTTTTTCTCCAGTTGCTCATCTAAATTCTGTGCGGATTATTATTTCTCTGGCTACTACTTTTGATTGGCCCCTGTTTCAGCTTGATGTTAAGAATGCATTTCTTCATGGTGACCTACAGGAAGAGGTTTATATGGAGCAACCTCCTGGTTTTGTTGCTCAGGGGGAGTGTCAGAAGGTGTGTAAACTGAAGAAAGCCATATATGGACTGAAACAGTCTCCTCGAGCTTGGTTTGACAAGTTCAGTGATGTACTACAGATGGGCTTCTCTCGCTCCATGACTGATCACTCCTTATTCTATTCTAACTCTTCTTATGGTTCAATCATTATTGATGTATATGTTGATGACATAGTGATTACTGGCAGTGATTCTACAGGCATATCACGTGTGAAGGAAGGATTGCAGAGACACTTCCAAACGAAGGATCTGGGTAAACTGAGATACTTTCTGGGCATTGAGGTGCTTAGATCTCATGCAGGTATCAATCTATCTCCGAGGAAATATGTGCTTGACTTACTACAGGAGACAGGCATGACTGAATCTAAACCGGTATCTACTCCTATGGATTATCACATCAAGGAGACGGTTGATGATGTTGAGTACTCAGATCCAGGACATTACAGGAGGATAGTGGGTAAGCTGATATATCTGACTGTTACACGACCTGACATTTCTTTTGCTGTAGGCGTAGTGAGTCAGCACATGAACTCATCACGACAGTCACACTGGACAACAGTTTGCAGGATTCTGAGATATCTGAAAAGTGCTCCTGGAAAGGGGATCACATATTATAGACCTAAGGTGTCTCCATCTACTTTGGCTCTTACAGGGTATGCAGATGCAAACTGGGCTGGTAATCATATTGATAGATGGTCTACATTAGGCTACTGTACCTTCCTAGATGATCATTTGATTACTTGGAAAAGCAAAAAGCAACATGTGGTAGCAAGATCCAGCACTGAGGCCGAATACCGTGCTATGGCTCATGCATGTTGTGAGCTACAATGGGTCAAATCTGTTCTTTCTGAGTTAAAGATCCCTATTTTATCTTCTATGGAGCTCAAGTGTGACAACCAATCAGCCATACACATTGCCAGGAATCCTGTCTTTCATGAGCGCACAAAGCATATAGAAGTTGATTTGTCATTTTATTAGAGATAAGATCAAGGATGGTACTATTGTGACGCCATACGTCAAGTCTAAAGAACAATTGACAGATATCTTGACAAAGCCATTGGGTCCAACAACTTTTCAAAATCTATGTGGCAAGCTGGGCATACACGACGTGTACTCTCCAGCTTGATGGGAAGTGTTAACATGTCTTTTATTATGTTATTTATTTGTTTTGTTATTCTCTTATTACTGCTATACCTCTATGTAATTTGCCCACATCTATAATAGAAGTGAGACGGCTGTTTGCCCTCTCACGTACGCTGCTCACACAGCCACAATTCTCAAAGCCGCCTATCGTCTTCTCGTTGTCTCCTTTCCGCTGCTCCCTTTCACAATATATATATATATATATATATATATATTACTAAGCATATGTATATTGGTTTTCTCGAAGCTTAATCAATCCCAAGTTAACCTAAATCACACCTAAGATGACCTAAAGTTGACCTAAGTAGCCCTAATTCAACCTAACTTCCTAATTTGACCCAAATTACCCCAAATTTGCCCTAAAGCACACCTAATTTAGAGTAACATGATCCAGGTGTAGCTTCCCATAATTTGACCTAAATTGGACCAAATTTGGCCAACTTAGACTAATTTAGCCAAGTCAGACTTGTTTCAACCCTAAAATGATCCAAGTCAATCCAACTTAGCCTAATTCAGACCTAAATTGATCCAATTCAGACCAAATCTGGCCAAACCAGACCCAATTGTCCCAACTCAGGACTAATCTGGCCAAATCAAACCTAAATAGCCAAATCAGACCTTATTTGGCCTGAACCTAATTTGACCCAAATTACCCCAAATTTGCCCTAAAGCACACCTAATTTAGAGTAACATGATCCAGGTGTAGCTTCCCATAATTTGACCTAAATTAGACCAAATTTGGCCAACTTAGACTAATTTAGCCAAGTCAGACTTGTTTCAACGCTAAAATGATCCAAGTCAATCCAACTTAGCCTAATTCAGACCTAAATTGATCCAATTCAGACCAAATCTGGCCAAACCAGACCCAATTGTCCCAACTCAGAACTAATCTGGCCAAATCAAACCTAAATAGCCAAATCAGATCTTATTTGGCCTGAATCATACTTGATTTAACCCTAAAATGACCTAAGTTGATCCAAGTTTACCTAACTTAGACCTAAATCATGCTGATTTGGCCTTTAAGTGACTTAATTTTGGCCTAAAAGGCCTTAGACGCCCACATAGGCCACTAAAGGACCTAAGCGCCTAGGTTTGGCCCCCGGTCCAGAGCCTCGACAGCCTAGGTGGGTGCCTTGATAACTATGCTATTATAGCAGCGCGAGTGGACATGATTTTGTACGGACAGCATCTTTGTATAAGGTACAATCTGTGGGCTGGAACAGCAAGGCATTTCTTATGTGAGGAGGGTGGGTTGGGGGCTTAATTTGGTATAATACATGTTACTGAGATTTGGGAAGGGACTCTAAATGCGGGGGTAAGTATACTGCTGAGGAGTGCATAGTGTAGGGTAAAAATTCTAATGATATGCTTTGAATAAGGTAAGGAGCATGTAATTCGTGATTTAGGAGTATGCACAGAACTAGTTCTGTTAGAAATTTGTATATATTTTGATCTGTTTGTATTAGATCAGGCAGAGATCTGTTCTGTTTTCCCCATTGGGTTGTAGTTTCACCATTTTCATTAATTGGAAACTTTTGTTCTTGTCATGCTAGCTTGAGCCTTGATCTCAAGGAACCATAAAGGCAATTTCCTTAGCTTTATATACTTTAACGAGTAATTCTTGGTTTCTTGTTGTTCTATATCTAAAAGAGCTGTTTTGGTAGTTTACTAAAATCTCTCTCTGTATGCAGTTTGATGTCACATTTCCTGCACTATCATGTTCGATGGTCAGCCTTGATGCCATGGATATTAGCGGTGAAGAACATCTTGATATAGTAAGTTATAATTTGATTTCTACTAAATATACTGACCATATTCCTGTAGCAACAACCCTCTGCTTTAATTAACTTGGTTTATTTTCTCTTCCGCGGATTGCAGAAACATGACATAATTAAAAAGAGATTAGATTCCCATGGCAATGTAATTGAAACTAGGCAGGATGGAATGGGTGCTCCCAAGGTTAGTAAATGCCAATTCAATTTACTGGCTTTGTCCGTCTCTTAATGGCATTCATGTGATGTCTTTCGTACTGGCCTTTTAGCTCATCATGCTGGCAAAGATTTAAGGCGATCTTCAACTCTGTTATGGGCTTTAAACCAGACTAACTAGTGACTGACTACTTATACTAAGTAGCCAAATTTGTATCCGATTTAAAATTACACATGCTTCAGTTTTATTTCTGTGTAGTTGTTTCATTTTCATTCTAATCCGTTGATTACAATTCTTGTCATTTCATTTTCTAGTCTGCTAACATCTACTTTTTTCTTTAACAGATTGAGAAACCTTTACAAAAGCATGGTGGAAGGCTTGAACATAATGAAACATACTGTGGTTCTTGTTATGGTGCAGAGTCTGTATGTATCTGATTTCCTAGCAGTAATTTTTCTCTTGTTATTATTCACAGCTATCTGATCCAGAACATTCAAGTTGCTACATATAGAATAGTTATCAGTGTAGAATGTTGCCTGACATACCACAGAAGGCGGCTCAAACATCAATGTGGGCCACATGCTACCTATCTATGCCAGTGGAGTTTGACAATAGAAAATACTAAAATTTAAGCACAGTCACACTACAAAATTCCGGGTTTGTTCAGACAAGATGAAAAATTCAAAATTGGACCTAACGAGCTGAAAAAAAATCATAGTTGAAATCAAGTAGACAAATCTGGAAAGATTCAGTAAAATTTCAGTCAAAAATGCCGTCAACTATGCTAGGAAAATTCCAATATAATCCAGACAATTTCATATATTTCACGTGTCTCTGCATGTATGCATGTGGCTTCTATCTCAGCTGCTTACAATTGAATAAACGGTACTAGTTGTTTGTTATTTAAATAGCTGCACCATAATCCCAAGGCATATATTCAGTCAAAGGGTAGTTTCGATTACCTTCATATGATAGGGGTCTGTATGTATGTATGTGGCTGTCTATCTCAGCTGCTTACCATGAAATAAATGGTATTGATTGATTGTTATTTGAATAGCTGCACCAGAATCGCCATGCAAAATATTCAGTAAAAGGGTAGTATCCACTACCTTCATATGGTAGGGGTCTGCATTTATTGATCATCTCTCTTTTGGTGCTATATTGAGTCTTGAACCCGTTATTGCTAAATGCATTTTGCAATTATGACAATGATGTAATACATTGATCTTACGGCAAGACTGTCATGCTAGTTGTATTCTCTGTTGTATTACTAATTATTCAAGGCACACTGACCTGGCAGACTAGTGGTTTGCAACTGGCTGGGCACTGTTTGTATTAAGTAGCAATTTGATTCTTTGGAGTATCTAATCTTTGCTTTGTGTTTATATGTAGTCTGATCATGATTGTTGCAACTCTTGTGAAGAGGTCCGAGAGGCATACAGGAAGAAGGGTTGGGGGATGTCAAACCCTGATCTTATTGACCAGGTTCATATTTTAAATATGATCTGTTGTTTTCAGTTGCAACTATAATATTGTTATTTCTTGTACTTGCAACAACTAGGGCTTGCATGAACTTTTGTTACAAAACCATTTCATGATGATTTTTTGGCTGAGAACCAGTCCTCAGTTATAACTAATTTCTTTAAGCCCATCACTAAATACAAAACCACATTTAATCATTGCTATTGTTTAGAAGCTCATGTGCCCGAATAAAATAATTGATTTATGAAATTTTAAGGGAAAACCAATAGCATGATATCACAAAACAGCATTGTAATTCTAGAATTAGAAATACTATAACAATATCGTTTGTTGGGCATTAGGAGTATCATCATCACAGTCATCATCTAAGCCTCAATCCCAACCATGTTGGGGTCGGCTACATGGATCCTTCTCCGCTCAGCTATGTATGGGGTCATGCTCTGATCAAGATGTAAAAATTCAAAATCTCTCCTTACAAACTCTTTCCAAGTTAATTTAGGTCTGCCTCCACTTCTTTTGATTGTGCTTGGCATAGTCACAAATTCAGTATTCGGGATGCGTTCGGTTGAGTTGAAAAGTCCGGAATTCGGCAATTATGCGGGAAAATCGAGTAAAAAGCGGTCAACGTATGGAAAAAATATGGTCAACTATTCGGGAATATACATATATTGCATAAAGATATATGTATATATATGTTTTGCTCATATAGATGTACATATATCTTGCATACATATATCTATAACTATTACTTACATATACATATACATATATTACATACATACACAAACATGTATGAATGTACATACACATAGACACATATATATACTCAAACGAAGTTAGAGTCTTAATCAGTAGAATATGGGAAAAGAACGCATAAAATGGGGAAAAAACATAAAACATGATTAGTTCGCAAAAAATACGGAAATAATACGTAATATTTGGGAATTGGGATTTATTCGGGAGTTTCATACGTCCAGGGAAAAATTCGTGTTTTAAACGTGACTTTTTAATAAAGTCAGAGTATATTGTGACTATGGTGCTTGGCTCAATAACCTTGCTTCAAATAGGTGCATCTCTCGGTCTGTCGGCTACACGTCCATACCATCTTAGACGACCTTCACACAACTCGTCCTCGATGTTCACAACCCCCACTTTGTTCCCAATGGGAATGGCACAACTTGTCATTCCTCAAACGATCTTTTCTTGTCTTCCCATACATACATCTCAGCATACACATTTCTGCCATATTCATCTTGTTAAGACCTTGTTTCTTCACTGCCCATCATTCACTCCCATTATAGCATGGCTGGCTATATAACTATTCTATAAAATTTGCTTTCTAAATCTGAGAGGGATCTTTCTGTCACATACTACTCCAGTTGCACTCCACTTCAACCATATTGCTGTGATCCTATGAAAAACATCATCTTGAATCTGATGATCCCTTTCAATAATAGATACCAAGTAATGAAACTTATCACATATTGATACATCCATTCCATCCAACTTGACCCCACCATTCACAATTCTACATTTGCTAAAATTGCAACATATATATTCAGTTTTACTTCTACTAATCATAAATCCATTAGATTCCGATGCATTTCTCCAAATTCAACTTTATCATTCAATATTTCTTTTCTTTCATCAATCAACACAATATCATCAACAAATCACATACACCACGGAATACTAATACTATCTTGAACTTGAACATGCTTTGTCAACTCATCCATAATAACAACATATAGATATGGGTTGAGTGCTGATCCTTGATGTACCCCAACGGTGATAGGAAAAGTTTTTCTCACCTCTAGGATTCCTAACACTTGTAGTTGAGCCATCCATGTCTTAATCATGTCCATGTATTGGATTGACACACATACTTATGAAAAACCCTCCATAAAACTTCCCTGGGTACTTGATCATAAGCCTTTTCCAGATCAATAAAAACACCATACAAAGATCTCTTTTATTTTCTGCATTCTTGTCCATAAGCCTCCTTATAAAAAAAATTAGCATATGTTCTTGATTTTCCCGACATAAAACCAAACTGGTTGTCTGATACCTGTGTTATCAATCTTACCCTTTGCTTAATTATTCTCTCCCAAAGCTTCATAGTGTGACTCATGAACTTGATACCTCTGTAGTTTGTGTAGCTCTGAACATCTCTTTTGTTCTTGTAGATGGAACTATGGTACTATTTCTCCATTCATCCAACATCTTCTTTCTCTTCATAATCCTGTTAAAGAAATTTGTTAACCACATAACTCCTTCATCCCCCATACTCTACCATACATCAATGGGTATACCGTCTGGACCGCATGCCTTTTTCATTTTCATCTTTTCAAAGCATTCTTGACCTCAGATAGTGAAACTTGTCGCGTGTAGGTGATATCTCTTGCATTCATGTCACTTGAGTCTCTTGAATTATTCCCAGTATCTTCATTCAAAAGCTTATGAAAGTAGTTTCTCCACTGGTTCTTTATATCATCATCCTTCACCAACACACTACCATCTTCATTCTTGACGCACTTTGCTTGACTCAAGTCTCTTTCTTTCCTTTCTCTTATATGAGTCATCTTATAAATATTTTTTCCCCCTTCTCTATTGTCCTACTTATATATCTCATCCATAGTTGTCTAGGCGGCTAGGCGGTCCTTCCCACCCAAGGGAAGCCTAGGCGGGAGCCTGGGCGTTTCTAGGCGTTCTTCATATTTCTTTATATTTTACATATATATAAATGATTTTCCGTATACATTTCGATATATTCAAATGTATACATTGATATGTACATTTGTACCAGTTATCCCTAAGCTTAATCAATCATAACTTCACTTGCATTACACCTGTCATGACCTAAGCTAGACCTATTCGGTCTTAATTTGACCTAACTTGATCTTAATTAAACCTGATTTAACTTAGTTTGCCCTGATTTAGCCTAAGTCAGACCTATTTTGGCATGCCATGAACAAATCAGAGGTAAATTCCCCTAGTTTGTCCTACATTGACCTAAAAGAGCCATAATCTAGTGAGATCAAACCTAATTCCCACAAATCAGACATGTTTTCCCCAAATCAGACCTATTCCCCCCCCAAACCAGACCTACACTGCCAAAATTAGATCTGATTTTCCTAAATCAGATCTATTTCTTCCCTAAATAACTAAACTTCATCAAATTTGACCAAATTCAGGCCTAATCCATGCTAATTTGGTTATTAAGTGTCTAAATTTGGCCTAAAAGGCCTCAGGCATCCACTTTAGTCATATGAAAGCCTAGGCGCCCAGTTTTAGGCGACCCACCTAGAGCCTAGGAGGCCTAGGCGCACCTAGGCGGAGCCCAGGCGGGAGCCTGGATAACTATGATCTCATTAAAGTATATGGACCTTGCATCTTGAACTACCTTGTTAGCATATTTCTTTGCTTGTTTGTATCTCTAAAAGGTGCATCATCTCTAGATTTAGGCAAGTTCCTATAAATCTCCCTTTTGAGTTTAATAGCCTTATGTACTTCATCATTCTACCACCAAGTTTCTGTGGAGGCCCACACCCTTTGGACTCTCCCGAAACCTCTTTGGCAATTTTGTTATGCAGGAGCTCATACTTTGCCACATAGAGTTAACATCAGACTCCCAAGTTCAAAGTTTTCTCCTTGGTAAGTTTATCATAATATTACTTTCAAAAGTTGGCACAATTGTAGCCAAATTGTTTACTTCCTTCAAGACGGCTGAATTGAAAACTATGCAAGGATTGTAAAGTGATCCATAGGGAAGAGCTCACCACCCAACATAGGCTGGTGATTTTGGATGTGAACATGAAAATCAATGAAGGTAAGCATAATAGAAGCTAACATAGAAGGATCAAGTGGCCTCTCTCCTCCGCTTCTACTGCCATATCCAAAACCTCCATGAACTCTCTCATATCCAACAATGCTACTCCCCACATGACCATTTAAGTGACTCCCAATAATAATCTTCTCCTCTTTCGGTATACCTTGCATCAGTTCATCCATGTTATCCCTAAAATCCTTCTTTGCCTTCTCACTAAGGCCAACTTGGGGGGTATAAGCACTAATAATATTAAAAATCTTTCCCCAAAGAACAACTTTGATAGCTATGATTCTATTACTCATCTGTGTGATCTTGGCGTCATCATCCTTCAACATCTTATCAACAATAATTCCAAGGTCATTTGTATGTATGTCAATATCTATATACCAAATTTTGTACGCTGTGTCTCCAATCTCTCTGCATCGTTCCTCTGTCCACTGGGTTTCCTGCAAGCAAACAATGTTTACTTTTCTTCTAGTCATGATATTCACTATCTTTAGGAGTATACACATGGAAAATAATTTTTAATCTCTTTAAATAAACAACAATTTTGTTGAACTTATAAGATTGAAAAGATCGAGCACTTAGTAGTTTTCTAATGGACATTTTTGGTAATCACATACATAGTAACAAATTCGGGATTCGGCAACTTTTTCGGCTGGCCAGAAAAAATCGGAATCGGGAAAAAGTCGGAAAAAACGTGAAAAAATCGATATATTTCGGTCAAAGTTCGGTCAACTATTCGAAAATAATCGAGAATAAGTCGGCTATATATACACGTATATATACACACACATATACATACATACATACATACATACATACATATATATATATATATATATATATATATATATCAGTGTTTTAAAAATCGCCCTAGGCGGCCGCTTAAGCGTCACAAGGTGCTGGACGATTAAATTGTACTATAAGCGACGCTTAAGTAAATTTGAGAAAAGCGGCCGCTTTTTGCCCGCTTAACCCGCTTTTTCCCGCTTTTTTCCCGCTTTTTGCCCGCTTTTTTCCCGCTTTTTTCAGAAAAACTGCT
This sequence comes from Alisma plantago-aquatica, assembly GCA_963693085.1. Classification (NCBI taxonomy): domain Eukaryota; kingdom Viridiplantae; phylum Streptophyta; class Magnoliopsida; order Alismatales; family Alismataceae; genus Alisma; species Alisma plantago-aquatica. The sequence goes on along the minus strand of OY856409.1, from coordinate 1,339,561,630 downwards.
GTAAGCATATAACATTAAGTACATTATATGCCATGTTTAGTATTGACTATAATATATTAAATGAGCATACATTAAATGTTCTATGATATACTTAGTTCTAATTTAGAATGCATACTTTGTATGTAAGCTGTAATGATATGGTACTTTTGTGATGTATCCAAATGAATTATAGGTAACTATTATCTAATTTAGAATGCATACTTTGATTAAATGTACTGCTGTAATGTATGACTATTTGATGATGTGCAAATGTAACAATATGTTTGTTAGCTAGCTATGATAGGTCTATTATTTACTGTTTAGCTATGTAAACATGATACAAAATTGTTGTTTCATCTTGTATATACACTTATTATTTTGTGTGTAGGCTGCTTTATCTATGACAAGTATATTGTTCACTATATTATATAGATGCAATCGTTGTTGTATAGTTGTATTCTAAACTATTTGGGTGTTTTATATTGTCTTGTACAATGTTTAGATATGTATTAAAATTTCAAAAATATAGTATTTATATACATATGTAATTTTGCATAAAAGTTTATAGGAATTGGAAATCCGCTTTTCTAAAAAGCGCCCGCTTAATCGCCCGCCTGGCGATTAATCGGCTACAAGGTCCCGTCCGCACGCTTCCCGCTTCGCGCTTTTTAAAACCTTGATATATATACATACATATACATATATACATATATACATATATATACTTATATGCGTATACATATATATACTTATATGTGTACACATATATAATACATATATGTGTACACATATATATTCATACATATACATATTAGATATATGTGTATGTATGTATGTATGTGTACATATCAGATACAAATGTAACTATTAAGGTCACTAGACATTTTGAGTAAAAAAAAAAGGAAAAGAATTAAAGAATAGTTGAATAACAACAATGGATTGTCGGGAGAGTGGGGGGGTTGGAGGTTACTGTATATCAGGAGTTCTCTGTACATAGTTTGGTAAAAAAAGAGCAAACGACTTAAAAAGAGAAAAATCGTGTAAAAACGTGAAAAGTCACGAAGAAACGTGAAAAATCGTATAAATAGTGAAAAAGCGGGAAAAATCATGAAAAGTCGTGAAAAATCGGCGACCGTTGTATTAAACGTGGTGAATATTCGGGAGCCTATGAAATCGTGAAAAATCGCCGATTTTTTCATAAAATTCGGAGACTTTTGTTACTATGATCACATATAAATATAATATACATTAGTTATAGCGTAGAAAGTCATTACTAGTATCATTATGGTGCATGGACCTAGGTTTTCCGTTGTAGATGCTTGATATTTTGGTATATGACATTTCCAGAATCTGGAAAACTTTACTTGCAATGATTGTCACATAACTACATATCGAAGATACAATTTGAAAACATCACTTGGAAGCTCGATTGGTAATATACATAGTACATCTTAGGCCTTGAAATCTAAGATCTGATCTGTACCATATAGTTTTCCTATTTATTTGAATTTGAAAGTTGGTATGGTGTCAATTATTTGCCAAGTTGTGGGTATCTTAGAACAGGTTAGTTGATGCAAAATTATGTAACCAATGTGTTGATGCATTATTGATTTCGCAAGTCTGGTGTTGCACAAGAGTGTCTTGTAACCTTTTTATCTTTTTCCTAACATCTTACTTTTCTCAGTGTAAAAGAGAGGGTTTTCTTCAAAGAATTAAAGACGAAGAAGGAGAAGGGTGCAACATTTATGGCTTCCTAGAAGTCAATAAAGTTGCTGGTAACTTCCACTTTGCTCCTGGAAAGAGCTTCCAAAAATCAAACATGCATGTTCATGACTTGTTGGCATTTCAGAAAGATAGTTTTAATGTAAGATTACTGTAGATAGTATTCGGCATAGTTTCATATAAGATACAGATATATACTATTAGTTTCTAAGGAGGTACAGAGGTTATTTTCTGTTTGTTTATGGAATGGCAATATGGGTGTCCTGTCCTTCATGATCTTGTGTTGATTGCTATCTTCACTTATTTGAATCTCAGCCAAACATGTGGCATATCTCTTTGTTTTCTGTATCAGATCAGCCACAAGATTAATAGATTAACTTATGGAGATTATTTTCCTGGCGTTGTCAATCCGCTTGATGGGTAGTCTTTATATCTAGAAATAATTGAATCATATTATAGCTGTCAAATCAGGTGGTTGTGAACTACTTTATGAATTTATAGGGTGCAATGGATACAGCAGACTCCTCATGGGATGTATCAATACTTCATCAAGGTATGTTTCTGCTTATGATAATTAATGATATGCATTTCACATTTTCTGTGGGTTTATTCATATTTTATGGTCCCTCACCCATTCTAGACAAATGTTGCCAAGTAAAATTTATGCTACTACCTTACTGCTTGCTACTCTTCCACGTTATTGTGTTGCCCTTTGCACAATCCAAAGCCATAATAAAGGAGGTGCATAGCTAAATGATGTAGGATTGAAGCGCGCCAAACCGTGGTGGCGCCCAACAATGTTAGGAAGGCCAAATCGGTCTTGCTTAGATAACTATTTGGGATTTAGTTACAAATTTTCACTTTCATGGATTTTTCTCTTTTGTTGACAAGTATATGCAGTAGTCCCAAGTTTTAGGATTTTGAGTATAGTTGATATTAAATAGTCTGCCTTCTGAGTTTGTTAGGTGGTTGATAAGATTAGGGGAATCTTAGTTTTGTTTGTTTTCATAATCTTATTTAATATGGTGCATGCCACTTTAGTTGGTATTAGATTTTAAACCAAATTGCCGTTAGGATTTAGACTTGCTTTTCCCCTCCTACCTGTTATAGAATTAAATGTCCGATTTCTTTGCCATATCCAATGCCCAGAACCAGATTTTCTTTTTGAAATTTCGGCCGAAATTTGATATATACGGCCCTAACAATTTTGACAACCAAAAAAGCAAATCAAATCATGAAAATTTACCATGACGGTGTAAACGCCAAGATCTACTCAGATCTACAATAATATTTCATATTGGATATGAGGGGAGGGGGTCTCCCACATTTGTAAGTGAAGGAAGCTGAACAATTTTGGCAGAATTTCGATGGCAAAATGAAGGAATTAAGTTATGAAATTTTGCAAACACAATGTTTAGACATATACACACTAGACTATATAATAAATTTATATGTTTAGAGGTCAAGGTGGGATCCATGTCTTGATAAGTGACTACACAAATGAACAAAAATGTCAAGTCTGCTCGATATTTAGACTGTTAAATACTTGACAACTTAAAATTTAAAACATGCTGTTACAAGTTACAAACTCACGAACTACAATCTTGTATTAGTCTAGTGCAATGTTTTTAAAAACGTTAAGCGGTAAGCGTGCGGACAGCACCTTGTAACTGGTTAAGCGGTAAGCGGGCGATTTTTGAAAAAAACGGGTTTTAGTTTTCTATATAAATTTATACAAAATTACACATATATGTATATAAATACTATACTTTTTGGAACTTTATATATATCTAAACACACTACTCAACAATATAAAACACTCAAGTAGTTTATAACATGGCAATAAAACAACGATTGTAGCTATAATATAGTAAACAGTAGACTTGTCATGGATAAAACATCCTACATACATGATACATCAAAAATTTGCATCACATGTTGATATAGCTAAACAGTAAACGATACACTTATCATTGATACCTTACCAACTTATTTTTATATTTGCATATCATCAGTTAGTCATACATTACAGCAGTATATTTAACCAAAGACATTCTAACTTAGATGATAGTTACATGTAACTTACTTGTATACATTACAGCAGTACCTATTATCACGACTTACATACAAATTATGCATTCTAAATTAGAAGTATGGCTTATTATAGAACATTTAATGTATATAAGTTTAATATATTATAGTAAATAATACTTGGACAATATAATTTACATCATGTTAGAGGTTTACAACAGTATTTTACAAAAAAAGGGGAAAAAAGGGCAAAAAGCGGGAAAAAAATGGGTTAAGCGGCCAAAAAAGGCCTTTTTTGTAAATTTGCTAAGCAGGTGCTCAGCAGCAATATTAAACGGCTGGAACTCTTGACCGATTAAGTGGCCACTTAAGTGGCCGCTCAGAACGTTTTTCAATACACTGGTTTAGTGATAGCATATAACTAGGTTACATGGGACATTTATACATAGATAAGAAAGAACTTTGTTATTTTCGAAATATATCTCTAAATCTCTATAGAAGATGTAGAAAACGAAGAAGGTAATGTATAGATGGTTTAGGGATAGGGGAAACATATCTTAGAATTAAGAGAAATAACTTATACAAGCGAGAGATAAAAAATGCCAAAATACACTAGATGTAGTATTAGCAGCCCTGGGAACAAATATCTCAAAATTTAAGTTGTGTTTCCGTGCCATTTCGCGAAATTATGGCCCAAAATGAGTTTTTGCTTCGAGTTCACCCTGTTTTGCGAAATTTCGCACCTAGGGTCAATTTTTTTGCGAAATTACGTCCCATTCACGCATTTGTGTGTTTCAATATCTGATCACACATTTCGATGTCCGATTGCGAAAAGTAATAAAATTTCAAGCGAAGTTTCACAAATTCAATCGGAATTTTATTCCATGCTACTTGTTACCCTAAACACAATTGTCGGTCTCCTTGTTACATGACCACCCCTCACCCTACTGTCGTGGTGATCCTTATTCCTTCTCCTTCACATTGTCGAGCCTCCATCCTACCCTTTTCTCTCTCTTATCGAGCCACCATCCCCATTTGCTAGCACCAACGCCTCCTTCGCCTCCACTGCGGTCATGGTTGTTGCCTCTTCCTCTCCTCCTGCCAACTCCTATGCCCCCCATTGCTGCATATAGCTATTGCGACCTCATTCAAATGCCAATGCCGTTAAGTGTCAGGTCCCAACTTTGATTCTATCGACTACATTTGCCATCCAACTCGCTCCTTCGTTTCCTCTCCATCGATGGTTGTTGCCACCCCTGCCTTTTCCCCATTGTTGTTTCTCCACCTCTAATGTTCCTTACCTTTGCTAATACAACCAATAGCCGTTCCGTTCCAGCTCCTGCTCCCTTGCTCCCTCAATTGGGCATTGAAGATAACACCCATACGTGAATTGAACACCATACCATAGTTGATCTAGGCGGCTTACTCCTACTACCTTTATTGTACATGCATCTTTCCTCGACCTTGCATGTCTGTTGAATGACCCGATTGTCGCTTGTCTTACATCATCAATTCTTTCTCTTAGCGAATTCCCTTACTAGTCGGTTATGGAGGCGTGAGCTTCTTCCCATCTACTACTATTACCTCTCCTTCTCTACCCGCGTCTAGTTTTTGCGGTGGTCCACCCTTGGCATAGTCACATGCAATCATGGTGCGAAATGAAGACTTCCAAGCAATGATAGAGATTGGTGATCAATTGGCCGCACACACACCTTTAATACTTTGAGGTCGTCTTGACTGATTTTAATGCCAAAATTTGACTATTATTTGCACCAACATGTCATCGACATCATGATGGGCTAGCCATTCATCAACATGACATGGTGCTCAAATAGATGTTCTTTGGAACGAGCATTCATAATTTTTTATGGCCAACAATACAATACTAAGGCATACTTTGATTGGCGTCAACTACTCCAAGAGACATGCTAAATGTTGCAAAAGCTAAACTGTGTAGTAATATCCTATAATTAGCGACTTTGAGTGGTCTGAGGCATCCATGCTTGAGTCTCTATTAGCTGACATGGAATCCGTCATCCTAATTAACCACCAATAACAACTTTGCTTCAAATTCTCTGATTTGCAACATGATTGGATATGTTGAAGAATACATCAACAAAGTCTATGTCAAGCATGGTTGTATAGGCGGCCAGGCGTCCTGGGGGGACGCCCAGACAGCCTAGGTGCCCAGGCGAACGCCCAGGCGTTTCCAGGCATTTTTATATATTTTTTATTTTAACAGATACATGTAAAATTTATGAAAAATACAATCCTTACACATAAATATACATGATAAATATGCAATCAATGTGCTAGCATCGTATGAAGAAAGCAACAAAATCATTAGATATGGATTGAATTGTGGAAGTTTTACCTAAACAAAATTCATATAGAAATCAAAAAGATAAACATGTATAATGTCTGTAGCCAAAACATGTATAATACTATTATGTAGAATTTAGGCGAAATCAAAACTAACAAGACCTAAACTAAAATTGATTGGCCCTAACTTGAACTCATTTGATCCAAATTTTATCAAATTTGACCTATTTTACCCTAATTTTTGCCTAAACCAGACCTAATTTTGTATACCATGACCTAATCAATCCCCATTTCCATAAATGTTTCATATATTCACCTAAATGAGACAAAATTTGGCCAAATAATACCTAGTCATCCAATTTAGAACCCCCAAATCATACTTGTTGCCCTTAAATTAGACCTAATGTGTCCAATTTTGACATGATTTAGCCTAAATAAAACCTAATTGTGTATATTATGATCCAATCAGACCTAATTTCCCTAAATTTTCCCTATGTTGACCTAAACAATAACTAATTTGGCCAAATTAGATCTAATCTCACCATATCAGACCGTTTTCCCAAAATCAGACTTATTTTCCCCAAATCAGACCTAATCTGCTCAAATTTGACATAATTTGGCCTGAAATCAAACCTAATTTGCATAACATGTCCAAATTAAAGCTAACTAACCCTAAATTTCCTTATGTTGATCTAAACAAGGCCTTACATGACCAGATTAGACCTAATTCCCCAAATCAGACCTAATTCCCCCAAATCAGGCATGTTTTCCCCCAAATCAGACCTAATTTACCCTAAATTGACCTCGTTTGGGATAAATCAAACCCAATTTAACCATAAAATGACTCAATTTGATCAAATTCAGATCTAATTTACGCTAAATTAGCCTTGAATTGGCTTAATTTGGGCCTTAAAAGGCCTCAGGCAACAACTTAGGTCAATTAGGGGGCTGGGCGCCCAGTTTGAGGCAGGCTGACTTAAGCCTAGGCCCCCAGGCGCTGCCTAGGTGCCGCCCAGGCGGGCGCCTGTACAACACAGATGGCAAGTAATAAATATTTCTTAAACAATATCTGATTATGACTTATTTAATGGTAAAATGAATACAAATTCGTAATTTCAAGTACATATGATTGATCCACAAAGTGGAGCTAATTGGGATGAAATTATGCTGACTACAATGTATAGATGAGGACTCACATAATTGACAGCGACGACTCCTGTGACTTTTCACATATTGAGCATGGATGACTCTATAGTCTATACACACAATATCTCGAGCATGAGTAGAAACATTGTTCTACTAGAAGACCATACTTGGAAGTGCCAATGTGCCTCACCTGCCTGTCACATGACAACACCTCTTGATTCATCCTTGAAAGCTCCTACAACGACAAAGCCAATGCAATGCCTCACTTGTTAGGGGTTTGGGCTTAGATCTATGTAGTGTCCCAGTCAAGTGATGACGACTTCTGCTGATTATAAAAAGGAAAATTTGGGAAGGAGGACGTTTTTTGCGTAAGCAAGTCGAGTGTGGTGAAGAGGATGATGACCAACATTAGTCATAAACTTGAATCCAAACTTCAAGGGGGCTTTGAAATCCATGCTAATGTTCCAACCTCTTTTCTCTAGGGTAGAGTGTGCTGGAAGCCAAGAAGGATGCATACACTTGTTATTGATAGCGGAAGTTCAGGCCACTTAACTCTCGCCTTTGATTGTTCAAGCTCTTGGATTGCATCCAAGGCGTTGCACTGCCTACGTTTGACTGGTAATACATACCAACATATAAAGCATCTGTGTCCAATCTCTTTCTTTTACCATGGCATCTACAAGGATTCCATTTAGTATGACGCGCTACCACTAGTTGTGAAGCACATTGTACTAGGTGACTAATGCCAATTTTAGTCTCTGTGTAACATGGTGGCTTCATCGACACATTCATTTGAGATCTCAGGATCACTGATTAAAAAAGCGGCTCGTGCGCCCGCTTTAGCGGCAGAGCACAATAGCCGCTGCGATTCACTGTATTGCGGCAAAAGAGCGGTTTGTACTGTAGCGGCCGCTGTGGGCCGCTTTAGCGGGCCTTGGGGCCGCTTTTGTTGAGTGCGCTTAAGCGGCTGGAGCGCCCGCATGGGGGCAAAAAAGGCCTGTTGCCTTGCAATAAGCCGATAACTTGGCGTTTTGTTCCTGAAGAGTCCCCGATAGATACACAAGGCGACTCCTCGTTTCCTTCAGCCGCTGCCCTAGCGGACTTTCCCGATGCGGAAAGGAGTCCCAATGGCGACAGGCTTATTAAAAGCCCTCTCCCGCACGGACCTTCTTCACGGTGAAGCAACGAACTCCGGCGCACAGCAGCGCTTCAAGCCGGACAAATGCAAAGCAGCCCGGCAGCCCCTTGACGCGGAGCAGTGCCTGCTGCCTGGACGCAGACCAGCGGCAAGTCGGCAACCTACAACACCGGCGGAGGCCCTTGAAGGCGGCAAGCTACCAGAAGACAACGGCGGAGTCCCTTGAAGTTGAAGGCGCCATTGGCTAGCAGAGACGCGGCAGACGCCCAAGGAAAGTCGTCCACGTCAAGTAAGTTTCCTGACCCTGTTCTTCTGGTCTTCTTCTCAACCCTGTTCTTCTTTTTTCTTTTCTCTCTTGTCTCTTCTATCCTACGATTCCTACATTCCTACATTCCTACATTATGGTACTTAATGTACCCTACAGTAGGGTACTGTTATGAAGCGACTTTGTAATTGAAAACACAATCCGATTCCTACCCTGTTATGAATCCTACAATCCGATTCCTACTGAAGTATGTCACTTAATTAAAACTTAACTCTTCCTCTCAATCCGTTTCCTGACCCTGTATGTGTAGGCTACATGTATGCTTGCTTCACCGCTGCCATGACTTTTGTGTATCAGCTGATTCATATATCTTTTAATAGTGACTTTTTTTATTGTTTCCAGTTACTCACTTCTAATACTAAAATACTAGAAAATAGAAAACACACCAGCTTCTTAGTCTTCTGTCACGTGAGCCATCTTTTTTTCTTCTTCTATCTGTCTGTTAAGATTCTTAAGAATTCATAACGTAATGTCCTTGCTTGGTTGATAATGTCCTTGCTTGGTTGATAAGCTCTGACTGCCAACCAGTCTTAGAACAAAGCATAGCTGAATCAAAAAACCTGCTTAATTTTTACAGTATCCAATTGATCAGTAGCTTGATAGTAGCTTAATTTTTTACACTTAGATCCGTATGAAAACTGCTGTGCTGCTTTTCAGCCTTTTCCATGCTACTACCATTTATCACAGATTGCATACATTTTGAATGAGTAATTTCAGTAATCAGTACTACCGTTTTGAACCAGGTATTTCACTTCAGTCATTTAATGAACGAGTAATTGCAAATTTGCAATACTACTGTTATGATAAAACTTTTATCAGTAAATCAATGGTGATTGATGAATTTTGAACGAGTAACATACATCAGTAACATGATGTTACTAACATCAACACTGAACAAGATGCAATACTCTTAAAACAGTAATTTACTAATTTAAATTTACAACAGTAATTTACATGATATGTATGATATGAGTGAAATATCAGTAATTGGATACTATTAGTATCATACTAATTAGTAATTACGATTACAATTACAAATATTCAATTTCACAGTTTCACTATACTATTTAATAATTGAGTATCAATAATGACTACTCAATCACTGATTATTCTTTTGTCAATCACAATTAGTATGGTCGGTGGTGCTCAAATGTCGGCTAAATCAAATGATCCCGGGTGGAAGTATTGCACTCTTCCAGATCCAGCCCGAAGGGAGAAAGTTAAATGCAACTTCTGTGATCATATATCAACGGGTGGAATTTTCCGATTGAAGAAACATCTTGCAGGCCAACGTGGAGATGTCGACGCATGCAAGAAGGTTCCTCCCGAGGTGAAGACGGAAATTACTGAATTTGGAAAAGTTTGCTGCAAAGAAGAACAAGAGGGCTCAAGAGTTGAAAGATTTGCGTGGTGATGTTGAAATTGACAAAAGTGCAATGACTTTGTCGATATTGGGGATTCACAGAGGAAGAAGCCCAAAGTTGTAGGTCAGCTTGACACTTATTTCTTTAGAAACCCAGAAGATATTGTCAAAGACAGGGTGGTATATAAGCAACCAACAATACCGAATAAGTTAGGTAAAGAGCGAAGGGCTAGGACATGTCAATATATTGCTCGATGGATTTATGAGGCTGGTAAAATCCTAATTCGTGCTCGTAGATTTCTATTATGCTAGTAGATTCAAAAATTTTAGAACCCTAATTGTAATTATTGTTTGTTTTTTGTAATTAGGGATCCCAATGAATACTGTTAACCTCAACAGCTTCCAAGTGATGTTGGAAGCTATAGGTCAGTTTGGATCTGATTTGAAGGGACCTTCCTATTATGAGTTGAGGGAACCGTTACTCAGGCAGGAGGTGGAAACTACCAAAGAAGCCCTTGCAATACATAGGGAAGAGTGGAAACGGTCTGGATGCTCTTTGATGACAGATGCTTGGACAGACAGACGCAATAGAAGTATCATGAATATATGCGTCAATAGCCGTTACGGGACCTATTTTCTCAAGGCAGTTGATTGTTCAGGTCAAATACACAATGCAAACTACATATTCAACCTTGTCGATGATGCTATTGAAGAAGTTGGAGAGGAGAACGTTGTCCAGGTGGTTAGTGACAATGCTGCAGCTAATCTTGCCGCGGGTCGCCAACTGAAGGAGAAGCGACCAATGATCTTTTAGACCCCATGTGCCGCACACAACATCGACTTGATGTTGGAGGCGATCGGAAAGTTGCACCGGGTACAAAATGTCCTTAAAAAGGCAAAAATACTCACTATTTTTATCTACAACCATCACCTAACTCTCAGTATCATGAGAAGCTTCTTGGGACGTGATCTAGTTAGGCCGGGTGTTACTAGATTTGCTACATCATTTTTGAGTTTAGAAAGTCTCTTAAAAAACATGTCCAATTTAAGAAGGATGTTCGTTTCTGAAGAATGGCTCAAATGCAAATTCTCGAAGAGTCCTGAGGGCATTAAGGCTGCAGCTACTGTTGGTGGGTCCCAATTTTGGAGAGGAGTTCAGTTAGTGCTTAAAATTTTCAAACCGCTTGTCAATGTTCTACGACTGGTTGATGGGGATAAAACACCTGCTATGGGCTACATACAACAAGCTATGGTCGCCACACTCGATGAACTAGATACAAAGTTAGCTAATGATGAGCCGCTTCGCAAGCAGGTGTTTCAGATAGTGGAAGAAAAATGGGACAAAAAGCTGAATCGACCCTTACATGCTGCAGGTAGTTGAACACCACCACTCTTTTGTGCAATTAGTTTGATGAAATTCGATATTCATATTATACTAAGTTACTAACACTCAAATCATATAGGTTAGTATTTGAACCCATTTTTGTATTGGAGAGACCCTGACATCAATAGTACTAGTTCGATTATGGATGGTCTCATAGAGTGCATTGAGACATTCTACCCTGAGCCAGATATCCAAGATGGCATCATCATGAGGAAGGAGTTACCAGCCTATCGGGATGCGTCAGGTTCTTTTGGAAGAGCAGCTGCTATTCAACAACGAAATGACATCAACATAAATCCAGGTATGGGCTATAGAAGGGTCTTAACTCTTTTTTGTTAAATAGATCCTGCCTTACTAATTTCAATTTACACCTACCCTACAGTTCAATGGTGGATTAATTTTGGTTGTGATACACCTTACTTGCAAAAAATGGCCATCCGAGTGTTGAATTTAACTTGTTCGTCGTCAGGATGTGAGAGGAATTGGAGCACCTTCAAGATGGTAATATAAGCAACCCTTAGTAATTTACTATTATAAAATGACTATGTATGATTAATTATTTATGTTAATAATCTATTTCTTGCTTAGATTCATACAAAACGAAGAAATAGGTTGGATGTGAAGAGGCTTGAAGCATTGGTATTCATTCAATTTAATGCCAAACTCAAGGAGCGGAAGGAGAAAGACGAAAAAGATTATGATCCAATAGAGTCTCAAGATAGAGACAAGGCTAAAGATTGGATGGTACAACTAGACCCAGATGAAGAAGAAATCTATCCAGGTGCTGGACTTACTTGGGGAGAAGTTGCAAAAGCTAGTGGGGCAGAAGAAGTGGCAGAGACTAGGAAAAGCACAAGGTTGACTACTTCAAAAGTGGATGCAAAGAAAAAAACAAATAAGGAGTATGGTGATGTTGAATCTGATGATGATGATGACAACTACATGGATGTTGACAATGATCTTAATGACATTGAGGCATCTTTAGATGATGAGTTTGTTTTCACTCGCTCTACGAGCGAGGACTATGATTTTCTTTGAAGTTTCTTTGCTTTTTAGCTTGTAAACATTTACTTTTGTTATTCAGAACCATTTTGATCTATGAAAGTCATTTGTAGTAGTGAAATATTATTCAAAATACTTGATTTTTGAGTAATATTTCTGTTTGTTGCTAGTAGGATGATCACAAAATTTTACAAATCAATATGAAACAATGTGAACCGCTTTTTCAAAAAGCGCCCGCTTTTATCCGCTTCAAAACCCGCTTCCCGCTTTCCGCTTCAAGGAGGGCAATCCGCACGCTTCACGCTTTCTAAAACCTTGCTCAGGATGTACTTTTAAATAGATTCACCAACAAGCTACATTGCTTCAACATACACTTTGTCTATGCAACCTATAACTACATGGCAAGAATGCTGGTATCATTGCCCTGGCTCACTGGTGGCTCGTTCTTCTCAGCCACAAGGAGTTGGTGTAGGAAGGGAAGCATACTCAAGTACGACAAGAAAGAAAAAGGGAGCGTGCCTGATCCGTGTTCGGGCCTAGAAGATGTCAAAAGGGCCGACTAAAGTTACCTAAATATATAATCACATTGTTGCTACAAATTTTTAGTTGTAGATTTTTTCTTTCTTTCTTTTGGCAATCATATGCAGTACTCATAAACAAGGTTCTCAGAACCAAACTGGAGCTTGAATTGGTCATGCTACTGGTTCCTGGTTCACTGGTCCAACTAGTGGTTCAACTGTTGAGTTTGCAGAAGGAGGAAGGCAGGGGACTGTAATTGGAAGAAGAGAAGGTGAAGGAGTCAGAATAGGAGCTAAAGAAGGATGGGGGGAGAAGATAGAAGATTAGGAGAAAGATGACAAGGAAGAAAAGGGGGAGGAAAATAAAAAGAGGTGGTGGATGAAGAAGATGAGGACGAGTTCAAATAGCACAAGGAGGACAAGGAAGAGAAGGTGGAAGAGGATGACGGTGAAGATGACAGGGCGAAAGAGGAGTCAAAACTACAAAAAGAGGATGGGTAGAAGGGTTAGGCTCTTTTATTTCCTGTTGTGCTGCACGTGTAAGTGTTGTTGTGGGTGGCCTAGTCTTGGCTCAAGACCGGACCAGTTCAACAGTTGAACCAGTTGATTGATTCGTTTCTGGCGGGTTTAGTGCCATTTTCGGGTTTAAGGCTGAACTCTGCCACAAGCACCGCTTCCTGCTTCAACCTATTGATCATGCCGGTTCGGCTGATGACGCTGGTCTTGAGTCATTAGCCTTTGAGTCTAAGTAGTTATATAGTCAGCCTTGGGACTTCATCAAGGCAGTTGTTTAGATTTGAAGAAATTTGGTTTTCATTTCTTTTCCTAATCACTTTCTTCCTTAAGATGTTTGCGGCATCAACAGGGAACTGGTTCATTCCACATAAAAGCCTTCCAGAGTCCTTATGACATGGATCTAATCCCTCATGTTGGCATTCCTTCCCAGCAACATACTACGTTAGTACGTAGGTCCAATCATGGTATCAAGAATCGTTGTTGGGCGAAATTTTGCCGATTTTGTCAGTGTCTACAGTTGGCAATGTCGAATCCACGTAAACATCCTCATTCCACAACATCCTCGACATTTGTTCGAAGTTTTTGACATCCACCCATTTGTCGACGAAGTTGGCCTAGGTCCATTAAAAAATTCCCCAACTTCCTCAGCATCAGTTGAAATTGGCAACATTCTTCTAAGATTTTGTGGAGTTTGCTGAGTGAGGGGGAAAAAGTGTTGGAGCTTGAAGTAAGGTATTTTTCGATGTTATTTTTTATTATTCTAAGCTAACATCAACAGATATACCCCCTCTCTGTTAGATCTACCATAGATTTACACCATTTTTATGTAGTTTGTTTATTCTCATAAACTTTATATATGGAAGAACTCTGTAGTCCGGAGATGACTGTATGTAATCTTGTATTTTTCTATGTATGACAACCTATATGGATGGCTATATGTAAATACAAAGTGTTTTTAGCTAAATTTGATGAAATCTATCAATTTTCATTACAAAATGACTATTTTTAGCTTAATTTTTGCCGAAGTTGCATCAAAGTTTAGTTGTAAAATCCTCAAAGTTTTCTTTTCCACAAACTTCCACTTCCACATCCGTTGAAGTCGGTTCGAAGTCGAAAAACCGTTCCACGGGTCCAATATGAACTAAGAAAAAGCTCCTGACGCATTGCTGCTTAGAAGTGCTAAAACGTCAAAATTATGTGTGCAGTTCTAAAAGTGTTACGTGTATATAAAAGCTAATTTTGTTGCATAAGATGCTCGAATGTAGGGAGCTCATACTTCTGGATAATGGCAGGTCAAGAGGTTAGTCCAAGATAGATATCAAAGAAAGAGTTGTGGATGTAGGTTTAGCTGACACAACTAATAATATGGTTAGACCATAAAATTTGCTGATAGGAAAAAGGTAAAGTTCTAAGACTAAAGCATGTAGATAGATTTAAGGCGCATAATATATAACTTTGGTTTGAATTGATAGAGCTAGGTTGTGAAATCAGAGTTTGCTGGACAACACTATCTTGATTTCAAGATTTTCTAGTAGATCATTGTACCAGGCTTGTTCTATGGGAGAGTGCACATGTTATCAGTGCTTATTCTCTCCAAGTGGATTTAAGGAATGGTGCAGAAGTTCTACGAACAGACAGACAAACGATTTCAATATATCATGGGAATGAAAAGTTTTCACAGAAGTACTTAATTGATATACTTTGTATGTGGACTGCATATGCAAGTACATGATTGTTGAAATGCCAATATAGTGACTAAATGGGCTTACTTTGTTTTGTAGTGGTTTACATTCAAACTCTTATTGATAAAAGCTAACTAAACTTATGGTAATTTTTTGCTTTCCCTTTTTGGATAAATATTTAGCTAATAGAAGAAACCTAGAAATAGAGTTGATAAAAAGGAGAGATGATAATCATACTCTGCCAGTTTACTGGAGTTCGCACACTACAAATTTAGCTAGATGTTTTGAAGTTAGTGGAGTTGGATTGTATGTGCTTCAGGATTCCAGTTTCAATAATTGGGCTTCATCCTTCTTAAGGAGAGATTTATAGGCATTATCTCAGATATATTAGCATGGTGGATAATACAAATGTTTGCTATACAAATTCTGTGGGATTACAAGTACAGATGACCTTGCAGGAAGTCATGTTGTATAGTAGTAAATGTAGGACCAAGAAGATGACACGATCTTAATATATGTGGTAAACATGGAGATCTAAGATGGATGCACATTTGGTACAAGGATTAGATTGCAGATCCAAGACAGGTACAAGGATTAGGTTCATATTTATTCATCACCGTCAACATCATCTTAGCCTCAACCCTGGCCATGTTCTAGTTGGCTGCATGGAATTTTCTTTTCTATTCCGGTCTTCTTTGGTTATATTCTCATACTAGGTTAAAGAATCCAAATATCTCTTAATCTGTCTTCAAGCTAATACTCGTCTACCTCTTCTCTTTTTTCTTCTCTGAGTTAATAACATTACTCTGATTTGATGCTCCGTGTATATATATATATATATATATATATATATATATATATATATATATATATATCATATGAAATATAAAGTGAGGGTGGGGGAATATGAAGATAAAATCTATAAACACCTAAGATGGTTTGCCTTCTCTGGCCTAGGATGAGAGATCCACCAGTTAGAGAGAGTGCAGTGAGCTAGGAGGGGGAGTGCTGGATGTTTTGAGGAGGTAAGGCTAGATATTTCTCTGCTAGTTCCATACAACATGGTTCTTTTAAATCCGCTTGTGCTATTAGCGCGGTGACAGGTTTGTATAATGTAGTGTTATTATACATGTTTATGCTAAGGGCCAATATTTTAGTGATATAATTGTAATAGTTTATATAGAGGGAATGTTGGACAACCCTTATGTTATGATAACAGAAAAACTTTAGTTGTATTTCTACGTGGTATTAGATTGACTGTTACTGCCTAGGCTGCATCAGACTTCAACTGCCAGCTTATAATAGCTGCCTAATGAGACCCACCCACAGCCACACATTGTCCACAAAGTAGCACGAAAAGCTATATGTTTCATCTCCCTTTTTAAACCTTTTTTCTACCATTCTTTACTAAGCCCAAGTCCCGTTGTTCATTGCTTCAGTATCACAACTTCCGTCTAGGTGACTAGCTGCAGCGTAGCATTAAAGCAGAAAAGGTGATAGCAGTCTATTTCCACAAATGACAGTCACAAATATTCAGATCTATGCAGTGACAGTGGCAGCACCAAGGAAACAGAGGTCACGACTGTCCTAGGAAGCACTGATATGGTTCTAGGCAGGGACATGGTTTGACATGGACACCACTTACATATCACAATTCTGCAATATAGGACACCCATTTCGACGCAGTATCAGAATGTATAGGCTGTTCTTGAGAAGTTATAAAATGATGTGTAGTATACTTGTATTTTTTTCATATGGTGTTGAAATATAGTTAGAGAAACAGTACCTTTTTGACTCTACTGTAATTGTCTGACTTGTTAATCTTTCTTAGATTGTCCCTAATGTTTCTAATGGATATATAACCTTTTAGCATTTTTGATAACAACCCATTGAACAAAAGGGTTTACAAGTAATGGTCCAAGTAACAAATAATAGATGTGACTGTGATAACATGGCAATGCTTGTCATGGTTAAAAGTCTGTTGGATTGTACATCCTAGCCATGAGATGGGTGCAACTATTATTTATCGTTCTCCACAGAAGTAGGACACACCTAGACACATATAGGTGTATAGAAATACTGTGTTATTTTATATTTCTGCTGTGTCCTGCTTGTGTGTGTCTCAACTCTCGATAGCTATATAAGAGTACCCTGTACCTTTTGTTACTCACTGAATAAACAACTCCTTTTCCATCTATATGGTATCGAGAGCAGGTTCTCCATTTCCCCACCCATGACGTAAGTCCCCCCCCCGGCCGCCCGTCCCCCCCCACCCGCCGCCCACCTCCCCCCCCTACCCGCCACCGCCGATCCCTCCTCCACCCTCCCTGCCCGCCGCCCTGCCCTCCCTCTCTCCTCTGGCCGCCACCCTCCTCTCCCCTCCACCCTCACCCGCCGCCGCCTACCCCCCTCCCTGCCACCCGCCACCGCCCCTTCCTCCTTCCACCCACCCGCCGCCACCCGGACTTGGATCTTGGATCTTCCTATCAGTTTAAGAAAAGGTGTTCGATCATGTACTCAGCATCCTATCAGTAATTTCTGTTCATCTAACAATCTCTGTGGTAGCTTTGCTTGCTTCAATTCTGTGTTGTCTGCTGTGACAATTCCTAAATCAGCCGAAGAGGCCCTTCACAATCCTGCCTGGAAACATGCTATGGAGCAGGAAATGAATGCACTCTGTGAACGTAAGACATGGGATCTTGTTGACCGTCCCTCTTCATGCCATACTGTTGGATGCCGCTGGATATTTACTATTAAATATCAACCGGATGGTACCATTGAATGCTTGAAAGCCCAATTAGTTGCGAAAGGATATACTTAGACGTATGGAGTTGATTATTTTGAAACCTTTTCTCCTGTCGCACGCTTAAATTCTGTTCGTATTCTGATATCTATTGATGTGAATAAAGACTGGCCTTTGTTTCAACTTGATGTCAAAAACGCTTTTCTATATGGAGATCTACAGGAGGAGGTCTACATGGAGCAACCTCCGGGATTTGTTGCTCAGGGGGAGTCTGCTTCTAAAATCTGTAAACTCAGAAAGGCGATCTATGGTCTGAAACAAAGCCCATGTGCATGGTTTGACAAGCTCAGTCAGATCTTACTTACCTTTGGCTTTCGGCGTTCACAATATGATCATTCTGTATTTATTCGTAAAACTGCAGCAGGACTTGTCATCCTTATTGTATATGTTGATAATATTGTCTTATCTGGCAGTGACAGTGCATGAATACATGCAACCAAAAAGTATTTAGCACAACACTTTATCACCAAAGACCTAGGAAAACTACGATATTTTCTAGGTATTGAGGTTGCTAGATCTTCAACAGGACTATGCCTGTCACAAAGAAAATGTGTTCTTGATCTTTTACAAGAAACATGCATGCTGGGCTGCAAGCCAGCCAACACTCCTCTAGATCCCAATATGGATTGGGATAATGATACTTCTCCTCCTTATGCTGATCGTCACCAGTTCAGGAGACTGGTTGGCAAGCTTATCTATTTAACTGTCACTAGAGCTGACCTGGAAGCTGCTGTAGGATTCATAAGCCGGTATCTTGATAAACCCCGACAATGCCACTGGGATGCTGTTTGTCACATCTTACGATATCTCAAAAGCTCTCCGGGGAAAGATCTTCTGTACAAAAAGCATGACCATTGCAGTTTATCTGGATTTTCTGATTCTGACTATGCAGGAAGTTGATCTGACAGGAAATCTACATCTGGATATTGCACTTTTGTGGGAGGAAATCTGGTTACTTGGCGCAACAAAAAGCAGACAGTTGTTGCCCGATCTAGTGCAGAGGCAGAATATAGAGCCATGGCTCATACTGCGTGTGAGCTCTTGTGGGTCCGAGGTCTTCTGAACGAGTTTGATATCACTTCTTCTAGCCCCATTCCTATGTTCTGCGATAATAAGGCTTCCATTTTCATTGCGAGCAACCCCACCTTTCATGAAAGAACAAAACATATTGAGGTTGATTGCCACTTCGTTTGGGAGAAAGTTCTATCTGGACACATCACCACTCCATATCTCAGCACTGAGAAGCAGCTTGCAGATATCTTCACCAAAGTTCTACCTAAAGCTCGCTTCCAGACTCTGATTGACAAGCTGGGCTTATTCGACATCTACGCTCCAGCTTGAGGGGGAGTATAGAAATACTGTTATTTTCTGTTTCTGCTGTGTTATCTCTTATATTGCTCTATTGTATTAGTCCCATATTGCCTGCTTGTGTGTGTGTCTCAACTCTCGATAGCTATATAAGAGAGTACCCCGTACTTTTTATTACTCACTGAATAAACAACTCCTTTTCCATCTATAAGGTGTATTCAATATCTTTCAAGCTGCATTCTAGGTGCGCCAGTGTCCAATATGTGTTCTCCACAATAGGACACACCTAGACACTTATAGGTGTGTTCAATACCTTTCAAGCTGTATCCTAGGTGTGCCAGCGTCCAATATGTATCGAACATGGACACAACGACTCTGGGGAAAGTGTCCACTAGCAACTGCCTCTACTTCAAAAAGCCGCTATGAAAGCTGCAACAACAATAAGTGATCATCAAAGAAAATGTGACCTTGCAAATTGATATAGTCATTGAAGAATAAGGATAAGAAGCGGCATCCAACCTGCATGTATTCTCATTAAACAACCTTTGGTGTGTCATCACACTGTATATCAGCTCATCAACCCCAGGCTCAGAGTGCCATGTTTTCTTTGGTTGCCATCCAAAAAAGATGAGGTGATGAGTGAAAAACAGCAGCAGACAACAACCACAAGTACTCTTTCAAGGACCATTACGAATCAACCTAACAGTCACTCACGGTAGCCCAGTTCTCAAGTAGCAGCCCTACAAGGTCTCACCTCCCTTGTACTCAACAACATGCCTCCTATCCTTGCCCCTGTTCTACAGGCATTTTCTGCAACATGGACGGACTAGGGAGTCTCTTATCCTGATTGCACCACGGAGGGAGGAGGAAGCCATACCCCCATGTCCAAAATAGGTGGCTATGTGAGCTGTTAATGACTATTATAGAGCTGTTAATTGGTTTTATTTCAGGGTGTGTATCACTACCCTTCTTTATTTCTTTTCTTTACTGAACATACAACATCTGAAGCTCAATAATGTTTGACAGAGTGTTATATCTCCTGCTTTCCTGAGAAGCCCAGCTAATAAATACACTTTTCTGAGAAGTCCATCTAACAAATGCAATTGCAACTTGTTTTTTGAAAGAGTGTACGTCTTATAGTCTTGCTTTGGTTAGCTCGGGTCTTTTTTGGGCAAATTCGTCGAAACCGACTATTAAGGACGCCTCATTTCTTATTCCGTTCTTATACTGTATAGACTCAGAGTCTTACACCAATACTTCTATCATAAATATATACTCAGGGGAGGGTTCTACTCCTCCCTCCATGTTGTAGTCTCGCTTACACCTGCTCTCCTACCCACACATCCATCACTTTCTTACCTCCATAAACCTGGGATGTAGATATATGGGACAGAGACCGAGAAATGAGCAGAAGGTAGAGACTGAGAGCTCAGAGAGGAAGAGGGGAGAAGCAGAGGTTACATTATAATTACCCAGCGCCATCAGTAGTCGATACAGCCTGGGTTCTAGGGTGTTGTCTATTGGGCATGTACATCTTTATCCACTCCAAGCTTGGCTTGCCATGAGGGTTTTATTGTATGACTTGACTTGGGGGGTGGAAATTTTTGTAACGATCCATTCTCTTTTTCCTCTCCAAGCTTGGCTTGCCATGAGGGTTTTATTGTATTGGGGTTGGAAATTTTTGTAACGACCCATTCTCTTTTTCACTTAGCTCTATTGCATGGCCTTATTTATTGGCAATTTTCTCTTATCTATGTGGAACTCTACTTCGGTTGCTGTCTTCTCTTCATCTGGGCACACATTTCTTTTTTGGTGTCACTGTTGGGGCCACTATGCTCTTTGGGTCCGTTAAGCTACTGTAATTTACTAATTTTGGAAGACTGAACCATCTACACGCTGTTGCCTATATTGCCAATATTTCATTCTCTAATGTGCAGTATTTCCCTTGATGGTATTTACATTCGTCAATATGGGCAGTGATGCTGCCGTATGCTTGCTAGATTTGCTTGAAGTTTTCTTTAATTCTCCTCATTACAGTTGATTGAGGACTCTTTCAATTGCTAATCATATGCTTAGCAACTCAATTGACTTCATCATTGGATCCTCACAGTCTTCATCATTGGATCCTTACAGTTGGAATATGGCAATGTACATTCCTTGGGGTCAGTTAGAATATGGCAATGTACACTCCTTGGAGCGTCATACATCACTCTTTCATCTTGGTCTTCAGGACAATCTCTTTAATAGTCGGCCATATCTGGCTAGAGTGAACGTGCATGTTATGAAGATATAGTCACCCTTCAAAAGGTTATTTATTACCTTTGTCAAAAGGAAGATCACATTTTCTACATGGACAGATACTATAAGCCAAGGTTGTCAGAATCGAACCGGTGAGGCCTCTGGTTCTCGGTTCACTGGTTCAACCAATGGTCTGACTGGTTCAACTGGTGACGTTAGCATGCCATCACTAATAGTTCAATAATATATAAATGTCTTTGATACTCATGAAAAATATCCCTGGAAAAGTTACAAACGTGAATAATAGCACAACTGCTCACAATAACTTGATAAACAGGCTAAATAATAAATATTATTCTATTCATAGACATACATATACCAACATTTATATAGTATTCAAAATTAATTAACAAAAAAAGCAGCAACAACACATTTATTTGTTGAGTGAGAGAACCAGCCGATTGAGCTAAAATCGGAACCTGTTCGCCGGTTTAACCGGTCCGCCAGTTTAACTGGTCGATTCACCGGTTTGATGCCGGTCAGACTTCATTCCGGTTTTGGGAGGGGACCGAACTGGTTCCCGGTTCAAGCGGTTCAACCGACCGGTTCGGTTCTAATAACCATGCTATAAGCCATTGCACGCTTCAACATGAGCGGAGGAACTAGAATCACTCTTCTGCTGGGAGGATCTTCTACTTCGACATCTATCTTCTATCCAGGAAGCATGGACACAAACATCGACACATATATACACACGGGATACATCACTTTATAAAAATATAGGACATGGACACTGTCAAATAAGAAAAGACGGCTAATCGTTGTATTAGATAGGAGAAACCCTGCTCCTATAAATAGGAGAATAGGGAAGCGTACAGGACATAAGACAACACTAATGGGCCAAGACACTTAGGCCCATATTACAAACTAATAATAAAACACCAATTAAATAGCTCTCAACACTCCCCCTCAAGCTGAAGTTGGGAGAATCCCAAATCAGCTTGCAAACAGAGTCAAACTAGAAAATAAAGAAACAAAACAAAAAAGATAAACCAAGCCCATGCAAATTTTTTCTCCCCCTCAATATTACATTAAAGCACTCAAACACTCAAAAACTACTACACTCCCCCTCAAGTAGATACTCCAAGCAAGCAGGCAAGCAGGTCACAGAAGCTTCTCAATCATCTGGAGTAAAAGATAAAATAGCTGATAGGCACCAAGGTCTTCATCAAAGTCGTCGTTGTAGTAGCCAGAGAGTGCTGGGTCATAGTGGCAGAGCAACATAGCCCAGAGAGTGCTGGATCACAGTAGCAGTAGTAGTCGACGTACAAATAAAGTACAGACGGGTCAACGTGTGAAACAGGGCACGGACGTGCCAGAGAATGCTGGCACACAGTAGCAGAAAGTCGACGTACAAGCAAGGCACAGACAAGCAGAGAGTCGACGTGTCAAAAACACGGACATGCCAGAGAGTGCTGGCGCACAGCAGTAGAGAGTCGACGACGTAGGCAGATAGAAGACCAGTAGGCACAGTAGCAAGCAAATAAATAACTCCAGTAGACGAAGCTCCATGTAAAGTCAGTAACAAATGTCTTCATCATCTTCCCTCTTTATAAAGTATCCATCACAGTACCAGACGTCAAGGTCCAGAGAGTGCTAATAGCAACAGAAGACTCCATATATCAGCAGTAAATGTAGCATGAAGATCCATTGAACATCAGAATGAAATTCTTCTTCTTCATCTCATCTCTTCTCTATTTCTCCCCCTCACACCAACCACGGAAAGAATCAAGAGTGGTTGGGGTGGAAATGATAAAGGAACACCTCAGAAAGAAATATAGGCCGTAGCACTGCCGGGGGGTTTGGGGGGCGCGGCCCCCCAATTAAGGGGTCCCACTGCTCCTCAGCGAGTGGGAGTCGAGGGGAGGCTGCCCCTCGCGGGAGCTCGGGGACAGTGCCCCCCCAAAAAAAGGTCTACAAAGATTTTCAAAGAAAAATAACACACAAATCTTCATAAAGATTAATAATATTACGGATAAAATCCATCAAACTTTGCTCTAGCTAGTCCAAGAAATTTGCAGCGGGCAGTAGTGGTGGGGGGCGTATGGAGCAAGAGCGGCGGAGGGGCAGGCGGCGGCGCAAGGATAACATCAAGTAGGGCGGCAGCAGGCAGCAACAGACTCAGAGAGCGGCATAATGCATGAGTAGCGGCGGCATGCGGGGGGAACCAACAGTGTTGGCGGCACAACGGCAACAAGGCTGCTTGGCGCCGACAAGGGGCTATCATGCAGCAGCAACATGGGGTGGCTGTGCCTGGCGCAAGGGGTGAAGTAGGCGGGCAGTAACAACGCGTCGCATAGGGGCAGTCGCGGCGGTAGCTGTTGCGGAGGACCGCCGGCAGGGTAGCATAGAACGGCAGTGACACAATGGCAGGGCACGAGGCGCACGAGTGCAGCAGTAGCGGCGGCGCATAGAACCGGGAAGGAATGTCGGCGACTATGCTTTACGCAGCCAGCAGCGCACAAGCAACAATGGCGGGCTGGCGGGCCTTGAACAGTACGACGGGTGCAGGTTGGGCGTAGGGCGCACGTCATAGTGGTGCAATGTAGAGTAGGAATAGATAGGAGTAGTAGAAACAGAAGATTGGAGAAAGAAGAGCTACGGACATGGAACAACCCTGCGAGCAGCCAATCTCCGCCAAGGGCGGCGGCCGCCCACAAGGGGGGGCGCTCCTCCTTTTCTTGCTCTCTCTCACGTAGGGTTTTTTTTTTAGTCCCTAGGACGGCTGCTCTGATACCATGCCAAATAAGAAAAGACGGCTAATCATTGTATTAGATAGGAGAAACCCTGCTCCTATAAATAGGAGAACATGGAAGCGTACAGGACATAAGACAACCCTGATGGGCCAAGACACTTAGGCCCATATTACAAACTAATAATAAAACACTAATTAAATAGCTCTCAACAGACACGATGCTTGACACCACAAATGTTATATACATAAAAAGCGTATGAATATTAGGGGTGTCAAAAAATTGGTTTCGGGTCGGACAACAACCAGGTTGATACATAATAGTTCAACCCGGAACCAAATTTGTTACAAGGTGGCATGTCCGGAACCGGACCCGTTTCATAATGTGAAACCCAGAACTGAATCTGGTCATATGGTTTTGCTAATTACACATGATATGTAGTAGTTTGTACATGATAAAAACTTTTTTTTTTAAATTTGCCAACTCGGATTCAATCTGGGTTGTGAACAAATCCCAACCGAAAATCAACCCGGTTTCAATTCAGACATCAATATCCATACTCGAAACCGACCCTTAGTTATCAAGACGCCTGCCTAGGCGCTAGACAAGGTGCCTCAAACTAGGCACCCAGCCTATTACATGCATTATGTGGGTGTCTAAGGCCTTTTAGGCCCAAATTAAGCCATTTAAAGGTTAAATTAGCATGAATCAAGTCTGGATTTGATCAAATTAGATTACCTTGAGTCAATTTATGGTTGAAATAGGTCTGATTTAGGCAAAATCAGGTCAAATTTTGGAAAATTAGGGGAAATCAGGTCTGATTTGGGCCAAATTGGTAAGTCATCTTAGCTTGTTTGTTAAAAAAAATTACTTATATGTCTATTGTTCTTGCTTCTTTTTCTCTTCTTTTTTATCCTTTCTCCTGCATTTTATTCCTAAATCCTACTGCTGCTGCATTTTTTTGTGAGTTATTTCTCCTATATCCATCCTCCTAAATCCTACTACTGCTGTTTTTTTTTAAAATTCTGTTTTCTTCTAATCCTCTTTTACATCACCTATGCATCGTAATGTTCCTGATGTTTTACTTTCTATTTTCCTCTTTTACATCACCTGTTCCTCCTGATGTTGCTGCTGTTAATATTTCTTTTCTTTTCTTTCCCATCCTCCATTTCCTCTCTATTGAGTTACAACCTCTTCCTACCCTTTTTTTCCCCTGTTTTCTTTTATTTCTTTTCTACATCTCCTGCTCCAATTGTTGTTGCATGCTTGTTGATATTACTTTCCTTTTTTCTTCCTACTACCATCTCCTGCTACTCCTGTCATAGCCTCATTCTGCCCTCTTTTTATGTTTCCTATATGGTATTATATGTAGTATATATGTATAATAAGAAGCAAATTAACATACGGAAAAAATACAAAAACAAAAAAACGCCCAGAATAGCCTAGGTGCTTAGGCGGGCTAGGTGCCCCTTGGGACATGCTGACCGCCAAAACCAAAATCAATTTTTTCTGGGTCGGACGGAATCGGATTCACGGGTTCAGACAAAATTTGACAGCCCTATCTAATATTATGTATCATCATCTGCTTAACAAGATAAAGAAGGTTGGAACGAGATTTGGATCCAATGCAAAACCATGATAAATCTCACACAATTATATTTTCTTTGGTTTATATGAAATCCAAGGAAAATTAAATTAAGTCAGCAAGTATACAAGATAAGTATGGAAAAGAACCACTTGCAACTTTAAATAAAAAGAAACCACAACATAGGGAATAAGATGGCTAACTAGGAATAACAAAAGAAAAATTAGTAAAAAATGTAATGCCTAAAGGAGTGACACCTACTTCTGAGTTGCACCTTCTGTTGAAGTGTATCCCACGATCACCCATGTAGTAGGCACTACAAGTTGTGCCTCCCATCAAGTTGCATCTCCCCTCAAGGCCATTCAACTCTCATCTATTAAAATATAAAAGATGGATTGAATAGAATAGAATGGATACAAAGACTGACGACCTCTCCTTTATATAGGAGAGGAGAGATGCCCTATTACTTAGGACCCAAGTAATCTAAACTAGACGGGCCGGAAGATAAAGGCCCACTAAACTAATTAGCCTATTTAACTAATAGACTAATATAGACACTTTAACACTCCCCCTCAAGCTGGAGCATGGGTGAAACACATGTCCAAGCTTGGAGAGTTACAAGACTCGATAAAAAGAAATGATAAATAAAAGATGAAGATAAATATCACTCCCATACAAAATATGTTACTCCCCCTGAATCAATACTCCCCCTGAATCAAATAGTAATGATGACTCTGCAGGCTGAAGATACTCGAGCTTTGAAGAAGGTCTTCCTTGAAGTGCATCTGAAATGAAGACATCTGAAGATACTCTGTAGGCTGAAGAATGGTCCTGATACTACAACAAGTCGCCACTGGAATACGTGCTTAACGCGGCACGAACGCGGACGGACGATCTGCTGCTTGATACGA
Source organism: Alisma plantago-aquatica (assembly GCA_963693085.1). Lineage (NCBI taxonomy): Eukaryota > Viridiplantae > Streptophyta > Magnoliopsida > Alismatales > Alismataceae > Alisma > Alisma plantago-aquatica. The sequence goes on along the minus strand of OY856409.1, from coordinate 1,339,534,904 downwards.
TGCAGGAACCATGAAACTTGGGGGGCTTGACGGGAAAGGAGATCATCCATCAAGGAAAGTCCCAAGAGGATCAGCTACAGGCGATGTCGATACAGCAGATACGGCTCGGAGAAGACGTGATGAAGCAGCTCGGTGAAGATAAAACTCTGAGCTTCTGAAGAAGCACCCATCTGTCTCATGTGAATGCAACTGAAGGAATACACCATCAACACCTGACGTACATAACGCGGTACGAACGTGGATACGGTGTCGACGCTGGATCTTCACTGCTGGCTCAAGTAGAGAACTGGTGTGCTGAATGATGTGAAGCTCCATGAAGTTAGCCTGGAATATATATAATCTGAATACATATATCATCATCTCATCTCATACTCTCTCTCTCATATATTCTCATGCTCGCTCTCTCTTCTCATCTCTTTCTCTCCTCTCTATCCCCCCTGCACACCAAATACGACAAGAGCGAGTGTTTGGTGTGGAGAACTGGACATATGACCCCCCCGCAATGTGAAAAAGGGATGCTCACAGTATATGGGTGGGCGGGAAAGAAAATGGTGGAAAAAGAGAGAAATATGTGAAATGGAGATGGGTAATATGTGGAGAATGAAACTGATAGCCAAAGAGAGTATACTAAATGGGTCAACATGAGATCCGGATAGAAAAATAAATGGATCTAGCCCCGACCCGAAAAAGGGGGTTTGTTGGCAATAAATGGATAGAACCGATTAAGGATCCGAATAGCAATAGAGGACATAATGAATATGAGAGTAGACATAGATGGGAGGTGACGATGGAGTGATGATGATGAAGTGATGATGATGAAAAATAACAGGTGATGGCGTAGGGACATCAGTAGCATGATGATGCAGATAGCAGCAAACGGAAAATGAAGATCGCTGGGATGATGATGAAGTGGAGGAGCAGCAGCTTGCGGATGATGGCTGGATATGACGTTCGGCTGATGTAGCATTTGTCGCACCATAGGAGATGACAAAGGGTCTCCTGCGTGACTCCGGAGATATTGCATGCCAAGAGGATGCATGCGGAGCCAAGGCGGAGCCTCTCCAAAGCGGCGATGAAGGCTGATCGGAAGACGTCATGAGATGGATCATTCGACGAATTGCCGTTTGCTGCTGATCAATTGTCGATACCATCGACAGGACTGTCGATGGTATCGACCGACTCTCTCCTTGTCGCTGTGATAAAGTCGATACCATCGACCTCCTGTCGATAGTATCGACGCCGGCGATGCGGATTGCGTCACGGGATGTCGGCGGATGTTTGCGTCTGGTCTGATGTCGATACTATCGACACTCATGTCGATAGTATCGACGCGGCGGCGGCGGCGGCTGCTCCGGAAGGTGGAGATGGCTGTTCCTTGCGGATGGGAACCAATTTCTGATGGTCGACGACTCTGTGGAGATGGCTGCTGACGGCTACTGCTGCTGATGGTGGCGAGGCGCTGCTGCTTTCAGATGGCGGAAGGAGATTACCGCGGCGGATGCCTACGGTGGCGATTGTTGCGGATGATGATAGAGGACGACTGCTATAATAGGCAGCGGAGGTGTTGTATGGAAAGAATGAAAGAATAGAGAATAGATGATGACCATGGAGGCCGGGATATGCCTAGCGGGCAGTCGGTCAAGCCATGGCGCCGGCGACGGCCGCCCGCAGGCGGGCGCTCGCCCTTGGCTCTCTCTCGAAGAGGCGGCGGCCGGCGGCTAGGGTAGTTGTGTGCGCCGAAGAGGAGAGAGGGAACCGGGCGGCGCTAGGGTTTTCTCAAGATCTAACCCGCTCTGATACCATATTAAAATATAAAAGATGGATTGAATAGAATAGAATGAATACAAAGACTGACGACCTCTCCTTTATATAGGAGAGGAGAGACGCCCTATTACTTAGGACCCAAGTAATCTAAACTAGACGGGCCGGAAGATAAAGGCCCACTAAACTAATTAGCCTATTTAACTAATAGACTAATATAGACACTTTAACATCATCAATGTAAGATCTAATGCTGCGGAAGGGCAGGGGAAAGTTTCGTCCATTCACATCAGATGCAACATCCACCACTGGTTATAGGGGTGGGGTTGGATCTCCTCTGGCATCCCTACCTAGTCGCCTTGATGTTTCATATTTAGTCTTATCTATAGGGGTGGGGTTGGATCTCCTCTGGCATCCCTACCTAGTCGCCTTGATGTTTCATATTTAGTCTTATCTATGAGTAAGAATTGAACATGTTTACTAGAAGCACTTTTGAAAGGTCAGTAGTTAGAGGTAAAGTTTTTTGAAACATGGACCTACAGACTATATTTGGATATTTATACGCAAAAACATTGAATGTTGTAGCACATATATGAAGAATAACTTCAGAGCATAATATTTTGGTAGTATTAGATTGGTGACCCTAAAACTGTAATTTAAGTGAAATAATGGAATTCGTAAAGCATGGCATGGTCGTATATCAGTATTGTTTTGCTGCATCTGGTAATAGAGTCTTTGATTATTTTTATCCTTTGCATTTGAAGCATGGGAAACTGCTGTATTAGGAAATGGAACTGTTCGATTCTCTCTACTTTCACTCTTATTGAAATCAAGTTTGGAATAGTATGTTAACTGTGAAAAACAATGAGATTTGGAGAGCTTAGGGTTGCACAATGTGTGCACCCTCATATATATAATACTGAAAGAATTACAGAGAGGTCCATATATAAAAGAGAAATAACAAAACAAATAGCAGGTTATGTAAAACAAGAAATATATAATGTAACACCCCCTCAAGTTGGAGCATAGATGTCAATCATGCCCAACTTGTCCATCAGTGTGCAGAACTGTTTCTTCGCCAACAGCTTGGTGAAGATATCATCAACTTGATCTTCTGATCTCGTGAATGGAGTGCATATCTTGCCAGCAAGAATAGATTCTCTGATGAAGTGGCAGTCAACTTCAATGTGTTTGGTGCGCTCATGATAGACATGATTATTTGCAATGAAGATGGCAGCTCTGTTATCACAGTGCATAGGAATGGCCGAAGAAGACTCAATCCCAAACTCTTTCAGGAGAGAACGTACCCACAGTAACTCACAGGTAGTATGGGCCATGGCCTTGTACTCAGCTTCAGCACTAGATCTGGCAACGACATTCTGTTTCTTGCTCCTCCAAGTAACAAGATTGCCTCCTACAAAAGTACAGTAACCAGAGGTAGATTTTCTATCAACTTTGCTGCCTGCATAATCAAAATCAGAATACCCTTCAAGAACACAGTGCCCATTCTTTTTATAATGAAGTCCCTTACCAAGCGACTTTTTTAAGTATCTCAGGACTTGACATACAACATCCCAATGACACTGTTTGGGTTTGTCAAGGTACCTGCTAAGAAGACCCACTGCAGTAGCAATATCAGGACGAGTAACAGTTAAATAAATCAATTTACCAATCAACCTCCTGAATTTTTTATGATCAACAAACACAAAAGAGGAATCATCATCCCAATTCACATTGGGATCAAGAGGAGTATCCACAGGTCTTGCTCCAAGCATACCAGTCTCGTGCAGAATATCAAGAACATACTTTCTCTGAGAAAGCACCAGGGCATTAGAGGTTCTAGAGACCTCTATGCCAAGAAAATACCGAAGTCTGCCCAAATCTTTTGTAGCAAAGTGCTTGCCCAGATGATCTTTGGTAGCCTGAATACCAAGAGAGTCGCTGCCAGAAATAATAATGTCATCAACATATACAATCAGAACAGTAATACCTGCTGAAGTCTTTTTTGTGAACACAGAGTGGTCAACCTGTGACCTCAGAAAACCAAAATCAATCATGATCCTGCTCAACTTATCAAACCAGGCACGAGGACTCTGCTTGAGCCCATAGATAGACTTCTTAAGCCTGCATACTTTGTGAGACTCCCCCTGAGCAACAAACCCAGGAGGTTGCTCCATATACACTTCTTCCTGCAAGTCACCATACAGAAAAGCATTTTTCACATCAAGCTGCAGAAGAGGCCAGTTCAGATTCACAACAACAGATAGGAGAATCCTGACAGAGTTAAGGCGAGCAACAGGAGAAAAACTCTCAAAGTAATCAATGCCATATGTCTGAGTATAGCCCTTTGCAACTAACCGTGCTTTCAACCTCTCAACCGTACCATCAGGTTGATATTTTATGGCATATACCCACCTGCAGCCCACATGCTTACACTGAGGAGGTGGATCCACCAGCTCCCAAGTGTCTCTGTCAGTAAGAGCAATCATTTCTTCTTCATAGCAGATGTCCAAGCAGTACTTTTCAATGCATCCTGAACATTTTTAGGTACAGCCACAACAGATAAAGCATATACAAAATTGCTAGAATGAGTATTCAGATGAGCAGTAGATACAAACTGAGCAATGCTATGAGAAGTGCAGGAACGAGTACCCTTTCTGAGTGCAATAGGTATGTCAAGGTCAGAGTGTACCTCAGGTGCAACAGAACCTTCTGGAGGAGAAGATTGGTTGCCTTGGGGGGGGGGTACTTGCGTAGAAGGTGCTCTATTCCTGCGCTGATAAACAATAAGAGGAGGATCTTGAGTTTCAGTAGTCACAGTGTCAGTACTGTCAGGCACACAGTCAGAAATAACAGGCAAAGGAGAGACAAGAATGTCTGTCTGCAAACTATCTCCTGCTGAAGAATAATACGGTGTATCTTCAAAAAAGACAACATCACTACTAGTAAACCATTTCCTTGTACTGGGATTATAACACTTGTAACCCTTCTGAGTTCTAGAATAGCCCAGAAAAATGCATTTAGCAGCTCGAGGAGACAATTTATCAGAAGTAGGTCCAAGTAATCTGACAAAGCAGGTACACCCAAAAATTCTAGGAGGCACAGCAAACAAAGAAGTCTCATGTTGCAGAACCTGTATAGGAATCTTATTTCCAATAACAGACGATGGCATCCTATAATCAGAAAACACGCAGTAAAAATAGCCTCAGGCCAATAGGAGCGGGACACATGAGAATGCATCATGATAGTCATGGTAACTTCTAATAAGTGTCTATTTTTCCGCTCAGCGACACCATTTTGTTGTGGGGTATAGGCACATGAAGTCTGGTGGAGCGTACCAACAGATTTATAGAAAACCGTCACTTCTTGCTTAACAAACTCTAAAGCATTATCGGTGCGGAAAACTTTAACAGGAAAACCAAACTGCGTGTTTTTATTTCAGCAAAAAAGTATTTGATAGTAGACAACACTTCAGACCTACTTTTTAATAGAAACAACCAAGTAGTCCTAGAAAAGTCATCAATAAATAGAATGAAATATTTGTAACCAGACAAACTCGGTACATGGCATGGACCCCATACATCAGAGTGAACTAAATAAAAAATGTTTTTACTGCTCACAGTACTACGTCTAGGATACACAGTACGAGTCTGTTTTCCCAACTGACAAGATTCACACTGAAAATTACAACTGCCAATATCAAAAACTAAATGACGCAACTTCTCTGACGATGGATGTCCCATCCTGTAGTGCCACTGCAGTGCAGAAACAGAAGCCGATAAAGCAGATACCATAGCAACTTTCTCTGATCGCGGTAACTGGTCCAAGTAGTAGAGTCCATCAGCACCTTCATACCCCCACCAATCTTCGTCCTCGTGCGAAGGTCCTGAAAAACACATGAACTAGGAACAAAGGTCAGGCTACAGTTCAAACTTCGTAAAATTTTGCTGACTGATAATAAGTTCAGAGGAAATCTAGGCACATATAAGGCAGACTTGAGCCAAAACTGAGAAACAATATCACCGACTCCAAAGACCGAAGTCTTTGAGCCATCAGCTAGCATAACAGAAGAGTTACACACAGGTTTAGATAGAGTTTTAAACAGAGATCTATTGCCAGACATATGTGCAGAGGCACCAGAATCTATCACCCATTTGGTATTACCAGAAGTAGAAGGTGAGGAGGAACTCAGGAATGCAGTATCATAACCAGAGTATGCAACATGTGCTCCACTAGTAGAAGCAGCAGTCGAAGAGCCAACACGCTCAAGAAGGAGGCGTTCCACCTCAGCACGAATGTAGTCTGCGGTCGCTCCCGCAGTCGCTGGGTCAGGCGTCGGAGTAACAGCCTCAGAAGTAGTAGACGATGAATCTGCAGCAGCATTGGCTCAAGCCGGTTATCGTACTTTTCCCAGCACTTTTCTTCAATATGGTTAGACCGACCACAGAAGGTACACACACGCTGTCCTTGCTGAGGACGCGCAACAGCAGGAGGTGAGGCAGCAAGAGGGGCTCCTCGTCCAACACCAGGTCCACGTCCCCGTCCTGCACCCAGGGGAGGACGACCATCAGTGGAACGGCCACGGCCACGCCCGACCCAAGCAGCCAGGGTAGTAGAATCTCCAGTCTCAGGAGACGGTGTCGATGAAGAAAGGCGCTGGAGACGCTGGTAGACACTCTGCAAAGTAGGGAGCGGATCACTCGCCAAGATCTGATCCACAACGCCATCATAGGATTCTAGCAAGCTACTCAAAAATTGTATCAGCTGTAGTACTGTAGCGGTACTGTAGCGGCAAAAAAAGGAGATTTCAGAGTGTGGTGGCGGCTAGGGTTGGTGGAGATAGGGATTAGGTTTAAGGTGGATCGTCCCGCTCTGATACCATGTGAAAAACAATGAGATTTGGAGAACTTAGGGTTGCACAATGTGTGTACCCTCATATATATAATACTGAAAGAATTACAGAGAGGTCCATATATAAAAGAGAAATAACAAAACAAATAGCAGGTTATGTAAAACAGGAAATATATAATGTAACATTAACTATCTGAGGTATATCATCGGCTAGGAGGATATATGGTATACACGGATTCTAGTACCAAACTTTGCCATCTGTGCCTTAGCAATGCCTTTTATTTTTCATACTGAATTCATAATTTTCCCTCTTGATTGTACAATTAACAAAAAGTGACTTTATACGGCGGTATGCCCGCTTCATTCAAATGCACAAAAGCGATTCATAGTGTTTACACCTATTGGAGTTCATATAAATTATTACTGGGAAAAGCTTAAGGTTTAGTTAATCAACCTCAATTCTTTTTTTCTTCAGATGGTCCCTACTGTTTACACGGACATAAATGGGCACGTGATTCAGTCAAATCAGGTATGATCAATTTGAGTTGCAAGATTTTCTGTTTCGTTATTTGTGGCTCCTTTCATATCATTGATGGAAATTGCATATTTCAGTTTTCTGTAACAGAACACTTCAAGAGCGATAACCTAGGCCAGCATCATCATGCTCTTCCTGGAGTATTTTTCTTTTATGATCTTTATCCAATCAAGGTAATGGTTAAGATTGTCTCACTTTAGTGGATGGTATTTTTCCTGTAGTACATAATTCGTATGTTCTGTGTTTGAGAATTGATGAACTATGCTATCTACAACTAGAAATCTGATTCAATTAATATTGAATGTATCAAATCATATAAGTTTGTTCTTATGCAGGGGCACTAGGCCCATTATATAGGGAAAGAAAATAAAGAAGTCTCTATCATAAGCTAAATCTTACGTAACCATGTTCAGTCAGCTACATATATTCTTTTTCCTCTACAGCTTGGAATTGGGTCATATTCCCAAAAAGATGTGATGAATCCGTCTTTCTCATCTTCTTTCTCAAGTGGACAGATCCACCTTTTCCTCTTTTAACTGTCCGACTCAATAACATCACTTTGAGCTGGTGCATATTCCAGTTTTTATTGCTCATGTCAATCCATTTGAGAAAACTCTCTCGTACTTTGTCCTCAATACTTTTCACTAACGTTTTTCAACAAAAAGTTATCATTGCCAGTGTGATCTTTCCTTCTCTTCCACACATTGATTTTAGCATTGTCATGATGCTACATTCATCTTGTAAATACCTTGTTTTCATTAGCCAAACATTTACGACCATATCGCATGACAAGGTTTATATCTGCTACATAAAATAACCTTTGAATATGAGTGGAACTTACAGTCACATGAGATTCTATATTCACTTCCATTTCATCCACCCTAGATCCTATGAGAGATCTCCTGTTGTATTTAACCTAATATAAGAGTGGAGCTCAAGTAACGCAAGGTATCATATTTGAGCAACAAGTCCATCCAACTTGACTCAATCTCCTCCGGCACTTCTAGAATAATTGAAATTGGAACACACAACTTTGTTTTATTTCTACTAATCTGAAGACCTTTAAATTCTAAGGCTTTTCTCTACAGCTCTGGTTTGTGATGAACTCCAATGTTAGTATCATTATTCAAGATAATATCATTAGCAAAAGCATACATCAAGGGATATCTTTCCAAACTTGCTTTCTCAGTTCATTCATAACTTAAAAAAAAAATCTGGACTCCAACAGATGATTGTTGACGAACTGACTGTTACAGATTGTTGACATGTCTTTGATAAGGTTAATATACGGATACAGACCCCTTTTTCTTCCAAAATTCATCAAGCTCTTCTTCTCTGTTATAAGACTCTCTAAATTATCAATAACCATATGGAGGTCTGCAGGAAATGGGAAGTATAATAGACAACTCCATGCGGCTGGTTTCGTAAAACTAGTATAACTCCTTGTAACTTGTGTTGGCTTATAGTATTTACTTGTTTTAATTGCATAATCCATTCTCTCATTAAAATGTTCTCAGACATGTCCCAATGCTTACGAGATTAAATGCCAACCATTCAGTAAATGATCACAATAATAAAATCTGAGCGTGCTCCTGTCCTTTGTCCTTGCTCTAATCCCCTCCCCTAGTGCGGCACTGCTGCTATGATTGGCCAGTCACATCTTCTGTGGCCATTGATTCTTGGCCTCCCTCCCTCGATTCTGTTACTTCGACCACCTTTGTCCTGCCACTTTGCTACATATTCCATCTCTCCCATGCCACCATGTAACTTCATCGGCCTCCCTCTTGCTGTAGTTGCTGCATCCTTGACCTCTCTCCTCCCACCGTCGCTACTTTGTTTCTCTCTCTCCTGTCACTGCTGTTACTTTGTCAACCTCTCTGTTGCTTGTTCTCTGGATGGCTGCTTTCTTATTTCAACTTCATCATACCACCACCCATCTTCCTCCAGCTTCACCATCTCCATTGGCCTTTCCTACTACTCAACCGTTCTTGCTTCCTCAGTCGTTGCCCTCCTATGTCCTGTACCCCCTTTCATGTCCCAGATTATCTCTACCCCTCAGCTAGCAATCAATGTAGTGAACAAGAGGCAAGGAGGACTATAGTGGCAGTGGTGGGTGAGGAGGCATAGGCATTGGTGGGGAAGTTAAGAGGAAGCAACAACAGTATATGATGGAAGGAGAGTCTGAGAAAGAAGCAATAGCGGCAATGAAGACGCCAGTGGAGGAAGACAGCATGGCAAGTGCTGGAGGGCTTGGCAGAGTTGATTCTTCACGGTTGTGAACCAGTTGTGTGGGAGATTATCAAGATTTTTTCCTTTACTAAAGTGTACAATTAGAACCCTATAAGCATCTCATTTATTCATAGTATCAGAGACTACATTCCTATTTACTCCTTTTGAGTGTCTTCTCATTATTCTTTAGCACCCACAACAGAGATCCGAGGTATCCGACCCCAAAAGAGTTGCAGTTTACATCCTTGTCAAATCTCCTTTTTAATTGTCCTTATTCTTTTCTTCATCTGGTGCTGCTGTAACTGGGTCTCATCGTGTTCACCTCACAGTGATGTAAAGTGATTTTCTGGGACCAAGCCTTAGTAGGTTTTCTTATAAAATCAATTATGCATAAATACCAATGTTACAACTTCTAATGGTTAAAATACCATTCCGTTAAAGATACAATCCAATATTTTCTTAAATGATCATACCAAGTACCAGTTCCTAGGATCAGAGTGAAAATATCATTCCCAGGACTTCAGTTATCACCCATTATACTACTGTTTGCCTACATTTTCTGGAAACTACTTTATGTTTTTTTATTATATTAGGAAACTACAAACCCATGTCTTTAGTAGGCATCAGTAATGATAACTAACATTTCACAAAGAATTTCCAATACCCCAGGTAACCTCCATATAGATTGTTTCAGTTTGGGAAGAGGGGGGCGTTGGCATGATGGTAGAACCTCAGTTATAAATTGCATAAAGCGGGAGCTCCTGAGTTACTCCCTTCATCTAAAAAATGCTATAACTTTTCTTTCAATTTGGTTTAGCGTTATCCCTTTAATGTGAGAAGTCCACATTCTGAATTTTCACTAGGGGTTGCTATGTACTGGAACGAATTAGGCTCACAAAATTGCATGTGCTCATAAAGAACCTTGAAAGGTTACTTTTTCTTCGAAACTTTAGTTTATATTTTATAATGGTCCTCACATAGATCTCTATCTTCTCAGTATCAAAGTTTTGAATCTGTCAGGAGACCAGACAAAAGATTATAAATTTCCAAGTTCAACTGCTATATTGACCTGGTTTGACCAATGAGCATGACTTTGTCTACAAATATAACGGGATTCTGAAGATAGCTATATTAAAATGGAGGAAATGCAAAAACAAGGGGAAATGTTGGGTTGTGAACGTATGGAACTATAAATATAATCACAAAGCATACTTACTTTGAGAAGAACTACAAATAACAAAATGAAATACAAGTTCCAAATAATTGTAAATTGGAGGACCTGCATACATGAAACTAGCAAGTAATCTTGAGACAGAGAACATCATAGCTGATTTTTTCATGCCGAATGGTTTAATAGAGTCCACAGTGAAAACTGAGAGAAACGTTGTCATCTATGTTGTGACGGAATATGTCTGTTTATTACAGGTGACCCACACCGAGGTGCATGTATCATTTTTACACTTCCTGACCAATGTCTGTGCAATTGTTGGAGGTAATATTATTTTTTATAAACCGATTTTTTGATGTATTAAGAATGCATGTTTAAATTATATTTCATATTATGGATGAGCATCTCCAACTTCTTGGGTGTATCCATTAGGATGATCCCATTAACCTTATATAAGTATTTCCTTCAGAATAGTATCCCAAGACTTTTGGATATACCTAATCTGTGTAATGTGAAGAATGTAATGTAATAAAAAGGATGGAATTAGTCACCAATTTCGTCCTTGAATCAGGGGTATATATTTGATTCCTATTATGGGATGTGCCAACCAGTAACCACTGCCTCTAAGGTGTATTTATCTTTAGACAAATCACTTGTTGGCTTCAATGAACCAAACAAAGTCAAAGAAGGATGCGGTAAGTGTGTTCTTCGGTTGAAGAACTCTTCGTGAATAAACCTGTGACTCTGTGAGAGTAAGTTTCCTGCTAGGAAAAGCTACTGGTCTGATTCTTTTTCTTGAAATTTCTATTATAGAGGGGTAATTTTTTGCTCTGATAGGAAGGATCAACAATCTTTACATGGATATATTAGTCATTTCAGTATTACTGTTTATCCGTCTTCCTATGTGTAATGGAGTCTTGTTAGGAATTTGTAATCCAAATCCTTCATTTAATAGGACTCTAGATGAGGATCTTGTACTAGAAGTTGTATTAGATCAGTCCTTGCATTAGGAGTAATTTTAGGGCTGTCACAGACTCACAATTCTACATATAGATCTTTTAACAGTCATATCTTCTGCCTTTAGATAGGCTCAAAGCGAAAACCGACGGAGCTCTCTCTGTGTGCGTATGAGAGAGAGAGAGAGAGAGAGAGAGAGAGAGAGAGAGAGAGAGAGAGAGAGAGTCATTCAATCATTTTTCTAGAAAACCCACTTTGAGAGGGGGCTGTTTTTCTTGTGCCTCGACGCAAGGCTGTCCTTGTGCCTCCAGGCAAAGCTGTCCTTGTGCCTCGAGGCTTAAGCCTTGATGTCTAGGATTTATGCTTTCACCTCAAAATTCTGAGGATCACCTTATTACTCTAAGGCGGCAAGCCTCAAAATTTGATTGTAAAGTTTATTTTAACAACAATTAAGGCTTTGAGATAATTACATGCCTTCCTTTATTCAGATTCATATTAGTCAATTTAATCATCCTCTCACTTGCAATTTTCATAACTTTTGATTTCTCAAAATGCTCAAAACTTAAGCTCAAATTTTAATTATATATCTCAAAAGGTGGCTAGGTGATGGTCTGGCCTGGCCTGGCTGGGCAGTTAGGCTGCAAGCGTGCGTCTGGGAGCATGGCCAATTTTTTTTAAAATTTTGTGCATTAGGTATATATATATATATATATATATATATATATATATATATATATATATATATATATATATAGTCATGCTAGAATACACTCGAGTGTATCCGGAGCGGAATACACTCAAGTAGTTTTTCATGATGCAATATTTTTTTTGAAAATCTAATCCGTTGATCTTCTTAAACATCTCATGAACATCTCATATATAAAATTTGAGCCCATTTGGATATGTATAGCTCATGTTATGAAGACCACAAAAATTATGCATTTCAAATTAGTTTTGTGCGTCGATTTTGTTGCCCTTAGATGAGTGACTTACACTCATCCAAATGAACTCAAAATTTGTATGTTGCCTAATTATAGTATGACAATGAAGATCAACGGTTTGCATTTTGCAAAAAAATAGTCTTGATATGCAAACACCATTTGAGTGTAGCGTGTGATTCGTACACTCGAGTGTATTCTAGCCTGACTCTCTCTCTCTCTCTCTATATATATATATATATAACATAGATTACATATATAAGGTATTTTTATATTTGCATTTAATGTTCTACACCCTACATAGTCATGTAAGAATGTGGTAGTAGCCTAAAAATGCATCAAAAGTACTTGTACGTCCCAAATAAATGTTTAAATGACATTATACGTATAATAAAATTTAGGGAAAGAATTATACCCAAGCGCCACTTGGGAAAGAATTATATCCGGAGCGGAATACACTCAAGTAGTTTTTCATGATGCAATATTTTTTTTGAAAATCTAATCCGTTGATCTTCTTAAACATCTCATGAACATCTCATATATAAAATTTGAGCCCATTTGGATATGTATAGCTCATGTTATGAAGACCACAAAAATTATACATTTCAAATTAGTTTTGTGCGTCGATTTTGTTGCCCTTAGATGAGTGACTTACACTCATCCAAATGAACTCAAAATTTGTATGTTGCCTAATTATAGTATGACAATGAAGATTAACGGTTTGCATTTTGCAAAAAAATAGTCTTGATATGCAAACACCACTTGAGTGTAGCGTGTGATTCGTACACTCGAGTGTATTCTAGCCTGACTCTCTCTCTCTCTCTATATATATATATAACATAGATTACATATATAAGGTATTTTTATATTTGCATTTAATGTTCTACACCCTACATAGTCATGTAAGAATGTGGTAGTAGCCTAAAAATGCATCAAAAGTACTTGTACGTCCCAAATAAATGTTTAAATGACATTATACGTATAATAAAATTTAGGGAAAGAATTATACCCAAGCGCCACTTGGGCCCTAGCCACCTCAATTTAAGCCTCGTACACATGTATAATCTATATATGTATATGTATCTAAACATGTATATTTGTGCCCATATATGTGTGTATTTGTGGGATTAAGAGAGAAAGATTTCTCCCTCCCTCTCCCACGCCCGTGACGGAGGCCGAACGCCCGGGAGGGTGGTAAATCAAGGCGACAACTGGGATTCGAACCCGGGTCCCTTTGTTAGGGGACACCGTGCTTGACCACTTGAGCCACTCCTTGTCGGCTATGTGTGTGTATTTGTGTATGTATCTATATATGTATGTGTATATACTTGTGATGACACACATTGTATACATTATTTACATGTATATATTTGTGCTTGTGGATGTCTGTGTATATGTATATAATTGTATGTATATGTAAAGATTTACATTTATGTCTATATGTGTATTAATTAATGCTTATAAATGTGTATGTCTTTCTATGTGTATGTGTATAATGCACACGTGTATGTAAATATTTACATATATATACATCTGTGTATTCTTCTGTGCAATGCGTATACTTGTGTATGTCTGTGCATATGTAATGCATATAGATGCATATAAATATTGACAATATATATTTATCTGCGTATGTCTCTTTAAATGTGTATACTTGTGTATGCCCGTGTGTATATATGATGTACATATTTACACACAGACATGAGCACGCACACACGTGCGCGCGCGCTCACACACACACACATATATATACATGTATATATATCATGGAAAGAAAATTTGCGAAAGTTGAGCAAAACTTCACTGGAGTTTTGAATTTGGGGTGTAGGTAGCGTCAAACCACCACTATGCCGACTTGGTCCCCACTTTAGGCTGAAGTTTCCCCCTTGTCTACAAAGTTGGATTTTTACAGTGTGTTTTCATCCCAACATCCTCAAAGTTGTTGATGTTTTCCTAAAGTTGGCGATGTTGGAGTGAAGTTTATACGACCCAAAACATTAACCCTTGCCCTAAGGGCCATATAAGGCATAAGTGGTGCCTGTGTATATGTATATATATATGTATGTATATATATGTATGTATGTATATAAGTATTGACAATATATATATATATATATATATATATATATATATATATATATATATGTATTTCTCTGTGTATGTCTCTATAAATGTGTATACTTGTGTATGCCTATGTGTATATATGATGTACATATTTACACACACATGCGCGGGCACACACGCATGCACACACACGTATATATAATATATACGTGTAAAAGTCTATCATGGGAAGAAACTTTGTGAAAGTTGGGCAAAACTTCACCGAAGTTTTGAACTTGGGGCGTAGGCAGTCTGGAAACTCCACTATGCCGACTTGGTCCCAACTTCGGGATAAAGTCGCCCCCCTCTTATCGACAAAGTTGGATTTTTATAGTGTGTTTTCGTCCCAACATCCTCAACGTTGTTGATGTTTTTCTGAAGTTGGCGATGTTGGGGTGAAGCTGATACGACCTAAAACCAAGGAGCAAGGTATTTGATACTGATGCCGTTTCGACAACCTGGAAATAAGTATTTACCGATAACTGACTGAAATATCAACAGAAGCAATCCCAACCGTTTCAGCGCCAAAATGAAGGAATTAAATCATGAAATTTTGCAGGTGTAATCTCCACACCTAAAATTCCTCATTTTATGCAATAAAATATTAAATGGGTATGTGTGGGGGGTGGGGTGTTTATCATGTGGGAAGTAGGGAATCTGTTCTGTTTTCTGAGGATTTTGATGACAAAATGTACGATTTAAGATTTAGAATTTTACTAGCACAATCCATAAACATAAATACACACTTATGCAATAATATCGAATTTGCAACATGGTAATAGCATATCAACTTACTAACTCATATCAATTGCATGTCGAGTTACGCACTGATTCTCCGTACAATATTGAGTTGTTATGGTTAACATATTGCTCCCATGACATGTACATTATGTAAGGTTGGTTGTATGAAGTTACATGTTGCTCATACACGTCATGTGCAATACTGTGTAAGTAGGGGTGAGCAGAATTCGGTTAATAACTGATTAACCGAATGGTTAATTTTTTTAGACAATTTGGTTAATTCGGTTAATTTATTTCGGTTAATTGGTTAAATAGTTAATTTGACGGGTAAAAATATTTTGTGTTTGGTTAACCGAATTAACCGAATAGTCACAATTTATTCAGAAAGAAATATCTCGCTCATATATATACCTATATAATTTTACTTTTATTTCAAAAAACCGCCCCCTTTATAAACTAATCAAGCTTTTTATGAACTATATATCACTATGTTTATATGTAATATTACTATAATATAATAATTGTTCAAAATTTTATAATTATCTTCATACAATATTGTTATAAGAGTGTTGTTTGGTTAACCAAATTAACCGACTGAATTAACCATTAACTTAACTAACTGACACTAATTTGGTTAGGTTAACGGTTAAAGTCTTAAACCACAAATTAACCGTAACCGACCGAATTAACCAAATGCTCACCCCTGTGTAAGTGTATAATACTCATTTGTATTATATTCACATTACTCTTTAGTAGAACATCTTCTACTAAACATAATAAGTAACTGATTATAACAATATTTATTGTAATAGTAATAGTGATTAGATAAATTGCATGATAATAGTAATTGATAGTGTTGTAATTAGGTAGATCTAGTGATAATATTGTAGCTCTACATAATATGCTCATAGGTGTATGTATAGTTTGCATTAAACATATCAAAATTGGAGTAATACTAGGTTTTGGTGGTAGAAAGCCCTTTTTAGATTAAAGTGGAAGAAAAAAGTAGGAAAAAGAAATGGAGAGGTTGCAAATAGTAGAAATTGAAAGAGACTAGTTAGACTTACCTTGATTTTAGCTCAAATAGCCAAAAATCACCCAAATGCACTCTTTTCTCCTCCCAAGAAGTAATAACAATCCTTCTCGTAAAAAACGGTATACTCGTAGGTATACCGTTGGTCTCGGTTGGTCCAGTGAAGCCAGTAGTGCATTTTGCACTGAAACCTTTGACATGTGGCGCTGTTGGCGGTATATATGTTGGTATTACCGATATTTGCGAGCCTATCGGTACATGTTTCCATAATTGACGACGTCGGTATTGATATTTTGGTAGAAATATCCACTGATATGGATGTTATCTCATTCCTTGCCCAAAACATGAACCCTAACTAGTGCACTAAAGGCCATATAAGGCATAAGTGGTGCCTCAAACCCTCTTCACAATTTCTAATGTCATTTCCTATGTTCGTTGGCTGTTACTCTTTGCTAAAGAAGGTATTGTAACTACTATTTAATTGCATATTGTGTGGAGGACATATGGTAAAGTATATTTGTATATTTATATTGTACATTTGATCCTTGCAACTACAAGTGCACATTGTATTATCAACCTACCTAGGTCTATAGAATTGTGATCATGTTTTTGTGTTAAATCAACATATGTAAGTGTTATAGCATAAATAGAAGTTTTCAATCGAAGTTTCCTTCAAATTCACATCATTTTCTTCAAAAAAATGACATCAAAGTTTCACAAAGTTTGCGTCAAAACTTTCTCGAAACTTCCTCAAAGCTTCTTCAAACTCCCACTTCCAAACCCGGCGAAGTCGATACGAAGTCGAAGTCCTACACCATGATATATTTACATATACAAACATACCTATATATTATATGTAGTTGTATACGTATACATACACATACATATCTCTATTTTATACATGCATATACATATAGGTCTAAATAGGGTTTCCCGGAAAGGTTGGGATGCACAATGTGTGTACCCCATATATTTATAAAAGGAACAATTACATATAGGTCCACATAGTATAAGAAAATAATAAGAGAATATAAAGAACTGAATAAGACACTATTTAAGACTCCCCCTCAAGTTGGAGCATAGATATCAATCATGCCCGACTTGTCCATAAGAGAGCTGAAATGTTTCTTGGCCATCAACTTTGTGAAGATATCAGCAACTTGATCCTCTGAGCGAGTAAAAGGAGTGCAGATACGACCAGTCAAGATAGCTTCTTTGATGAAGTGGCAGTCAACTTTAATGTGCTTGGTCTGCGATAAACATGATTATTGGCAATAATGATAGCTGCTTTATTATTACAATGCATGGGAATAGGAACAGAAGACCCCACACCAAAGTCTTTTAGAAGAGACTGTACCCACAAGAGTTCACAAGCTGTATGACCCATGGCCCGGTACTCGGCCTCAACACTAGATCTAGCAACAACATTATGTTTTTTGATCCTCCAGGTGACAAGATTTCCAACAACAAATGTGCAGTAACCATAAGTAGATTTTCTGTCTATCTTACTTCCAGCATAGTCAGAATCAGAGTAGCCTTCAAGACAACAATGACCATGTTTTCTATAGAAAAAGCCTTTACCGGGGGATTTCTTCAGATAACTCAAGATATGACATAGTGTTTCCCAGTGACACTGTCTAGGATTGTCAAGATACATGCTAACAAGACCAACAACACTAGAAATATCAGCTCTAGTAACAGTCAAATAGATTAGTTTGCCAACCAGTCTCCTATATTTTTTACTGTCAGGATACATGGGAGGTTCATCATCATCCCAATTTACATTAGGATCTAGGATAGTATCAGTAGCCCGAGCTCTAAGCATCCCAGTCTCCTGTAGAAGATCTGGAACATTCTTCCTTTGAGATAAAACATGAGCATTAGCAGTCATGGAAACTTCAATTTCCAGAAAGTATCCCAGCTTTCTCGAATCTTTAGTGACAAAGTGCTCGCATAAGTAGGCTTTAGTAGCATGAATTTCAGAAAGATCACTACCAGATAAAATAATACCATCAGCATACACAATCAGAACAACAATACCAGATGAACTCTTCTTAAGTGATCAACATGAGATCTCAGGAAGCCATAAGTAGCCAAAATCTTGCCCAGTTGTCAAACCAGGCACGTGGACTCTGCTCTGCTTGAGTCCATAAATAGATTTTTTGAGGCGATAGACCTTGTGTGACTCCCCCTGAGCAACAAACCCAGGTGGTTGCTCCATATAGACTAACTCTTGGACATAACCATAAAGAAAGGCATTCTTGACATCTAGCTGTATAAGAGGCCAATCCAGATTGATGGCAACAGAGAGAACCCGTACAGAATTGAGCCTGACAACAGGAGAAAAAGTTTCAAAGTAATCAATATCATAGGTTTGAGTGTACCCTTTGGCCACTAAGCGGGCCTTCAGTCTTTCAACAGTCCTATCAGGATGATACTTCACAATATACACCCAACGACATCCAACAAGCTTGCAATCAGATGGAGGATCCACTAAATCCCAAGTACTTCTGTCACTAAGAGTAGTCATCTCCTCAGTCATGGCATGTGTCTAGGCAGTACTTTGTAAAGCATCATGAACATTTTTGGGAACGGAAACAGCAGAAAGGCAGCAACAAAGTTACTAACATGGACACTACAATGTGCAGTAGAAACATTTTTGGGAACGGAAACAGCATGGCATGTGTCTAGGCAGTACTTTGTAAAGCATCATGAACATTTTTGGGAACGGAAACAGCAGAAAGGCAGCAACAAAGTTACTAACATGGACACTACAATGTGCAGTAGAAACATAGTCAGCAATACTATGGGAGGTACATGAGCGAGTGCCTTTCTTGAGAGCAATAGGTAAATCCAGATCAGAAGTTACCTTGGCAGGTGCAGGACCTTCTGAAGGAGAAGATTGATTTTCTGTGGGGGGGTCTTAGGCAGGAGTAGACTGCGGCGGCTGATTCCTGTGTTGGTAAACAATAATAGGAGACGTAGTCTCAGCAGGCTGCAAAGCAGAAGGGGAATCACTGATAACAGGCAGAGGTGCTGAAATAATATCTGAACTCAAAGTGTTCCCTTTAGTAGAGTAGAAAGGAGTGTTCTCAAAGAAAACCACACCACTGCTCGTGAACCACTTCTTAGTAATAGGACTATAACAATGATATCCTTTCTGAGTACGTGAATTTCCCAGAAAGATACATTTTTCAGCTCTAGGAGACAACTTGTCCTGAGTCGGTCCAAGCAAACGAACAAAACAAGTTGACCCAAAAATTCTTATAGGAACAGAAAAAAGAGGAATGTGGGGTTGTAGGACTTGGACATGAATTTTGTTCCCAATAATAGACGAGGGCATGCGATTAATCAGAAAACAGGCAGTGAGAACAACTTCCGGCCAAAAATGTTTTAGAACGTTAGTGCATCATGATAGTTCTAGTAACTTCAAGTAAATGCTTATTTTTCCTTTCAGCAACTCCATTATGTTAAGGTGTGTAGGCACGAGATGTCTGATGAATGGTACCAACAGAACGACAAAATAATTCAACTTTTTTTTGAACAAATTCGAAGGCATTATCAGTGCACAGAATTTTAATGGGCATAGAAAATTGGGTTTTAATTTCAGCAAAAAAGAACTGAATAGTAGGCAAGACTTGTGACCTGCCTTTCATAAAAAAAGGCTTTGGCATTACGCTTTGGAATCTTACTCTCAGGTTTGTCAATCATGCTCAATCTCATATCTGGATTTGTTCCACTCCGTAGCCCAAATCTCATTATTGAAGAAACTGGTTCAAGTCCTTTCCCTTTGCTGCAACTTTCACAGTCCCACTCCTCAGGACCAGGCTGGGCTGCATTGCCTTCATACCTTCACCCCGATGTCCAATCGGGAGCCTGAGCTACTTTATTAAAGCGGACTTTTGCTCATCGTCTGCGTGAAAGCGATTTCTTCTATGATTCCTTAATGTCCGATTTCGATGTCGTGTCCGATGGCCCAGAAACAGAAATTTTTTGAAATTTCGATATTTACGGCCCTAATGATTTCGACGACCAAATAAGTGAATTAAATCATGAAAATTTATTAGGACGATCTAATCGCCAAGATCTACTCAAATATGCAATAATATTTCATATTGGATATGTAGGGGCGGGGGTCTCCCACATTTGTAAGTGAAGGAAGCTGAACAATTTCGACATATTCGATGGCAATTTCAATGACGAAATGAACGAATTAAGTTATGGAATTTTGCAAACACAATGTTTGAACATAGACACACTAGATTGTATAATAAATTTATATGTTTAGAAGTTAGGGTAGGATCCATGTCTTGATGAGTGAGTGCACAAATTAACAGAAATGTCAAGTATGTTAGACAGTTAGACTGTTACAAACTTGCAAACTTCAAGTTAAAACAACTAGAGTAATAGACTTCATAACTTCGAGTTATAACTTACAAGTTACAATATTGTAGGTCAGTATATTTATTGTATAAGTCTACTATTATAATATATTTAGGGTTACATAAGTGAATAATAAAAAAATATATTTAGGGTTACAAGTTACAACTTACACATCATTTTTTATAAGGCTACTATTATAATATATATATATATATATATATAGGGTTACATAAGTGAAAAATACAAAAATATAAGAACTTTCATTAAAAAAGCTTTTGTAGCCATTTTGTGTATAAATATGAAATATATTGATTAGATTCTCAAAATAAGTATAGATATACGTATTTCACACTATTGTTTCTTAGATTTACAAGTTCACTTCAAGATCTTGAGAATTTTAAGAGAAATGTCACTTAGAAATTTAGGATTTTTGGAGTATTTATTAAGATATGTCTAATAGGGAGTAAAAAAAAGTAGTAGTAGATGGGCTAGGGAGGGGGTTTAGTTACATACCTTAGAATCAAGTAAAGCAGCCTTCGAGAGCAAGATATCACAAAAAAATTGCTAAAAGATCAAAGTCCTAACAAACCCAGTCAATGGAACACTATTTCGCGAAATAGGTGCTGCATTTCACACTGATTTCGCAATATCAAGGCCCAAACTGGGCTGTTTTGCACTAAAATACCACATGTTTTGCGAAATTTCGACTGTAGCTGCGAAATTGCTGACCAGTCCATGCAAATTGACGTTTCATGTCCGATTGAAAAAAAAAAACGAAATTTCATGCGAAATTTCACAATTTTTATCAAAATTTTGTTCCATGCTGGCAGGCCCTTCTTCAAGAGTGCCCTTTCCCCAGCCTCCAATCGTCTCAGAAGAGAAGACTAAGCTCAGACGAATTGCAGTCCGCCCCGGCTCTCCTTAGTGGCTTTGGTCAGGAAAGGGAATAGGGTAATAAATAGAGCTTCGTCTCAGAATCCGACCTTTTGTAGACGGAACTTCAGACTTCCGGATAGGCCTGAGAAAGCCTTGACTAAAGGTGCCTAATAGCCTAGGCTGACTCATCGGGTCGGGAATCCCATCCTCAGCGAAGCCAGTAAGCAAGCCCAAGTCCAAGCAAGAAGGCCCGCTGGGTCTATCCAAATTCAAATCAAAGACTCTCCTGCATGAAAGGATCTGAGTCCATCCAAATGATATTAAGGGCTAGTTTGGTAGGGTGTAATCGGGTGCGGTTCCACGATTCAGAAAGTAAATCATTGATAACCGTAACTTTTGGGCATCATTGTTCATATTTGGTAGAGTGCCGTTCAAGTTTGGTGTTTTGTTTGTAATTATTTGGTGAATATGAAAAACTGTTGCAGCAGAAAGTCATTCTCGCCGCTTAAATAGGAAAAGGGGACCACATGAAGAACATAGCAAGCATGCAGATGAGTGGCGCGGTGACATATTCATGTAATAAAAGCAAATTTACAAAGTCTGACAAATGTACCGCGCTGTGATCAGCTGCGGTACCTTTTCCGGGAATTGTCAACTAAAAGTGAAGTTGCAAATCAACCAACTGCACCCCAATACACCCAACCAAATACAAATTCAAATAAAAAAGCTGACATTTAAACTCATGAAAATGAACAACACCCTACCAAACAGGCCCTAAGCAAAATCCTATTATGGAAAGAATGGCAAAGTCAGAGATTTCATATCTCTCCCACGTGTGATTCATCCTAACAACTATCGATTAGGTTTTTCTACTCCCTAGAGCTGGTTACGCAAAGTTTTTGAATTTGTTCACATAGGCAGCGTGATTGGGGGGCATATTTGTTGCTTCCCAAGGTAGTGAGTTTGTTCAGGGAGGCATGACTCCACTGCTGCAAACCCGGTTGGATGGTGCCCCTTTACGCAAGGGTTTTTTCGTGCCCTTCGAAACCTTGTAGGGTATATTGGTCTCTTTCATGATCTGTGTAGCTTCAAGCCATCCTCGACACGCCACCTCAAAAGAACGTCAATTTCAATCTCAACAAAGAAAGAGGAAGAAGAATTTTAATCATGAACTCCTTTCCCGGATAGGAAAGTTTGTTACAACCAAGTAGCATGGGAGAAATCATCAATGAACAAAATAAAATATTTATTTCCTGACAAACTTGGAACATGACAAGGACCCCATACATCAACATGAATTAAATCAAAAATGTTTTTACTACTAATCTGAGATTTTTTAGGAAAGACAGTTTTGGACTGTTTGCCTAACTGACATGAATCGCACTGCCAGAAATGACATGTTTTATTTTGGCAGCAGATGGATGCCCAAGTCTATAGTGCCACTGTAATGTAGAAACAGAAGAAAATAATGCTGAAGCTAGAGCTGTAGTGCCGATCCTTTTCAAATCATCCAGATAGTAGTAGTCTATCAGGTCCTTCATGCCCTCCACCAATCTTTATCCTCGTGTGAAGGTCCTGAAAAACACAAGTACCCGACACAAAGGTTAGGCTGCGTTCGACAACACGTCACGGAGCGGCCGGACAACGTTGATTGATCTCTCGCTATTTCAGGCAGCAATCAAACGCCGTAACTAAAACAGTGATTAGCCGTCGCGCCTTCTTTCCATTCATTTGTGCTGTGCAGAGCGGCTAGTTTGTCAGATTTCTCATTGCATCAAAAAGCCCCGATGATTCAGCTAGTTGCGGTGCGTCTGCGATGGAAGCAGCCGGGTTACCAAACCAAGCCATAGATTGCAATTCAGGCTACGTACAATTTTACTGACAGATAACAGATTTAGTGGAAAATTGAGCACATATAGAGCAGATCTCAGAAGAAACTGAGCATAAATATCACCAATCCTAGACACAACATATTTGGATCCGTCAGCAAGCATAGCGGTAGATTTAGGATAGGGTTTAGATAATTTAGAAAAAGAGAACGATTTCTAGAAATGTGTGAAGAAGCTCCAGAATCAATCACCCATTTTGTATTACCAGTACTAGAAGATGAGACACTCATAAAGGAAGAATCACAACCAATGTAAGTTGCAGCATGAGCTCCAGACTCAGCAACAGTAGAAGAGGAAGCGCCAGTTTTCTCTAGCAGGAGTCGTTCCACTTCTGAGTGAATGAACTCAGCAGTGGAGGAGCTCGAAGTATCGGTAGCAGGAGTCTGAGAAGCACCCTCAGACGCAACATTGGCCCACACAGGTGTGCCATGTTTCTTCTAGCACCTGTCCTCGGTGTGGTTGGAGCGACCACAAAAGTCACAGATGCGCTGAGCAACGTTACTTCCAGAAACATCAGCAAATGAACCATGGCCAAGGGAGCTACGGCCAAGGGACCCACGTCCTCTACCAGAACCAGGAGGACGGTTGTCCTGAAACTGACCTCGACCCCCTCCACAGCCTCGACCGGCCATGGCAGCAAGAGCAATAGTATCACCAGTGTCAGAAGTCGGGGTAGATGAAGAAGCCGACATGCGTTGAAGACGCTCATACACACTCTCTAACGTTGGCAGTGGATCATTGGCAAGAATCTAATCAACTACTCCAGCATACGACTCAGGAGGACCACGCAAGAACTGAACCACCTGAAGTTCCCGGCGTTGGCGTTACATGGTAACTAAATCAGTAGACAGAGGATGATAACTCTCTAGTTCAGCCCAGATTCATTTGGAGGAGGAAAAATAATTAGCAATGTCTGGCCCAGAAAATTGTAGACGAGTTAGTTTCTTGTTCAAATCGAACACCTTTGGATTTTTGCGGTGAGAATAAGTACTGATCAGTTGATCCCACATCTCCTTGGCAGTCGGGAGACAAAGTAAAGTGACACTGATGTGGGTTTCACTACTATTGAGGATCCATGTCATCACAGTAGAATCATCTTTGACCCAATCATCATAAGCCTTGATATCCTTGGACTTGGCAGTAGAGGCTGGCGCTTTAGGCGGATCACGTATTAGGTGGGAATGCTTGCCTTGGGATTTGGCATAGATCTCGATGGAGCAGACCCACCCAATGTTGATAGTTGTGCCCATCCAATTTCATGGTAGTAACCTGACGACGGTGATCATCATTGGAGGAAGCCATGACAGAAAGGAGCCCAACACAATAGAGAAAAGTAGCAATAGAGAACTGCCTAGATCCTTGTCCTAGGTGGCAACAGGCATAGAAGACAGACTGGATAGACAGGTTACATGAAGACTACGCCTAAGCGCAGTAGGGAACCCGATGGCTCAAGGGCCGACGCAGGCAGGCAGGAAGGGCATCCTCCAGAGGCTCAAGGCGCCGGTTCGGCGGCAAGCAACTCGGCCGACAACTGCTAGTGGCTAGCCCGCAGGAGCAAGGGCGGTTGGTAGGCTGCCCACAACAGTGGCGACAAGCCGCATGGGGAAGCCGGTGGCGGCCGACGGGCAGGGAGGGATCGGCGGGGGACGGGTGAGCAGTGCCTGGCGACGGGCGACTGACGGCGGGGAGAGAAAGAGAAGGAGGGGGGGCGACGCAAGGGAGAGGGGGATTACGATCCCCGCTCTGGTACCATCTAAATAGGGTTTCCTGGAAAGGTTGGGATGCACAGTGTGTGTACCCCATATATTTATAAAAGGAACAATTACATATAGGTCCACATAGAATAGAAAAATAACAAGAGAATATAAAGAACTAAATAAGACACTATTTAACAATAGGTACATATACACACACATATATATAATAGAGTTGTCACTTCCATGTTCCCCTATTTGGGGTAGGATCCAATTGGGATTTAGCTCTGTCTTCTTCTGCCACGTGGACGCCACACAAGCGTAATCTGGACCAACTCAGTCGGGATCCAGCCCAGTGTTGTTTGGTAAGAATCAGACTAACACGACCCATTTAGGGTTCCGTAATCTAATTATCCAGACCAACTCAGTCTTACATTTAGCAAGACTACAATCCTAGTCCATATTTAGTCTTATATGCTATTATGTTTTATATGCAACACTGAAAACAAGACTAGTCCAATCTGGGTCACAATTAGATTGCCAAACAACATATGATTGGAAACCAAACTAAACCCAACCGTGTTATCCTGTTCAGATCCCAAGGAACTTCTAATCCGGATCAAATCCTAATCCTGCCCTAAACAGAGACTTCATATTAAATATTTCACTTTTATTTTTACCAGATCGTTATTTCTTATTACTTTTACCTTTTACTAGACCGTTATTTTTACTTACTTTTATTATTTCTGCTATTTTTTATCAAATTTTTTTACCGATAACTATTTTCACTTTCATCCTCTTTTTAATATTCTTCAATTTAAGATTTATTTGAGACTTCAAAACCATCGTCATTCATGAATTTTGACATTTCTTTAAACAACAATAATTGTAGTTCATTATCTACAATATTGAGATTTTGGATTCAAATCCTTCTTGTCAAAACCTGGTTAGTTGACTAAATGAAGGCATTTTATTTGCTTTTAGTTTCTTGGTCATGTTTTAACCAAAAACTAGTAATGGAATCATTTTCCCTTTAGAATGAGATCAATATTGAATTTGTCCCACTACTTGACATATATTCGTCTTTCTAGGATTGTTGATAAATCAATGGTTATTTTTTCACATATATATAGATACACATATATAGAATTATAGATATAGATATACATATGCTATATACATACACATACATATACAAATAGAAATACATATATATATATCCGTATATGTATATATCTACACACACACACACACACACACTCACTCACGCACGCACTCACGCACGCACGCGCACGCGCACGTGGACGCGCACGCGCGCACACACACACACACGCACACACACACACAGTGTGTTTGCATATCAAGACTATTTTTTGCAAGATGTAAACCATTGATCTTCATTGTCACACACACACACACACGCACGCACGCACGCACGCACACGCACGCACGCACGCACGCACGCACACACACACACAGTGTGTTTGCATATCAAGACTATTTTTTGCAAGATGTAAACCATTGATCTTCATTGTCATACATACAAATTTTGAGCCCATTTGGATGAGTGTAAGTCACTCATCCGAGGGTAACAAAATCGACGCACGAAACTAATTTGAAATGTATAATTTTTGCGGTCTTTATTCACAAGATGATTAAGAAGATCAACAGATTAGATTTTTGAAAAAAATATTGCATCATGAAAAACTACTTGAGTGTATTCTGCTCCGAATACACTCGAGTGTATTCTAGCCTGACTCTCTCTCTCTCTCTCTCTATATATATATATATAGGTAACTATAAGTATGTACGTATATATACATATATATTTACAAATATAGATAGGTATATACATATATATACATATATATATATATATATATATATATATATATATGTATGTTACATACATACATACATATATGTATATACATACATACATACATATATGTATACAATCGCCTCCTGCTAGGTCTAGCTCTGGCGACTCGCGTGCGATTCCCGCCGATCTCCGGCATGGCACCCACATTGCCGGCTACTCCGGCCGGTGATGTCCACCCTACACCACCCATCATCGCCACCCACACTACCTCCGCCACCAACCCTAGCCACTAGGCTGATAGCAACATGAAGGAGAAAGGATGGCCGAACCAGGGAAACCCTAGTCGGGCGGAGCTGAAGGAAGGAGAAGGCAGGCGCAAGACCTGGTCCCAGGTCTTGACTAAGCCAGCGACGAACACAAAGGAAACCCTGGAGTTCCCGAAACCGTTGATGAAGGAGGGCGAGATATACGTCGAACTCGAGCCTGAGGAGTTCGACAGGATGCACGACGTCTGGGAGTTCATCGTGCTGGTCTACGTCCTTGGGAGGAGGCCATTCTACCCTCACCTCAAAGCCTGGATCCAGCGCAAATGGAGATCGAAGGGCACGTTCGATCTCTTGTACAGGGATAATGGCATCTTTCTTGTGAGATTTGCGAACGCCGCCGATAAGGACGACGCCCTGAACGCCGGCCCCAAGTGGTTTGATCGTCAATTGGTGATTGTGAAGGACTACCGATATGGCGTTGAACTGAAGAACATCTTTTCTACTGTTCCGACTTGGATCACGGTGCACTCGATTGGTCGTTCTTGGACAAAGCGGGCGGTGGGTACGATCGCTAGCGGAGTCGGGACGGTTCTGCACATCGATGAGAAGTCGATTGAGTGCGACGAAGCCCGGGTCATTGTGGAGAAGGCAACGCCTCGGAAAGTCATGCTGAATGTGAAGGGTAGGGAACCCATCCCGATGAGTGTGGAATACGACCATGTCCCGGCGAGGTGTACCATCTGCAAGGCTTTCGGTTACGCGGACACCTACTGCGTCCGGAAACCAGCGGACAACAACAAAGATGGTGGACAAGTTTGGAGGGAGAATACTGTACCGGACAAGCCTCCTGCGGCAGACCAAAGTGAAGAGATAGAGGGGTCAAAGGGAGAAGGAAGCAAAGAAGCACAGCAAACACCCAAGGGGAAAGAAACAAGCAACAACAAAGTGAATGAAGGTAAAGAGAAGCAGGCCGAGTCCCTGTTGGAGAAAACAAACAACGGGGAAGAGGGTGAGTTCGTGTCAAACTCACGAAGGAAAGGGGTAAAGAAGCTAGGTATTCCCACGAACCAAGGTGTCAGTTCTATTCTGGACACAACAAATAGTTTTGAGGCGCTATCCGAATCAGATGCTGAGGAGGAAAATGCAACTAAACAACAGGAGCAGAAGGGGAAAGGCACGAATGTTGGAAAGGAGCCTCCTAGGCGTACCAGGTCCAACAAAAATCTTTGATATGTCTATGCTTCTATGGAATATCAAGGGAGGGTGTGACATGAGCAAGAAGAAGGAAATTAGAGAATGGATTGCTGCTAGCGGTCATTCTCTGGTTGCATTGGTAGAGACGAAGAGAAAGGTACAAAATAAAAATAGTGTTAAATATCTGTTTCCGCAAGGCTGGGAGCATGTATCCAACATTGATTGTGGTGAGGTTGCTAGGGTATGTGTGGCGTGGAAGCCTAATGCATGGCAACTTTCAGTGGTACATATGTCAGATCAACAGGTTACAGTGGACTGTGTTAATAACAGTGGCTTGCATATGTGGTTGACAACTTTTATGGTCACAATGATGGCAAAGCGAGACCAGACCTATGGGATAATATGGTTTCTATCTCTAAACAGGCTATGCTTCCCTGGATGGTAATTGGTGATTTTAATACAGTGCGTCTGCAGGTTGAGAAAAAAGGCAAAAGACTTGCTATTAATGCTGAAGTGGATGCTTTCAACCGAGCCATTGATAAATCATGTTTGTTCGAATTACCAATGGTTGATGGGGATATCTTTACCTGGAATAATGAAAGGGGCCCTGGTGACATGATAGCAAGCAAGCTGGATAGAGTTCTGGTGAATGATGAATGGCTGAAATTTTTTCCTAAGGTACAAGTAAAGGCTGAAGGTTCGGATATAAGTGACCATGCACCCATTGCTGTTCATATTACTGAGAAAAAGCAGAAAAGGAGGCCTTTCAGATTTCTAAACTACTGGACTGATTGGAAAGGGTTTGATGAAGTCATAAAGCAAAGCTGGAGTACTTAGGTGACATGCAATCCCATGTACGTATTTGCTAAAAAGTTGAAGAACACCAAGATGGCACTCAAAAAGTGGGTAAATGAAGAGGTGAACATCCCAAAGCTGCTGAAGGATACCAAACAGGAGTGCAAGGACACTAGAGAAAGATTGTTGGCTGATCCATTAAATCCAAAGCTGATTGAGAAAGACAGGGAATTAAAAATGATGCTTGAAGATCTAAAGAAGGCAGAAGAAAAATTCTACTAGCAAAGAAACAAGGAAAAGTGGATGGAGGATGGGGACAGAAACACAAAGCTATACCATACTGCAGTTAGAAGAAAAGAGGCAGGTAATATTATATCTGAACTTATTAATGCTGAAGGTATGGTTGTCAACAAACATGATGATCTTGAAGAACAGGCTATCAGGTTTTACACGTCTCTATACAATAAAAATCTCTCTGATAATATTGATGAGCAGGAGGAAGTTGAATGGAAGTTCAAACTCACTAGCACACACAACAATATTCTCACTAGGACCAATGAACAGGAGGTCAAAGATGCTATGTGGAGTATTGGAAGCAATAAGTCACCTGGGTCTGATGGTTTCAATGCTTTCTTTTATAAGAAGACTTGGGATATTATTAAAGATGACTTGCTAGCTTATGTGGATTGATTTCTGCAAGATGGGAACATGGTGAGACAGGTCAATCAATTCTTTCTTGTTCTTATTCCGAAGAAGAAAGTTACATCCCCTCTTGCTGATTTTTGACCCATTGCTTGCTGCTCGGTACAATATATAATTATTGTTAAAATTCCGGCTGCTCGGTTGAAGATGGTCCTCCCTTTTCTGATTTCTGCAAATCAAGGAGCTTTTGTTACATGTATAAGTATCAGTGACTGTGCGCTTCTGGCTGGTGAATTTCTTCTAGATTACAATGTCATGAGAGGTAGTAGGAAGGCTTGCCTAAAACTGGATGTTTCCAAAGCTTATGACAGTGTAAGGTGAGATAAATTATGGTGGATCATGCAATAGATGGGATTCAATGAACAATGGATAGGTTGGATGAAACAATGTGTTGGGACCACTAGCTACTCTGTTCTGGTGAATGGCACGTCTGTAGGTCTCTTTAGAGGGGGCAACGGGCTGCGCCAAGGAGACCCCCTATCTCCTCTTCTTTTCGTGATTGTCATGGAGTATTTCACAAGGAAGATGCAACAAGCTGAAGAAAGGAAGGAAATAAAGCCTTACACTGTCCACGACACAAAGGTAATGACACACTTGATTTTTGCAGATGATGTCCTGGTGTTCATTGAAGCCAAACATCAATATCTGGAAAATCTTAAAAGCTTATTAGGGGAGTTTGGGAAGCAAATGGGGCTGTGTGTTAATGCAAATAAAACACACATTTTCTTATCAAAGAACTGCTATCAGTTGGAGGACAGACTAACGCAGGCTATGGGAGTGGAAAGGGCGAATTTCCAACCAAGTACTTGGGATTCCCTCTTGCAGGTGGCAACCTTCACGTCAAAGATTTTACAGAATGCATTGATAAAGTGGAGGAGATGATTAATAGATGGCCTACACAAAAGACTTCCATGGCGGGGCGCAAAACCTTGATAAAAGCTACTATAGAGGGACTTCTCATTTTTTGGGTACAACAAGGTGAAATTCCCGTATCTATTCTGGATAGAATTGAAATGAAGACTGCTAACTTTCTATGGGGGAGTGAGCATCATCCTATGAAGTATTCTAGGCTGGCTTTTCCTATAGATGAAGGAGGGCTGAACTTGAAGACCCGTAGAGATATTGCTAGATGGAGATCCATGAGAAGGCTTGTTGCATTCCAAGAAGGCACATCTACATGGGGAAAGTGGATGAGAGACATATCCTAGACGGTTGGATTTTATTCCAAAAACAAGAGAAGGATACTCAAGGTCCATCAATGTTATGAGGGAAATATGGCCGCAAATTAAACACTTGTTTGTTACTAATAATTCTGGAGGATGGCAGCTCAAAGACAAAAAGATAAGCTTGTGGGAGTTGTCCCGGACCAGAGGTGAGAAGGACCCAGTTAGTGAACAAATCTGGATGGATAGGTATGTGCCAAAGTGGAGCATATGTGTATATAAATTTCTGCACCATATCCTTACCACTCTTGATAGAATAAAGAGCTGGAATTATGATATATCTACTGTATGCTTTATGTGGGGAAAAGGAAGAAAGTCACAGCCACCTTGTGGGGGAATGCAAGTTCACAAAGGAGATATGGGAGTATTTATGCAGAGATTTCAAACTTCAGATTCAACTTATTGCCGAACCGAGAAGGATGCTTGCTAGATGCGGAACAGATGTGAAGAAAAATCTCTTGTTTGCTGGTCTATGCTACTATATTTGGGAAGAGAGGAATGTTAGAAGACACCAAGGAAAGTCTATGATTGCCACAAGCATTGCTGTAAAAATTTGTAAATGCATTAAACGTAGACTACGTATTAGCTGAATGCGTGAGTTGTATTGCTGATCTGGGTGTATGGCGTAGGGCCTACATGTAATCTTGCCCCCCTAATATTTTTTAGGGGGAACGTCGGAATATATTTACATGATTCCGATATATATATATATTTATATATATAGAGTCAAACTAGAATACACTCGAGTGTACAGATCGCACAGATACACTCAAGTGTGTTTGTATATCAAGACTATTTTTTGCAAGATGTAAACCATTGATCTTCATTGTCATACTATAATTAGGCTACATACAAATTTTCAGCCCATTTGGACGAGTGTAAGTCACTCATCCGAGGACAACAAAATCGACGCGTGAAACTAATTTGAAATGCATAATTTTTGCAGTCTTTATAACATGACCTATAAATATCCAAATGTGCTCAAATTTTTTATGAGTTATTAACAAGATTAAGAAGATCAACAGATTAGATTTTTGAAAAAAATATTGCATCATGAAAAACTACTTGAGTGTATTTTGCTCTGAATACACTTGAGTGTATTCTAGCCTGACTCTCTCTCTCTCTCTCTCTCTCTATATATATATATATATATATATATAATGCTGGCTTCCCATGCTTTATCCAACAACGATCTTCATTGTGATTGGTACGCTTACAGAAGGTACAAAAACGTTGTTCAGTAGTCTCAGCAGGAGAAGAGGAGCCACGTCCTGGTCAAGAAGAACGCCCGTGGCCACGTCCCCGACCACGACCGCGTCCACGGGAGGAGTCACCAGTCCGAACAGCAAGGGCTGTTCCGTCAGAAGAGTCAGGTAGGTTTTGCGAAACAGTAGGAAGGCGTTGAACACGCTTCAAAACGTCTCTCAGGGTAGGAAGGGGATCACTAGAGAGGATATGATCAACGACTCCTACAAAAGATGAAGGAGACCAGCGAGGAACTGGACAAGTTGAAGCTCGTTCCTTTGACGTTGGATTTCCGTGATATCTGCAGACACAAGATGGTGGACCTCGAACTCATCCCAAAGAGCACAACAGTTGTTGTAGTAATCCTCCACGGAGTCAGTAGCAGAGTACTCCTGTTTGGCTAGTAGCTTGAAGATTTCAAAAAACTTCTTCGGATTCTGCTGGTGAGAGTATACGTGGGAGAGCTGATCCCACATATCCTTGGCAGTCTTGAGGCGAAGGAGAGACTGGCTGATTTTAGGTTCCGCACTATTGACCATCCGGGTCATAACACCATAATCTTCCTTGGACTAGAGATCATAGGCCTGTTTGGTCTTGTCATCAACATCAGGGATGGCCGGACCCTTGGTCGACAGATGAGAGAAACGCCCTTGAGCGTTGATGTACAGTTCAAATGAGGCTGCCCAGAGATGATAGTTGGGGCCATCCAACTTGACGGTAGTGACACACAGATTGCGAGGAAGGTCAGGAGTCGCCATCCAAGATGATAGAGATAGTCAGAATCAAGGGCGCAGATAGCGACAAAGGTAGTAGTCACTAGTCAGCAGCAGAAGTCCAACACATGGACTAGAAGTAGCACATAGAAGATCCAAGAATGGATCTCAGAAACCCTCGTAGGGGCAACACGAGAAGATAGAAACCTACGCCAACATGGAGGAACAATCACTCCACCATGAGGCGCAGGCAAACAGAGCGAAAGATGCCTTTTACGACGTCAACGTGCCAGAAACTGGAAAGTTACCGAAGCTGTCCGGAGGTTTCGAGGAAGAAGATGGGTAGAGGATTGGGTGTACTTGATGGATTAAGCCATGGTAATGGAGTGGGTTAGGGTATTGAAAGGTGGTGGAGGGTTGGCGGAGGGGTGGGTGGTGGCAGGAGTGGTGGTGGTGATGGCTGTGGGCGGTGGCAGGGGAAGCAGGTGTGGCGGCGGCGCAAGGGGGCTGGGGAGAGAGAGGAGGGAGAGGGGCGGCTAGGATTGGGAAGGATGAGAGGCGGCTAGGGTTTAGGGAGGATCGGGACGCTCTGATACCATCTAGAATAGAAAAGTATTGCTTCTTATTGAGTGAATAAAACCAATACAATGCTCTCTCTTTTATAAGACGAGAGTAGTACAACGTTTAGAGATAAGCAATATGGGATAAAGAAACAAGTGACTAAAAGACAAATAACCAAAATAAACTAAGTAAAAACAACAGTAAAGTGTATATATATATATATATATATATATATATATATATATATATATATATATATATATATAGTCAGGCTAGAATACACTCGAGTGTATCCGGAGCGGAATACACTCAAGTAGTTTTTCATGATGCAATTTTTTTTTGAAAATCTAATCCGTTGATCTTCTTAAACATCTCGTAAACAACTCATACGCAAAATTTGAGCACATTTGGATATGTATAGCTCATGTTATGAAGACCGCAAAAATTATGCATTTCAAATTAGTTTCACGCGTTGATTTTGTTGCCCTTGGATGAGTGACTTACACTCATCCAAATGGGCTCAAAATTTGTATGTAGCCTAATTATAGTATGACGGTGAAGATCAATGGTTTATATTTTGCAAAAACTAGTCTTGATATGAAAACACACTTGAGTGTATTCGTGCGATCCGTACACTCAAGTGTATTCTAGCCTGACTCTCTCTCTCTCTCTCTCTATATATATATATATATATATATATATATATATATGCCGACAAGGAGTGGCTCAAGTGGTCAAGCACGGTGTCTCCTCATGAAGGGACCCGGGTTCGAATCCCAATTGCCGCC
Source organism: Alisma plantago-aquatica (assembly GCA_963693085.1). Lineage (NCBI taxonomy): Eukaryota > Viridiplantae > Streptophyta > Magnoliopsida > Alismatales > Alismataceae > Alisma > Alisma plantago-aquatica. The sequence continues at coordinate 1,339,500,437 of OY856409.1, read as the reverse complement.
TTGATTTACCACCCTCCCGGGCGTTCGGCCTCCGCCACGGGCATGGGAGAAAGGGGAGAAATCTTTCTCTCTTAATCCCATATATATATATATATATATATATATATATATATATAGAGTCAGGCTAGAATACACTCGAGTGTACGGATCGCACGAATACACTCAAGTGTGTTTGCATATCAAGACTATTTTTTGCAAAATGTAAACCGTTGATCTTCACCGTTATACTATAACTAGGCTACAAACAAATTTTGAGTCCATTTCCAAGCACAACAAAATCGACGCGCGAAACTAATTTGAAATGCATAATTTTTGCGGTCTTCATAACAAGAGCTATACATATCCAAATGTGCTCAAATTTTGCGTATGAGTTGTTCACGAGATGTTTAAGAAGATCAACGGATTAGATTTTAAAAAAAAAATATTGCATCATGAAAAACTACTTGAGTGTATTCCGCTCCGGATACACTCGAGTGTATTCTATCCTGACTCTCTCTCTCTCTCTATATATATATAGTTGTAGATCCATCGTGATCTTGAAATTATTTGATAATGGAAACAACCCTAGTCGCCATCTCCATATCTGGTTTCCAGGTGGATTTTTAGCTAGTGTGTATCATCTTACGAGAATACACATTCTTGTACAGTCAAAAAGGGGAATCGATTATGTGAAAGATGGGATCATTACCAAATTTTGGGGAGTTGGTATCAATTTATGCTGGATTGCTCCACATATAGTCCCTCGAACTACATTTTCTAACGTGCATCTAAAGCGCCTTTTACTAAAATTAATGTAGTTGTATGCAACCCAGCTCGAGTTTTAGCAAAAGCTGCTTTACGGGGTCGTATTACACCATACACACATATATACTATGTATATGTGTGCATATACATATACATACATGTATATGTATGTGAACAGAAAAGGGGTTATTATTGAGATAATGAATACAAGCATAGACCCTCTCCTTATATAGGATAGGAGTCAGTATGTACTATGGGATAAAAGAAAAGATACTAAAGAGCACAAAATAAATAACATAAAAAATATGTTCAAAATCCTCCTCAAGCTGGAGTATGGATGTCATGCATGCCCATGTTGTCCACCATAGAGATGAATCTTGTCTTTGGCAGTGATTTTGTAAAATGTCAGCAAGCTGATCTTCAATCCTAATGTATGGAGTAGATATGCGCCTGGATAGAATAGACCCCCTGACAAAGTAACAATCTACCTCAATGTGCTTGGCGCGCTTATGGAATGTGGGATTACTTGCAATGAAGATAAAGGCTTTATTGTCACATATATAGGCATAGGCTCAGAAACACAAACTCAAAACTCCTTTAATAAGCCGTAAACCCACATCAGCTCACATGTAGTATGAGCTATGACTCGATACTCAACTTCAACACTGTATCTAGCCACATCATTTTGCTTCTTGCTTCTCTAAGTGATAAAGTTACCGCCTACAGAGCTGTGGTAGCCTGAGGTACATTTACGATTAGCTCGATTGCCAGCATAGTTAATGTTAGAATCCAATAGTCTTGCAATGGCCATTTGCTTTGTATAGAAGACCCTTTTCATGAGAGGTTTTTAAGTATTTGAGAATGTGACACACAATGTCCCGATGACATTGTCAAGGTTTATCAAGATACCTACTAACAAGTCCAACAACTGATGTAATATATGCTCGTGTAACTGTCAAGTAAATGAGCTCACCCACAAGTCTTCTATATTGCTTACTATCAGGATATGAAGGAGAGGAATCATCATCCCAATTAGTATTGGGATCCAGAGGTGTGCTGACTGGCTTGACAACCCACATGCCAATTTCTTTTAGTAGATTAAAGACATACTTGGTCTGAGCTAGACATCAGGATATGAAGGAGAGGGATCATCATCCCAATTAGTATTGGGATCCAGAGGTGTGCTGACTGGCTTGACAACCCACATGCCAATTTCTTTTGATAGATTAAAGACATACTTGCTCTGAGCTAGACATACTCAGAAGAAGAATGTGATACTTCAATGCCCAGAAAGTAGCACCATTTTCCTAGATCTTAAGTAATAAAATGTTTTCTTAAATATTCCTTGGTAGCCTGAATATCCTGACGGTCACTCTCAGAAAGCATGGTATCATCCACATGCACAATCAGAATGACTATTCCAGCTCTAGTTGTTTTAAAAAACACAGAACAATCAAAATGCAGGCGTTTAGAGTCAAATTTAGTAAGGATCTGACTTAATTTGTCAAATCACGCTCTTGGGTTTTTAGTTCATAAATGGCTTTCTTTAGGCGACACACTTTAGAGCACCCCCCCGAGCAACAAATCCGGGAGGTTGCTCCATATTCACCTTCTCATGCAGGTCGTCATACAAGAAAGAATTGTTGATGTCAAGTGGGAAAAGAGGCCAACTCTTATTAGTATCAACATGAATAAAAATACAAATAGAGTTAAAACGGACAACAGGCGAAAAAGTCTCAAAATAATCTACGCCATAAGTCTGTCTATAGCCAGCTATTTGCAACAAGATGAGCCTCCAATCGTGCTATTAGGCTGCTATTTAACAATAAATATCCAATGACAGCCTACATGAGAAACATGAGCAGGGGCATCCACCAAGTTCCATATATGTTTTATATGAAGAGCTCCATTTCCATCCCCATGGCACAACGCCAAACATGGTATATTAGGGCTTCAACCATAGAATTTTGAACAAAAATAGTGGAAATAGCAACAATAAAATTGGCAAACCTTGAAACAAGATGAACATTAGAGAAAAATTGCTGATATGATGTAAAGTACAAGAGCGCACCCCTTTTGGTATGCTAAACGGACTCTCCAGGTCAGAAAATACATGATTGGTGTCGTGATCTGCCAATGAAGATGACTGATTGGTTGAGGGAGGGGCCATGGAGGGAGTTGCAGTCTTGTGGCGTCTTTGGCAAACCTTGAGAGGAACATGAGAAGCAAGTTTAGGAGGCACTAGTTCAACAGGTACGGGGAAGAGGGGTATCAAATAGCAAATTCGGAGACAGAGTTGAACCAAACTAAAAAAAGTACGATGTTTCCTCAAAAAGCGCAACATCCGCACTAACAAACCATTTCTTAGCAGCCATGTCATAACATCTGTACTCTTTTTGAGTTTTTGGAGTACCTCAAGAAGATGCACTTTGTAGATCTAGGATCAAGTTTAGTTAAATTGGTTTGAAGGTTTTGCACAAAACAGATACTGCCAAAATTTTTGGGGCACAGAAAACACGGGGCTCCGGGGCACAAAATACTACACGAAACTTGGTTGTTCAAGACATAAGAGAGCATTTGATTTATCAGAAAACAGGCAGTTGAGACAACATCAACCCAAAATGGTTTAGGGACATAATTGTTTTAGCAACTTCAAGGAGATGGCGACTCTTACGGTTGGCAACTGCATTTTGTTGAGTGTAGGAACAAGAGGTTTGACAAATGGTGCCAAGTTTTGTACAAAAAATACTGACAAAATGTTGCATGAATCCAATAGCATTGTCCATCTGAAATTTTTAACAGGCTTATTAAATGAGACTTAATTTCAGCAAAGAAGGCAGTAATTTTGTCAAGAATATGTGCCTTGTATTTAAGTAAAAACAACCAAGTAGCTGAAGAGTAATCATCGATAAAGTTCATAAAGTAACAGAATCCAGTCACATTTGCTACTGAACACGTCTCCCATATATCAACATGTACAATATCAAATATAGATTTTTAAGACAATATTTTTCTAGGAAAGACACAACGAGTTTGTTTTCCTAATTGGCATGCTCACATTTAAACAAATTTTCAGATACAAAACGAATTAAGTGCTTGAGCTTGGACACTGATGGATGTCCTAGTTAACAGTGCCATTGAAGTCTGCAAACAGATGAAGATAGCAACGCAACAATTTGTAGAGCATCAAGATAGTATAAGATGTCTGGTCGCTCGTGGCCGGAACCAATCCTCATCCTTGTGCGGAGATCATGAAAGACACATCCATTAGGGTCAAACGTAATAGAACACTGAAGTTGCTGATTGTTTTACTAACAAAAAGGAAGTTCAGAGCAAATCAAGGAACATATAAGGCAAATGTGAGTAAAAATGTTGTTTTTTGTTCTGATATTACCAACCACATGTGTAGGGGCTTGAGTGCCATCAACAATAGTCACAGGTGGAATAGTAGTAGTAGTCATATTAAAAAAAGGTTAGAATTGTTAGAAATATAAATAGAAGCACGAGAGTTAATGACCCATTTGTTTTTGCCATAAGGAGCCAATGATGTTAGAAAAACAGAATCACCATCTGGGCATGTCGTCGTTGTCGCAGCTGGGAGTCGTTCTTGGAAAAGTTTTTCAAATTTAGCTTGGACCCAATATGCAAAAGCAGTGCTGGTGCTTCCTCGTTGTCAGATAATCATGTTTCACCTAGCAACGATCTTCATTGTGGTTATTTCGTCCACAAAAGTTGCAATGTCTTGATCCAGGAGGGGCACTGTTGCTAGGTCTAGTGAGTGGTTGACCACGTCCCCAGAAGGGGTTGGCCACGTCCCAGTCCAACTGCACCAAAACGACCCGTCCTCTACCACAACCACAACCTTTGACACGACCAAATTCACCAGAATGTACTGCAAGATCCAACACCTCAGAGGAACCAACAGGGTAACACGAAACAAATGGGAGGTGTTGGACCTGTTTTGAAACATCTCGCAGTTTGGGTAGAGAATCATTAGACAAGTTTGATCCATGAATCCCACAAAGGAAGCAGGTAATCCAACGAGAAATTGCATCAGTTGCAGTTCGTTTCACTGTGTTTGGATTTCATTAATGTCAAAAGTCACATGATGGTAAACTTCAAACTCACCCCAAAGGGCACAACGTTGGTGGTTATAATAATTCTAAATTATAGGTATCACTAGATAATTCTTTTTTAGCCAAATTTGAAAAAAATTCAAACACCTTTTAATATTTTTTTGATGCGAACAAACATGAGATAACTGATCCCACATGTCCTTAGCAGTCCGGAGTCTTAGAAGGGATTGACTTATTTTAGGTTTTTGCATTGTTGACTATCCATGTTATCACTCCCGAGTCATCCTTGATCCACAAGTCATAAGACTGCTTAGTTTTTTATCAATAGTCTGGGCAAGAGTAGCAAGTGCATCAGTAGTAAGGTGGGAGTACCAGCCTTGGGCCTTGAGGTACAACTCTAAAGAAGCCGACCACGTATGTTAATTAGAACATTCCGATTTTACAGTGGTCACACAGAGTTCTTAAGGTATCATTAGAGGCCATGATGGAATCGAGTTCGTGCTCAATCCACACAAGTTACCAGAAAGATGTGGTAGAGCAGTAGTTCAGTTAGAGGGGCATGAAGCATCACTCCAAATACCAACAATAGAGTTCAGAAACCCAAATAATGGGCATTTAGACATTAATTAAGGAACCAACGTCACATCGTCAAGTTAAACCGACATGTAAAGAAGGTGAAAGAGAGGGAACAAGTTCCTCCCTAAGAATCAAGTTGAACTGAGAAGATGTTTTATACCAGGAACAACATGAAAGGGTGGATCAACGATAGGTCACAGGGTGAGGCAGATGGGAAAAATGAATAAGAGGAAGGGTTGTGGATGGTAAGGCTTGGTGGTTAGCAAAGCTAGCATAGATATGGATGGTTCGGGATGGGTGGTTGTGGGAAAAGGGATGCAGATTGTTGTGGTTGGTGGGAGGGCAGAAGCGGCGGTGGGCGGTGCAGGTGTAGGGGATCACGTAATAGGTTGGATGGGTTGAAGATGGGCAGCGGCTAGGGGGTATGCGGGTGTTTGCGGGCAAGGGGTGGTTGAGCAACAATTGGGATCAAAGGGGAGGGAGGCGAGGCTGGGGGGGGGTCTTGTGGGTGGCGGCAGGGATCAAGGGCAACATGTGGTGATGGGGGGCGGAGGGTGACATGCATCAGAGAAATGATGGAGAGGTGGAGCGGCGATGGATGTGGATGGAAAAGGAGGGGGTGGTTAGGAGAGATGGTGGTGGGGAAGCATTAGGTTTAGGGGAGATTAAGGGGGGATCAAAGCACTCTAATACCCTGTGAATAGAAGAGGAGTTTATATTGAGATAATGAATACAAGCATAGACCCTCTCCTTATATAGGATAAGAGTCGGTAAATACAAAGTTCACCATTATGGGATAAAAGACAAGATACTAAAGAGCACAAAATAAATAACATCAAAATAAATATGTTATATATAATATAATATGATATGATATGATATAATATAATGTATAGACTCATGTATTCACATATATATACATCTATAGATAAATACATACATATATACAACGATCCGATTGGAAATGTGTTATGATGAGAGCATGAGAGGCATCTGAATAATTATGAAGTTATAGATTTTTCTTATACCAACCGTATGGATAACAAGAGATTTATTTCATCTACTTCACACAAAAAAATTATTACATTTGGATATCTTTTAAGTGTTTATATGTACTATGTATACTTTTTACATCCAATTGCCAACTTGTAACTCAATATAATGTTGAAAAGTATTACGCTGTTGTGAATGCTATACAAGCTCGATGATGATAAAATTTTTGTAGGTAGGTAAAAATTAAAGGTATACTTCTATTCCATACAATTGGATTCTAAAAAATTGATTAATGTGAAGAGTTAGTCAAATGCCTCTCTTGCTCTCGCCAAGATCAATCTCTCATTGGATCACTATCGTGTTGTCTCTGTGTGTGTTTATATATATGTATGTGTGTGTGAGATTAAGAGAGAAAGATTTCTCCCCCTTTTGCAACCCGTAGCGAAGACCAAACACCTTAGAGGGTGGTAAATCAAGAAATGCATGTCCATGTGGTTCGAGCTCGGGTCCCTTCATTTGGGACCATCAGAATTTGCCAACCGAGCTATCCCTTGCTGGCTATATGTGAATATACATGTCTCTCTCTCTCTCTATATATATATATATATATGTATATGCATGTATAGGGTAGCGATATAGTGAGAAACATGCTACAGTTCGAGCATGAGGCATTTAAATAAATACAAAGTTATAGTTTGTTTCTAAAATCCGACCGTATGGATTGAAAGAGCATCAATTCATTTACCTTCACTGGAAAAATCATTGCAATCAGATATTTTACTAGTCCGTATGTTCAATATACATTTTTTACATCCAACGGTTAGCAAACTCAATATAGAGCGTCGAAAAGTATTTTATTATTGTGCATGCTATACAAGTCCGATGATAATAAAATTTTGTAGAAAGGTAAATATTAATGTATAATTTTGATCCATACGGTTGAATTATGAAAACTTGATCACCAAAGAGAATGTTTCAAGTGCCTCTCATGCTCTCACTAAGATCTGTACTGGATCATTGTCCGACACACACATATATATACATTTTACACACACACACACACACACACACACACACACACATATATATATATATATATATATATATATATATATATATATAGAGAGAGAGAGAGAGAGAGAGAGAGAGAGAGAGAGAGTCAGGCTAGTGTACACTCGAGTGTACCGGAGGCACCGTACACCTCAGTCATTTTTGAAAATGCAATAATTTTTTTTAAAATCTAAACCATTGATCTTCTTAATTATCATAAGAACATACTATATAATAAATTTTAGCTCATTCAGACACTTATAGGTCATGCATCTAAAGGAGGCAAGAATCATGTATTTCAAATTAGTTTTGTGCGTCGATTTTGTTGTCCTTGGATGAGTGACTTACACTCATCCAAATGAGTTCAAATTTTGTATGTGACCTATTATTATTGTAACCATGAAGATCAATGGATTAGATTTTGGAAAAACATGGTCTAGATAGGCAAACACCATTGGGGTGTACGGTGTGATCTATACACTTGAGTGTATTCTAGCCTGACTCTCTCTCTCTCTATATATATATATATATAATATATATATATATAGATACATGTATATATATGCATACATACATGTATATATATGATTACACACACACACCCGTGTGGGTAACTAAGCTTAGTTACCCGTGCATCTGTTTTGTAATAGGAAGACACATATTTGTAATGATACAAACAACGTTGTAATGAGATGATCAAAATTGTAATACAAAGACTAGTTTTGTAATGCTACGTGAATTGTTGTCATAAATATCATTTTTACTGTATTCAGAGGGAGAATAAAAATTTCATGCTGTATTTACAAAACGAGTCTTTGTATTACAATTTTGGTTGTTTCATTACGATTGGGTGTCTTCCTATTACAAAATAGATGCATGGGTAACGAAAGTTAGTTACGCGCACGGGTAATATATATATATATATATATATATATATATATGACAACGATCCAATGAGAAACATTGGTGAGAGCATGAGAGACATTTGAACAACTCTTTCTGATGACCAAATTTTCATAACCAACCGTATGGATTAAAATTATACCTTAATATTTACCACCCTATAAAATTTCATCATCATTATACTTGTATAGCATGCTCAACAGTATAATACTTTTTGATGCTCTACATTGAGTTTCAGGCTGACGGTTGGATGTAGAAAGTGTATATTGAACATATTGACTAATAAAAAAAAACTGATTGCAATGATTTTTATGTGAAGGTAAATGAATTGATGATCTTTGAATGCATACAGTTGGATTTTAGAAAAACACTATAATTTTATAGTTATTCAAATGCCTCATGCTCTCAGCGTAGAATGTTTATCACTAGATCACTACCCATCAAACTGTTGCTATTCTATATGCGATCTTTAGCTGCCTGCAAGTAATGTTGCTGCTTCCTGCCAATTCTTTCACCGGCCTATCTAGACCTAGACAATCTTATACCCCTCTCCCCTTGCCTTTCTCCCTTGATGTTCTTCCTGCAACATACTGCAGCTAGAAGCAAGATTTAAAAGCTACAGTAGCACATCGTGGAGAGGAATGGGTGATGGGGGATGGATGGAGAAGGGCACCCTGTTATCAGGATTGGACCGCTCTGGTTCTCGGCTAATCAATGACATCGAAATGAGGTCATATATAAATCTAATGTGCTAAAATTATATGCAAGATATGAAGATAAGAAGAATACGATCCAATTCTAGTATGATGAAGGTAAAAGTCAAGTACATGTATATATACATATATGGGATTAAGAGAGATTTCTCCCCCCTCTCCCACGCCCGTGGCGGAGGTCGAACGCCCGGGAGGGTATATATACACATATATATGTATATATATGTATATATATACATGTATATATATATATATATATATATATATATATATATATATATATATATATATTCACTACCCGCACGGGTAACTAACTTTAGTTACCCGTGGATCTATTTTGTAATAGAAAGGTACCTGTTTGTAATGAAACAGACAACTTTTGTAATGAGATGACCAAATTTGTAATACAAACAACGTAAACTGCTATTATAAATATCATTTCTATTGTAATCAGACATGTAATACAAAACGAGTGTTTGTATTACAAATTTGGTCATCTTATTACAAACAATATCTATATCATTACAAATATGTATCTTCCTATTACAAAACAGATGCACGGGTAACTAAGTTTAGTTACCCACGCAAGTAGCGAATGAATGGCCATATATATATATATATATATATATATATATATATATATATATATATATATATATATATATGACAACGATCTAGTGAGAAACATTGGTGAGAGCATGAGAGACATTTGAACAACTCTTTGTGGTGGCCAAATTTTCATAACCAACCGTATGCATTAAAATTATACCTTAAAATTTACCACCCTATAAAATTTCATCATCATCAGACTTGTATAGCATGCTCAACAGTATAATACTTTTCGATGCTCTACATTAAGTTTCAGGTTGCCCAGTTGGATGTAGAAAGTGTATATTGAAGATATTGACTAGTAAAAAATATCTGATTGCAATGATTTTTTATATGAAGGTAAATGAATTGATGATCTTTGAATCCATACGGCTGGATTTTAGAAAAACGCTATTTTTATACTTGTTCAAATGCCTCTCATGCTCTCAGTGTAGAATGTTTTTCACTATATATACATATATGTATGCATATACGTATATATATGTATATATACATATGTATATGTGTGTGTTACAGTAGCACATCGTGGAGAGGAAGGATGATGGGGGAGGTCTGGTTCTTGGCTAATCAGTGACATCAACAATGAGGTCATATATAAATCCAGTGTACTAAAATTATATACAAGATATGAAGATAAGAAGAATACGATCCAATTCAAGTATGATGAAGGTAAAAGTCAGTCATTGAACACACAAGTCATAACCTCATGCATACAAAATATTAAATAAAATAGTAAAATACAAATGTTACAATGAATATTTCATACAGAAAGTTTGAGCTCTTACTTGAAATTTCAGAAATCTTGTAGTGCATTGTTTTCACTTAAAAATACATGTTGTAACGAATATTGACTCGTAGGTGTTTGAGATACACATGGAATATGCATCGATGGCAGTAAAGCATAGACATGGGAGCAGACTTTATACAGACTATCAAGAAAATACTTCAGAAAAACACAACAAAACCATGTATAATGCAAACAGTAGTAACTGGCTGCTTTTGGCTTCTTACCCATTTCCCCAGGGCTGGAAATCAGGTCGGGTTGAGCGGGTTTTATTTTTGAGTCCATTCAGGTCAGATCAAATATACTTGACCCGAATCTGACCCAATAACAATTTCGGGTGATACCTGCTCGTGAATCTGAAATTCGTATATGCGGGTCTGACCCTACAAGGACAGACTTTCCAATGACAACAATGGTGAGGTGACAGGGTCATCGTGCTGCTGGGGAGGGGACTGGGTTGGGGAGGGGGGTGTTGGGATCAGAGTGTTGTGCTAAAACGGATGGATTTTGCCTTTCATAAAGTGACCTTGGTTTTTCCAACAAATGCGTTTGTATTTCAATTCAAACACTGTCGCACTCTTACTCTTTATATTTGTGATATGGTTCAAATTGCGATCAGTGAATTTTTGCATTACATGATGGTAGTGAAATATGTTATACATTTGTTTGAGATTTCCCCTCAATCTTATTGTTTATACCATATACAGGAGTCTTTACAGTTTCAGGGATATTGGATTCCTTAGTGTATCACAGCCAAAGAGCAATAACAAAGAAAATAGAGATTGGCAAATTCAATTAGCTGTTGAGTCACGCCCCTGTGGAAAACAACTGGGTGTCATGTTCATTTTATGTACAATTTTGCTTAAATGTTTGGTTCTGAGTGTAAGTTAATCGTTCCTGTCACACAAGGTGGGTTTGAAAGTTGGATAAGAATGTAACATGAACTGTACTGACAAAAAGGAGAACACTTGTAGACAAAAATAGCTATATTTCATAGTTAAGTGACACGTTCAAAGAATCCTACACTGTTTCGGTTGAAGGTCAACATTTTTGGCTAACTTGTAACAGCGTGACATCTATTTATGAGAAAACAATTACCTCTTCTTGTTGGCTGATGATCCAGATGTTAGGAAGCGTAGAGGGTTTGAAAGTTGGATAAGAATGTAACATGAACTGTACTGACAAAAAGGAGAATGCTTGTAGACAAAAGTAGATATATTTCATAGTTAAGTGACGTTCAAAGGATCCAATCCTACACTGTTTCGGTTGAAGGTCAACATTTTGGCTAACTTGTAACAACGTGACATCTATTTATGAGGAGACAATTACCTCTTCTTGTTGGCTAATGATCCAGATGTTAGGAAGTGTAGTTTCCGATATTTGTTTGTTTGATAATTCCATATACTTTTGTTTTATGCTTGAATAATATTGATTGAGCTTGTTCGAAAAATGAAAATGATCACTTGTAGCCTCTATGATTTTATGCACATGAAAGATAGTTATGAGAATGCTTAAAACCAATGTCTACATATACACACATTATTTTTGATCGAGTCCTTACAAGCATCCTTATGAGCTCAACATTTTAAGTACTGTCCATTTTTATCATATTAATGATGGTCAATGTCATGGATTTATCAAACAACAGATTTTTATACGTAGACTAATGTGAGCGCTCCTTATGATCTAAACACTTGTATATTCAAACACAAGAAACACCCATACACTCTATACACACATCTGTGTCTACGTGTGTGTGTAAGCGTTCATTGTTCAACGAGTAACAATAATAATTAGGAGACATATTGTATATATAAGGGACAAATTCAATTTTTTGTCACAAATAAAAAATGTAATTTTGTTGAGAAAAACAATCCATACACACGAGCACACACATACATGGTGGTCTCTTTTAATACGATAACTTTCAAATAGGCATTTGTAATACGTGTATTCAATTTGGTTTGTCATTTAAAACAACTTCGTACGTGAGGGATTTGGGTCGTTTTGGGTCTCAAATTCCTTTTGGCTATCAGTTTAGTAAATCCTTGAGATCAAGGGGATTTCTTAAAGTGGGGAGGGGAGAAGTAATGTATATCTAAACTTGAGCGTTTGACTTGTATTCACATTTCGATTCAAAATCGAGTGTACACTCGAGTGTATTTGGATGAGTAATATATATATATATATATATATATAGAGTCAGGCTAGTGTATACTCGAGTGTACCGGAGGCACCGTAAGCCTCAGTTATTTTTGAAGATGCAGTAGATTTTTGAAAAATTTAAATCGTTGATCTTCTTAATTATCATAAGAACATATTATATAATAAATTTTAGCTCATTTGGACATTTATAGGTCGTGTATCTAAAGAAGGTAAAATCATGTATTTCAAATTAGTTTTGTGCGTCGATTTTATTGTCCTTAGATGAGTGACTTACACTCATCCAAATGAGCTCAAATTATGTATGTGACCTATTATTATTGTAACCATGAAGATCAATGGAATAGATTTTGGAAAAATATAGTCTAGATAGGAAAACACCATTGGGGTGTACGGCGTGATCTGTACACTCAAGTGTATTCTAGCCTGACTCATATATATATATATATATATATATATATATATATATATATATATATATATATATATATATATATATAGTCAGGCTAGAATACACTCGAGTATATCCGGAGCGGAATACACTCAAGTAGTTTTTCATGATGCAATATTTTTTTTGAAAATCTAATCTATTGATCTTCTTAAACATCTTGTGAACAACTCATACGCAAAATTTGAGCACATTTGGATATGTATAGCTCATGTTATGAAGACCGCAAAAATTATGCATTTCAAATTAGTTTTGCGCGTTGATTTTGTTGCCCTTGGATGAGTGACACTCATCCAAATGGGTTCAAAATTTGTATGTAGCCTATTTATAGTATGACGGTGAAGATCAATGGTTTATATTTTGCAAAAAATAGTCTTGATATGCAAACACACTTGAGTGTATTCGTGCGATCCGTACACTCGAGTGTATTCTAGCCTGACTCTCTCTCTCTATATACACACACACACACACACACAGATATATATATATATATATATATATATATATATATATATATATATATATAGAATTTATTGAATGCCCGCGCGGGTACTTTCATTTTGTTACCCGTGCTTCTAAAACACGGTGGCACGTTAGGTAAATAGATCTAATACCAGTGACTCTCTTCTCTCCGTAGTCGCGACTTCGCCCATTTCCCAAATTAGTAGGGTTCTTAATCTCCGGTAGATCTGGAGGAATTTGCCCTTTGAGAAGAAGACGGCGACAACGTTCCTCTGCTCCAAGCCCGCCGATTGCCACAATCATCTCCTACGACACACCTGACGGCCCCGTCACGGGCGTGGCACTCAGCAACCTCTCCCTCTCCGGCACGATCTCGCCCACACCATTCCGCCTGCCTCACATCCACAATGTTTCCATCCACCTCAATGGCTTCCACGCCCCCTGCCAGCAGACATCGCCAACTGTACGGGCCTCACTTGGCTCAACATCTCCAACAACGCTCTCCCCGGTGCTCTGCCAGACCTGTCGGCGCTCAAGGACATGCAGATGCTCGACGTGTCGACGAACGGGTTCACCAGCCCGCTGACGGAATGGGTGGCGGGGTTGTTACTCGAAGAACAACATAAACCTCAGTCGCCGCTTAATTCCACTTCTGCATCGGGCACAAGTTCACTGTCGTGATCCAGAAAATTCCGGATACTCTCCTATAGGCTCCACCGACAACTATTCCCTAAGTATGCTACTCTCCAAAAATTTAGCCGACCTCGCCGCCATCCACCTCCACCGCCGTCAATGGTCCCAGTCCATTTCTGTTTCCTTATCAATCTCAAACCTCTGACCAACTTGCTGTCGATGGAGAAGCCGGCTTGCCGGATGTCCCTTATGCACGAATTCTAGATATCACGCTTTCCTGAATGCGATGTCGATAAAATTGGGATTCCATTCATCGCTGCACAAGCACGAAAGACTAGAGGGGATACCAGAGCGCCGAACTATTGTAACATACATGGCCATTGAGAGTATATTAATTTTGGGGACGGAACGTGCAATGGTGGATTATCAGGAGGCACCACTGACAAACATGACAAACAACGTGCAATTACATATTTTGTATGACAACGACTGCTGGGCGGTAGTTTGATCCAAGCATTGCGCCAGGCATGTCGATACATTTGGGTAGAAGACGAAGCGTGTGATTGCAAATTCTGGATGTCCCTATTGTTTGATTGCCTTCATCGTAGTTTCTATGCCCATGCGGGGCACCACCGTGACGGCAAAACGTCAATGCCAAACTGGTTGCTGGGTAGAAAGAACACAATGCAGAGTCTCAAATCTTCATCTGCGAAAACCACTGAGAGGATTGTGGTGGTAGCCTGTCTAATTTGCGGGAAGGTTGATTAATAAGAGTGATGATATTCGACCAACCATTACACAGAAGATCTTTTATTAGTCTAATCTGTCGAAAATGTGGTTGTGGTAGGATAGACTGTATAATTAGTTTTTTCCTTTTACATTTTGTGTACTCATGGAGTGGTGACAATCCAAGCTATCTACACAGATCCATGTGTCTTTTGCATCGGAATCAAGAAACCAAAATATAGGCTGCTATCTTGACTGTTTTGTAAATGTATACAAATGATTAATTGAGATTGTTTACTACATGCATTTGTTGGGATGATATATATTTGGATTGTGTGATGAAATGGTTGAGAAGGAGACTCAAAATGAAACATGAGGTGGTGGATTAATATTGAAATGAATTATTTAATGATCTTGATTAATGCCTGTGAGGTGCACTCAGGTGTTCGACCAAGCTGTTAGCAACATATTGTTGGCTGTCAGTAAAGTCTGTAATGTTCTAGTGATTCTTGATGTATGTACTGCATACATACTGTGTGAACTTCTGTTGGCAGAAATTTTGTGACATAATTTTTGGGAATCTATAGAATTTAGACTGTCTGCTAATACCTACTGTCTTTTTTAGTAATAAGCAAGTGGATAGTCATATTGTAATAAGCAAGTGTCATATGTAATATGGATAGTCACATTATAATAGGCAAGAGCCAACCGTAATGTAGGTGACCGTTTTGTAATATGGATACTCATATTGTAATAAGCAAGTATCATATGTAATATAGACAATCACATTGTAATAGACAAGAGACAACCGTAATGTAGGTGACAATTTTGTAATATGGATACTCATATCGTAATAAGCAAGTGTCATTTGTAATATGGATAGTCACATTGTACTAGGCAAGAACCAACATTAATGTAGGTGACAGATTGTAATATGGATAGTCATATTGTAATAAGAAAGTGTCATTTGTAATATGGACAGTCACATTGTAATAGGAAAGAGCCAACTGTAATGCAGGTGACACTTTTGTAATATGGATAGCAGTTAGAGTAACTGTGAAAACAATATGTCTCCTGTTGTAGTTTCAGATTCCTGGACCAAGCTGCTACTTGTAAAGGTGAAGATGGGCCTCATGGTCGCTGCCATCTTGCTGGATTCATGGTGGGGCAGTTCACGTATATTGTTGTTGAGGCATGCCTTGATTTGGAAAGCGTTCAACTGGAGTGTGTTCAAGGAATTTCGTGCATTCACAACGCCGGCAATTGTGTCTGTCATCATGTGAGACATATCTTGATCGTCTTTCTTGTCTTAATAGCCACTGACTTAATTTTTGGGCATCTATGGAATTTAGACTGTCTGCTAATACCTACTGTCTTTTTTAGTAATAAGCAAGTGGATAGTCATATTGTAATAAGCAAGTATCATATATAATATGGATAGTCACATTGTAATAGGCAAGAGCCAACCATAATGTAGGTGACCGATTTGTAATATGGATACTCATATTGTAATAAGCAAGTATCATATGTAATATAGACAGTCACATTGTAATAGACAAGAGCCAACCGTAATGTAGGTGACAGTTTTGTAATATGGATACTCATATCGTAATAAGCAAGTGTCATCTGTAATATGGATAGTCACATTGTACTAGGCAAGAACCAACAGTAATGTATGTGACAGATTGTAATATGGATAGTCATATTGTAATAAGAAAGTGTCATCTGTAATATGGACAGTCACATTGTAATAGGCAAGAGCCAACTGTAATGCAGGTGACAGTTTTGTAATATGGATAATCATATTGTAATAAGAAAGTGTCATATGTCATATGGATAGTCACATTATAATAGGCAAGAGCCAACCATAATATAGGAGACAGTTTGTAATATAGATAGTCATATTGTAATAAGTAAGTGTCATACGTAATATGGACAATCACATTATAACATGTATAGTCATATTGTAATAAGCAAGTGCCATATGTAATATGGACAGTCACATAGTAATAGGCAGAGCCAACCATAATGTAGGTGACAGTTTTGTAATATGGATAGTCATATTGTAATAACCAAGTGTCATAGGGAGAGAAGCACTCCATGTAATAAGAAATAATAAATAAAACTTGAATGTTACAAAAGA